>RJWH01000404.1:300187-346314 GCA_004363575.1 Solenodon paradoxus | reverse complement strand
GACAAATTTCCTAGATGCAAATTTCTTCCTTGATTCAATTGTGTTCAGGTTTAATATATGAAGAACACACTTAGATTTCAATTCTTCCATTAAAAAATTCTAATTATCCTCACCTTTAAGAAAATTACAATTTTTAAAACACTGTGTTACAAAGTGGGGCCCGTGATAAGTCAAGTTCTCATTTCTCTTGGTCTCCCTGAAAATTCTCCCTGGATACTGTGATTTAATGGGATTCAGGACATACTATGTGAAAACATAAATTAGCAAATCACATATATTAAGCTGAAGGTGAAATAGCAGAAGTAGGAAGGTTTTTCTGACCTTCCTCACACTGCTCTTCCTGAAGATCATAAGAGCCTCATGTGAGAGGTGCCCTCTTGACCTAGAGGAAAGGAACATCCTCATCTCCAAGATGGAAGGACATGGAGAAGAATCCTACCACACAGGCCTTGCTAAGTTTTCCTCAGTTCACTATACTTACCTCATATTTCTCTATACTTACTATACTTACTATACTATATTACTATATATACTATATTTACTATACTCACTATACTTACTCATATTTCTCTACAACTGTCCACTCTTCGTCTAAAATAACATGAAAACACTCAGGTTTAACCATGTCTTCAGGTCTTTGTTTCCTTCTGCAGGTTTCCATAACACATAAAGCTTTTATTAGGTGCACCCTAGTGACCTAGTGGTTAGGTCCACAAGGCAAAGTTCACAAATATCCCAAGAACCAGGGTTTACAACTGGGGCCAGTGGTAACAACCAAGGTGATGAACAACTAAATAAAAATAAATGAAATGCTTCTTTGTCCTCTCTCTTCCTGTCTGCCTTCCTGCCTGTACCTTTCCTTGAAAAAACAAAAGCTTATATTAAATACATTGTATATTTTTTTCCTGTTAATCTGTCTTGTCAGTTTTATATTTCAGACCAAACCAGGGACACTTAAAAGAGTGAAGGAAAACTTTTTCCTTCTTTACAAAACCAAATCTACCCTTTGCCCCAGAGCCCAATTTTGATTCCAATAAGTAGCTATCATCAATCTTTTACTTACATAGACCTAAAACTCTGATCTTGTACTCCTATCTCTCTCTCTCTCTCAGTCCCTACCTTTAGTCTGTCTCCAAAAGGTGTAGTTGACTCGATTTTAGCTTTCTCTGTCTGTCTCTGCCTCTTTCTGTCTCTCTCTTAGTTTCTATTCCTTCCCACTGCTGCCATGTTAGTTCATTTTTGCCTCATTTCATTTGTAGAGTATTGCTCTAATCTCCAAAATGACTTTGTTTCCTGTGCCCCACACAGCCCATGATTTGATCCCTGGATGCCTTAGTAGCTTTGCATCCCTATCCCTAACTTCATCCAAAGTTCTTTCAGGGGGGAGGGAAAATTTCCTCCTACTCCTCTAGGTTCTTCTCAAGCAGGTCAAATAATGAAACTGATATCAGATAGATTAGCAGAAGGAGGAAAAACAAAATTTAATTGCATATGTATGGGGAAGATATATAGATGTGCATTCCAAAGCCAGTGAGGCAAATGATGAGGAACCTGGCAGGATGAGGGTATATATCCTGAGAATAAGAATGGAACAGGGACCTGAAACTTCAAAGAGAGAGGAAGGAGACTCATGATGAAGAGAGGGTTTCTCACATGATAAAGACTAGATGCTCTGTAATTAGACTTTGCCTGCCATAAGGTAGGTTTTTCTGATAGAAAGATTATTTCTGGTAAAAATCTTAATTCTGGGTAAAAGTCCCAACTTTCATTTGTTTAGGTAGTTAAGGGAGTGGTAAATGTTTCTAATGAGCCTATAAAACCTTGATCAGCCTCAACTTGAAATGGTCCGCATGCCAAAGTAACAAGTCTTGGGGGAACCTGTTATGAACTTCTTGGATAGGCAATACCTTGAGAATCCTACCTCACGGTGCCCTTTCAAGCTCTGTGTTACTGTTGACTATAATAAAAAGGATGCGGGACAAAATAGGAGGCAGGAAAACAATTTGAAGTTTTTTGGAAAATTTGGAGGGAGAGAAAACCTGATCCTTCAGGTAGCTGAAGTAGAAAAAGAGGATGAGATTGTGGAGGTGAGTGGCTGCATCTAATACTCAAGCTGTCATTACAGCAATCTTTGCTGTGAAGAGTCCATTCCATGTCAGATGATAGTAACAATAACACTGACACCTGACAACTACGCAGTGTTTACTAGGGCCAAACACTCTATGAAGGACTTCACTTGTATTAATTCACTTAATCCTTAAAACAATTTTCTGAGGTAGGTGTAATTGTTATTGCTGCTTTTACAAATGTTATGTAATGGAAAACTTTTAAGTTTTCATTATGGGAAATTTAAATAAAGTAGTGAGAACAGTACTTTAAATTTTCACATACTACAATTCAGCTTAACAATTGCCCATTCGTGGCCAATTTTGGTTTACTTATTTATTCCTACTGTATCTCCCTCCCAAATTTCTGAGTCAAATCTCGGGGGAGGCATGTTATCTTTATCTTAGTTCCATTTTAAAAATGAGGAAACTGAGGCACAGAGAAGTAAAGGAACATGTCTGAGGTCACATAGCAAGTGGAAGAACTCCCTTTTGAACCACTGACAGTTTTCTGAACAAATATTTATATGCTGATGCTGCAGATCACAACCCTCTAATTTCACAGATTGCACCAATGACTTCTAAATGCTGCAGATCACAACCCTCTAATTTCACAGATTGCACCAATGACTTCTAAATGCTGCAGATCTGATGGGCCACACCAGGGACACACTCAGCAACAAATCATCACTAAAATTAAGGACTTTTGTGCGTCCATTCTAGAGCTTTGGAGTGGGGACTATGGAACAAGAAAATCCCTGAGTTCCTCTTTCTCATTCCTGTCACACCTTCTGGGTCCTCATCTTCTACCAGTAGAAAACAGTTTTAAAACTAGTTCTGGGGACTCCAAAAAGTCTCTCTCAAGTGGTCAATCATTTCCCTTTCTCAAGATCCAATCAGGCATTGACTTCTAAGCTGTGTATTCTGTGTCGCTTTCAGACTCCCAATGACATGGCAGTGTCAGCTGAAGGTGAGGACTGGAAAGAGGAATCCCTTCCAGTGGAAGAGTGGCTCTCCAGTACTCAGACAAAACCAAGTGGGCATCTCTCAGAACACAACCTGTTGGTAATGCTTTGTCAGTTATTCTGAAAGCATTGCCCAAGCTCTGTGTTGTACAGAACACCTTCTGAATATGGCTGCCAAGGAGGTCATAATCAGAAAAGTCACAGGTATGGTGATAGTTCTCATATATTATTTGTAACACTTGGTTCCATTTACTTACCAGTAACTCAGAGGCAGAAAAAACTTACAAGTATTTTCAACCAATATTTCTGGTCCTTAAACCTTTGTATCCAAGGTTATTCAAGATAATAAGAATGGATTACTATGATCTCACAAAATTAGAGTTTGTGGTTGCTTGAAAGAGTACCCAGGATAATGTTTAACCTGATATTTTCTCTAAGAGCAAAGCTTGTCGCTTGCATTACTAGTAAAAGTGAAACTGAAGGGAACATTTTTTGGTTCGTTTTGTAAATAAACTGTTCTTAAACAACCTTTGCCGAAATGTTAATTTATAGATAACTGATGCATTGCAATCAAATTTTATCTGTTACTACTATACTAACCTGTAGTCAATCAAACTAGTCTCCTAGAAGCTACCATTGGAGGAAGCAAATTCTATTCCTGTATGAACTTGAAAGAAATTTAGAAATGCTTTACAACTCAGATGTGGCCCTCATTTAGCCTTTGCAGAAAACGAGTTCTTGTGAGTGATGCTCACTATGACATGGTGTAACATCTTAGTGCTGGTGCCAGTAGCCCCGCATCATTCTTGTCATCTGACCAGCAGACCAGTCCCAAGAGACTTCCTCCATCAGGCCTCTGAAGGAGACAGCGGAAAGCAGGATCCTGAGCAACTAATCCTTTTCCTTCTCACTTCCCAGTGGGAATTTTAAGTTGAAAAATCCTTTCTTAATTTTCCTTGCTCTGTTTATTCTAAAAGCTTTCTGATTTTTTGTTCTATTTCTTTATATTCCACATATGAGTGAAACCATCTTGTACTTCTCTTTTTCTTTCTGGCTTCTTCCTCTTAGCACAGTCACCTCCAGTTCTATCCATGTTATTGCAAAGGGCACAATTTCATCTTTTCTAAGTGAACTGACAAAGCATAACAGCAGTCAACAGGACAGGAGGCTGTGGTTGCCAGAGGGCTGGAGGGAGCAAGACAGCAGGGAGTGAAGGCGTAAGCACAGGGGCGGAGATGGGTACCCAGACTGAGGTAGGAATTCAATATCTTGAAATGCATATACCAGTAATAATGTAAACAAGAGACATAAAAAAATCATTTTATAATTTATAATCATTTTTAGGAAAAATTTTCCTAATTTTTACTTTTGAAGACACACTTGTCCTGAAATCCTCACCAAAGTGATGATGAAACATGAAAACAGGTATCAGGGAAAGAAAACACTCTCTTCTGAGAGAGGAACAGATCAGAGGGATTTAGGACCAGGGTGTGGAAAAGCAAGGGAAGGGTTGAGTAATGGAGGGAGGGAGAAAAGTGCATCAAAGAGGCAGAGACAATTAAGCTCAGATGTAGGGGAGAAGAAGCAGGTGCCTGAAGCAGGGAGAGTTGGGGTGAGAACAGAGGACATGGAAGAACCTCTGACTGGGCAAGGTCCACCCTTTTAACATTTCCTGAAAGCCACTTTCTTTCACAGCAGAGTCATTACCAGTTGTATGGCCTCCCTCTATCTGTCTTTATCCTCCAATTCTGAAGTCAGAAAAGAAAATTATTTTCACATTAGCAACTCGTTAAATGCCTCCACCTTTGTAGCTGAGTCATTGCTGGAGCTGAAGCCACTGTCTTTACACATCTGAATGCCTACTTGGAGCCATTGTCAGCCAGTACACCCAGGCTGGAGCCCTTCTGTCATGCATATGGGTAAGTGGGTAGGGGGGGCCTGTGTCACAGTCATCCATCATCCTCCATCAATGTCACCACCACCTGCAGGGACTCAGCCGCTGGTCCAATGATCCAGTCTGTCAGTCACTCAGGCCTGACAGCTGGCCATTGACCCTGGTGGGGGCTATGCTGTGGTCTTTGAAGGTATTAGCCATTATCTCAGTTTTGCTAAGACCTGCATGTTCCAGAAAGCTCTCTGCCTTCAGAATTACCAAAGATATTGATGATTTTGCTCGCCTGCACGACAACTGCTCAGGGACAGACCAATGAAAAGGAGAGCTTTGCTCTGTATTTACCTAAAATGATAGTGGATCATCATTTAAAAGCAAGTATTAGACCATGCAGATAAGCATAGTAAGGACTTTCAGGTATGACAAAAGCAAGCATTTAAAAAAAAAAAAATAACTGGATGCTTATTTAGTGTTGACACTTCAAAATCAATCAAGTTAGGCAAAATCATGGAAATCAGATGCAAAATTAAATAAGGTATTGATGAGTGAAGCCTGGTGTTTGTCAAATACTCTCTTTTACTGATTTACCCACCCTCTTCACTACTGGTAACCACTAATTTGGTTTTATAGTTTAAATGTTTGTTTTCATTTTTATTTAGTTCATTTGTTTATTTTGTTTCTTTTATGTACCACACAGGAGTGGAATCATATGGTGTTTGTCTTTCTTCTTCTGCTTTAATTCACTAAGCATGACGGTGTCTAGACCCACCCATGCTATAGCAAATGGCAGAATTTCATATTAGGGGATATGTACAACATCTTCTTTACCCAGTTAACTGTTGATGGGCCTTTGGTGGTTTCCAGCTCTTGGTTATTGCAAATAATGCTGTGATGAATATGGGGGAGCATGTATCTATTTGAATTAGTTTTTATATCCCTAGTCATGGGATAACTAGATTGTATGGAATTTTTATTTTTTCAGGTATCTCCATACTGTGTTCCATAATGCTTGTATCAATTTACACTCCTACCAGTTGTATGCAAGTGTTCCCTTATCTCCGCATCCTTATTAATACTTGTTGCTTCTAATCTTTTGGATAAAAATCATTCTCACAGGTAGAGATGAAATCTCTTTGCTTTGATTTGAATTCTCTAATAAGAAGAAATGATGCACATCTTTGCATGTGCCTATTGACAATCTGATGCCTTCTTTGGAGAAATAGCCATCCAGAGCCTCTATTTTTTTCGTTAATGTTATTTAGGGCTTGTTGTTATTGTTGAATCCTACGAATTCTTTGCATATTTTACAATATCTTTTCCCATTCAGTAGGATGATAGTTATTTTATTATGCAAAAGCTTTTTAGTTTAATGTACTCTGATTTTTTTTTTTTTTTCTTCCCTTACCATTTGCACTCAAAATTCTCTCTCAGGTCAATGTCAAGAAGCATATCACCTATGTTTTCTTCTATGTATTTTATGTTGTTAGGTCTTAGATATAATTATTTAATCCATTTAAAATTCATTTTATGTATCCTGTGATATAGTGGTCTACTTTCATTCATTTGTATATAGCTGTTTATTTTGCCCAACACCATACATTGAAGAGACTAGTCTTGCTCTATTATTTAACTGACTTTCAGACAAACTCTATATTTTACATCAGGAAGGGCCCTGTTGGTCTCACTTTTTTTCTACTTAATTAACTCAGCTCCATACATCTGCATCTACTTTCATATCACTCACCCAGAACCAGAACCAGGCCCACCCTATTTTTTTAAAGTCTGTCTTGAAAGGCTTTGAAACACATTCAGCAGCTTTCACTCCAAAGTGAATTAAGTTATGACCCCTAGACCTAACATTATTGATTTGCTAGTTCTGATACTCCTTCAGCACCAACTGGGCAATCCAGTTTCATAGAGATGAAACCTAGGCCAAGCTGTCCCCACATTATTTCACTTGCAATTCCTGGATAGATCCAGCCCTCTCATTTGTGCTTTTCCATGGAGCCCTCACTCCATGACCTGTCCAGTGTCCCCGTAGGTCTTAATACTTTTAATGCCCAACAAGCTTGGTTGAGGTCTTGTTCTTGCTTTCATATTTCCTACGTCTAACCTTCTGTTTCACTGACATTTGGTCATATCCCAGCCTAACTGTCAAAATGACTCAGCTTATGAATGTGTCCTCCATCTTACTTCCTCTGTTATACTGAGCAGGTCAATCACAACTCCTGGAAATGAGTAAACCCTACTGAGCAACTCTACCTTGCCATCTTCAGCTGGCTTCTCCAGGACCAGGTTTTCATCTGGTTCATGCCCAGTGAACAAGTACCCAAATGATCACTGGCCTGGGAGTTGCCAAAGTCCCAGCTTGCCTTAAGGAAAAGCTCAGTAAAGTTTTACAGTACTCCACACTTAGGGCTGAAGGAATGAAACCTCAGAAGACTTGTGTTCAGCCCCCTAGCTTCAAGATGTACTATTCTTAAATGATCCTAGAGAGAAGTATAAATGATTTGGAAATCTGTAAAATGTCAAGGTTCATGGACCCAACTAGATATTACCATAAATGGAGAAAATACATGATCAGGAAGAAGCATTGCTTTTATGGTAGACATGAGTGATGTGAGACATTTTAAATGTGTGATGGCTTTGACCAAACTTTTACCTGGCATTTAGGGCTTCTGATTTTGTGGTCACTTTAATTTTACTTTAATGCATACAGACAGAATCAAGTGATTGAAATGAGAAACCACTCAGAAAATCTTAGAATTGAAAAAAATGCCCATGCCTTGAATTTTCTCTTAAGCAGTAAACAGGGCATTCAGGGTCTGCTTCATTCCCTCTAGTGATGGGCAGTTCACTACCTCAAAGCAATAAAATCTAGTTGTGAAAGGTTCTAATTTTAAGTCATTGGTTTATCTTTTTACTACTAACAGAAATAAATCTTGTTATGTCTTTTACTCAAAATATGTATGTGTCTTTTACTTAAAACAAGTATGGTTGTTATTCCAGACATTCGGCTGGATTAGAATTTATGGCAAAAATAGACATGATTATCTATCTCTAAATTGAATGACATGACCTCACAGCCACTAGGCCTTCTGGGGGAAATATACACTTAAATGAATAATTGCAAAACGTGATAAAGTTGACATGAATCATTTCAAGAGCTTTAAGAGGAGAAACTAACTCTGACTGAGGGATGTAGAACTGGAAGAGAGTCAGGGAAGATTTCACAGAGAAGGTGAAATAGCCTAAGTCTTGAAGAATAAACAGGAGCTTTGTAGATAGGGAAGAATGTTCCAAACACACTGGTCCAAGGGAAGATGATTTCTGACATGTGTTCATTCTGTATGTTGAGGGTCACAGAAAACTTGAATCAAAATATGCATAGCTTTGTCTTTTAGGGTAGTTTGATCCAGAGCTCAAACAACAACACTAGGATCTTTTTATTTTAAATATAATAATTTTACTGTTATTTCTTTTGTTGACTTCTCAGTTGATGCCTATTGCAGGCTCACCACCCACCACCAGAGTTCTTGTGAACTTTCCACCACCATGTTCCCTCTCTCTTTCCCTCCCCCACTTACCCCGCTGAATTCCAGGATTCTGACTCCATTTTTCTGTAACTCTCAGCTTTTCATTCCTTCATCTTTGGGCTGGGTATGCTCATGGAAGCAAAAAGGCAACAGTACTTATAAATATCATATTTACACCCAACCTTGTCCAAGGGAAATGTGGAAAAAAAATTTGGGGATTTATTTTTATGTTTTAGACCTAACTGGGTTATATTCTCATCTCTGATAGTAGTTGATGGAAAGGTGATAAAGCTTCAGTCACTGAAGATTTTTTCCTAAAGTTGGAGGTAGACCAATCCTGTCCCTATAACATGTTTAATAATGGGGGAGAGTTTTAATTTCTCAAGGGGACATGAAAATATATGGATAGATGTTACTGGGTTTGGTTTTTTCCCTCCCAATTCTTCAATATTTCCAGATCTCCATCCTTGTGAATTCAGCTGGCAGTGTAAAAAGAGATAGTAAGATCTCAAAGAGAATGGGCTGCCCCAAGTGGGTTCAGCAGCCTGTTTATTCCTTCCCAGGGCTTCTGTTTCCTACTTGTCCTCCTTTAGACCTTCCCCTGGGGCAGATTCTGCTCCTGTCTTTTGTGTTGATTGATAGGTAAAGTTACATAACCAAATTTTTAAGTCGTTCCTTCTCATAACCACCTAAGAAAAACCCAAGACAAGGCAAACTTACACAGGCAAAATGCTGTCATATGAAGTCATCCCTTATGTGAAGACTCCCTCCTCTCTCCTTGAAGCCCCGGGCTCCCATCCCATCCCATAGCATAAGGTGTAAATTCTCCACCAGTCTGATTTAATTTACAATTTACAACCGTGGAAATCTCTCTCTATATACAGTTACATTAGTTCCTTTTCTCCTACTAAACTCTCTGATGGTAATGTGCTTGTTTGACTAGCTTGAGAAAAACTTTAGAGAGATGGGGGAATTGTCCCTGTGCCTGGTACACATGCATGGTACAAGCTGAGTAATGGCCATATCTAAATTTCAACTCATGGGATAGAGAGAGAGAGAGAGAGAGAGAGAGAGAGAGAGAGAGAGAGAGAGAGAGAGAGAGAGAGAGTCAGAGGACCAATTTCCTTTTAAACAAATGTAGGTATCACCTGGGTCCATTCTATTAGTAAGAATTCAGTCATATGACCACATTGTCACAAAAGAGGTTGGGACATTAAGTCTGTAACTGGGCTCGGGGTAGGGCATTTACATTCAGAAAGAAGGAAAGAATGGATTTGAGAGACAAAGAGCAATTTGTCACAGGTGCTAAAAGCTAAGGTAAATTTACTTGCTAAACAAAGGGGCAGCAGGAGATGATCAGATTTTCCTTTAAAACATTCTACTTGGGTGTGAAAAGAGGATTAAGGTGAGACAGAACCACCAACTAAGAAGCCAGTGCAACCACTCAAATGTGGAAGGTTGGAGGCCTAGAATAAAGTTTCCTCGGAGACGAAATAAAACAGTTGACCTACGAGGACCTCTAAGCTCTTTACCCTTTCTTTTCGTTTCAGTCTTCTATGATATCAGTAGCTGCTTCCACGGTTGGCTAATTCTGGAGAGGGCTCAGTCAGTTTCAAAAATGAGCCTGCCACGCACGTGCGCTCGGTGGGTATTCAGAAATCCCCAAATGCTGTCAGGAGCAGGGACAGTCATTCCTATAACGGGACTGTAACAGTCATTCCTACAAAAGGGTAGAGAGCAACACATTTCTGCTTATTGCCACGAAGCCCCTAATTAAAATGTAGTGTGTCAGCGGGAAATGCTGGAGCTCAGACAGTAACTGTGCAGCCTTAGGCAGGAGACTTAGTCTTTCTGGCCAGCAGTTTCTTAGCATGTACATACAGGACCAGCACTATCTGAAAAATGTTGTGAAAATTCAGGAAATAACCTACATGACAGTCAGGTGCTCAGTGAGAGACAATGGTAGGCACCTCTTCCCAGCCAGTGTCCTTGTGCATTCGCCTTTGTTCTTCCGAACATCTTCACCTTCTTTCTCAAACGGAAGAGGTTTCTGTTTGCTTTTTTATTTACCTAGCTATTATGTTCTCTGGACTGGCCTCCACCCTAACTCAGGCTCTTTAACCTCAGGGTGCCTGTAACTGAAAGCCCACAAGCTCCGTGCAGCTGGTAGAGACAGCACATTAGAAATTCATTTTTTCCTGTCATAATAACAAAGTGTAGAGCGGCAGCCTGGGCATAGTTTCGTATGGGAAAACCCGCAGAAAGGGACAGCTGAAAGAAGCTGTGCTTTTCTCTGACACTTCTTGTCAGGGTGAGCCATCCTTAAAAGGAAGGGGGAAAAAAAAGAAAAAGAGGAAAAGAAAAAGTTCCTCTGGAATTTGGTTGTCTCATTTCTAGTGGCAAAATAGTTCTGTCCTCACATCCACCCCCTTAGCCTGCCCTTTGCTGGACGGCAGTGTGGACAACGAATCCAGACACCTGGGAACGCAGTTACTTGACGACCTTTCTCTTCAACAGGTTTGTCTGGTCTTAGCACATCGACAACTTTAGATTATCTACCAGAAATGCTGCTTTTGTGATTTCCTTCTGGAAAAAATGTGCTAAGAAATCAAATTTCTAGGTTCATTTCATAAGTTCTACATGCAGCAATTTATTGGGGGAAATGAAAGAAAATAAACGAGGTGTTTTCCTTGAAACAAATGAGTGGATGGCAGTGGGTATGTGTGTACACGTGCCGGTGTGCCCATTTGCAACTCTGTCTGAAACAGCTCCAGGTACAGTGGTTCACTCGCAGCAAATTTAAGTCTAGGTCTTCTAGTCAAGAGCCGAGAGGGTATCCAGGGTCTTCGAATGTAGCTGCCTGGATGACGATGGGGCTCAGGGAAAGCTATGCCAAGTGTAACACCTTGCAATGGAATATTTTAAGCTAAAGAGTTTGAGAAAATGGCAGAAGCAAGAAGGCTTCTTTTTTTTTCTTTTTTCTGTTTTTTTTTTTTTTTTTTTTTAAAGGAAAGGTGCTGGCAGGAACAAAGACAGCAATAGGCAAATGCACAGAAAGAGAGAGGAAGAAGAAGAACTTTATTTTTCTTTTAGTTTTTCACACCGGTTGTTCCCCTCGGCCCAGGACTCGAATCCAGGGTTATGTGGCTTATGTCCTTTGGAGGCGATTGACTTAACTACTGCTCCACCTGGGAAATCAGGATGGTGGAGCAGTCTAGGGTGCTGTGTTCAGGAAGGTTTCCTTTTTTTCATTATTGTTTATTTTTACACTTTAAAATAAACTCACATGTATAGGTTCCCCTTTCCTCATATATATGTCAACACTCCCTGCGCTCCACCAATTCACCAAGTGCTCTTCACCATTGTCCAGTGGGCTCCGCCACCATTTGTCAGGAAGTTTTCTTGTCCTCCCTACCTTCCTGCCCTTTCCCCTAAAGCAGGTTATAAAACTCTCATATGAGAGGTGCCCTCTGTATACCCAAAGAAAAGGAGCTTCCTTGCCTCTGAAGATGAGGTAGAATTCTAACAAAGACTTTGCTGTGTCTTCCCCCAGTTCAATACATTTGCCTCACATTTCCCTCACATTTCCCTCACATATCTAACATAACTTGAACTATTATTGCTCCAAACAGCCCGCACTTCATCAAACCATAAAAGTTCATAAGTCTGTTTCTTCGGGTCATTTAATTATGAAGTTTCCTGTGTCCCATAAAACTAATATTAAATAAATGGTGTGCTTTTCTCCTGTTATTCTGTCTGTTTAATTTTTAGTGTAATTTTCAGCCCAACTTGGGACCCTAAGAAGGTCAAGGAAAACTTTTTCTTCCCCTATAGTGACTTCCTTACCAGTGAGCAATGTTTTGCTTACATATTCATGATATGATGTAGAAGGAAATGGGAATAAAATATAAGAACGAGTATCCTAGTTAAACATGGAAGCACTAAAATGCCTTTGGTCACAAAGGCAACTTGAAGAAAGAGCGTGCTTCGGGGCCCTTGGGGGAATATTTGGAAAAAACAAAACCCCCCAAAACAGGCTGCCTTTTTCATTAGTGGACACAGAACCCACAATACTTTTAGGACCACTCTTACCCCCAAATCTATCATGCTTTTCCTAGAAGATAAATTATCACATTGACATATTTAAAGTTATATAATAAAATGTTGACCCTATTTTGGTGAGAAGGACTCAAGGCATAAGTGTCAGGAGTCACAAAAGTAATGTGACTCTGAAAAGAAGTCAGATTTTAACAACAGGGAGAACATGAAAGTGAAGGAAGATAACAGTAAACTTCTAATTGAAATATTGCACTTAGTGACATATAATCAACAATGTAGGCTAACGACTTTATGAAAAACAACACAGGTTTCCACAATTAACATTGAATAAAGCATTTCTAAAAAAAATTTTTGCTATCCACAAGTCCAATGATTTCCATCAATTGATAGATTATTTTCATCACACCAAAAATTATTAATAATCTAATTTGACTTTTTATTTCCTTTGGCAATTTAGAATAACACAGCACTAAATGCTCTTAGCTTTGTCCTATCTTCTACCTTTTCTGGGTAGCGGGAGCTTTCCCCCATCCTGAAACGCTCTTTCCGCTCCGGGTGTGTGGCTGGCCTTCTACGTCAGCCAGCAGGGAGTGCTCGAGAACAATCCAGGCAGGCCTGTGCCGAGGCAGCGAGCTAATTGCAGAAAAGGAAGGCCTCAGAGAAAACTAGACCTCGGCTGCCAGTTGGGACTTTGGGACAACACAGAGCGCAGGAAGTCCAATTTGCTGTGCACTAGTGAGCCACTCTGGGCTTAGAGATTCTTGCTGATTTGTGAAGGTTGTGCATTTTTGTGAACCACACCTGGAGTCTCAGAGCCCCAGGAATCCGAAATTCTCCTGTTGGCTGACAGCCTCGGGCAGTGTAAAAGGGAAGGAGCAGAAGCCCCCTACCCAGTGAAGGGCTGCATCTCAGATCTCAGACTGGGCTGGAGGGCGTGGGTTCTGGGTTTTGCACTTATTTTCGAGGTAGGCAGGGTTTAATTTTGAACTCTAAATCTAGAGGACTCCCTGAAATAATCCCACTGACAAAAAACAAAAACAAATTGAAACTTCAGACAGGTTTTCTGTTTTCTCCGTGACAATTTGCTGAAAAGCTGCAGATGCTGCTGCTGCCTGGTAATATTTTTTTAATAAACAGACTGCAAAATGGTGGGTACTTTTTCATGAAACGGACAGTCTCAGGAATTCAGTCTGGAAGGGCATTTGCTGTCATTGTTGCCTATTGTGCTAAAAGAGGCTTTTTTTTTTTTTTTTTTTTTTTGAGCCAGATTGTAAATGTTTTGAATTTAAAAGACACCCAAATTCATTAAATGTGTGAAATGATGGGAAAAAAAGTGTGAAATTGTAACAGTCGGTTTGTAGTTGATTAATAGAAATCTCTTCTAACAATCCCCAGAACCTTCCGGGGGTCACTGGAACAGAGCAGCTGTAGAGACAGCAGGACTGATTTGACACTGCCAGGTCAGGGCTGTGCGAGTTCCTAACAAGTGGGGCGAGTCCCATGCACTCTGTGCTCCTGTGGCCTCTCAGAGGTGATTGGCTGCAAGGTCAAATTAATATGCAGAGCAGTCAACAAGGTGCCGCTTTGCCCTTGGTCTTGGAGGGGTTTGCTTTTAAGATACATTAGGATTTCGTTGTAGTTCAATCACTGGGACTAAACTGGCCCCTTCGGCTACAGGTTACTGCTCACTCAGCCCCATTCTGATTACTTAGCTTGACCATCTGTGCCTCAAGCAGAGATGCATTATTTGGTGTGGGCAGCAACTTTGGGGGTATCCTGTAAGGGGCTACTGAATGAGCCCAAGACTTGGCAATTGATTGGAGTCTCCAGTTCCCTATTGGCTATTCCTCCTTGACAGGAGCAAGGAAGGGAAAGGAAAAAACTGCCTTTCTTGGGGGAGCACGTTTTTCCATCATTTTCGGTCTCCGCCCACCCCAAACCTGTAGTGCCTTTTTTTTTTTCTTTGAAAAGTTGCTGCAGTCTACTACTCTGAAGTTAAAGAATGTTTGCCTTCGAAGAGGTACAAAGGAAACATCAAAGTAAATGTCCTCACAGTGACATAAGGATAGAATAATGGTGACCTAGCAGCTAGAGACTTGGCCAAATGCTGAAAGTAATCCACACCACTCACTAACAATGGGGAATGTGTGACAATGATATATACCAGGAGACAAGGACAACTACTTTGCAGGGCTTCGATGCCCCACAAACCCAATTGTAGGCAGATCAATACTGTCATAAGACAATTATCAAAGACCGTAAGCACATCATATTTTCATACCATAAACAGCTCAAGGCGCCAGGGATGGCTTTCCTACAGAAAGCACATAGCATAAATGTGAAGGGTGTGAAATTGACATGATTAATAATTATAGTTATTAGCACATGTGCCAGCTGCTCATGTATGGTTTATCCCTTGATTTATGGTGCCATAAATGCCCATCTCTCCCTCTGATGCTGAATCAAGGGGGCACGCAACCGTGGGCAGAATGAGTCTTTCTCATTGCCAGGAGTTTCATCACAAATAAAAGAAAAAAGTAGGTTGAAAATCACCCCGGATCTGGAGACACCTCGGTGAGAGGGAAGCTGCCTTTTGTTTGCAGGGCTGCTTTATCGGCTGCTGAAACCTGTCTGTTCAATGTTCCCAAAGCCTTTGAAGTTTGGACTGCAACTAACAAGGGGCTAGAGTTTTCCAGCCCCCCTCACTCCTCGGAGCTGTTGCCAGGCTGCAATCACTCTCCATATTACAGACGAAACTAGTAGGGCCAACAATGGAAGGAGAAAAGCTGATCTTTGAGGGTGTCAAAAGTTAAAGCTTCTGTTGTCGAACAATCAGAGTGGTTTTCCAGGACTTTAGTAAGCTCGTTAATTGTTTCATATAGTTAGAAACAGATCTGGGCATCAAAATACTTTAGAAGCTGGTTCTTGAACAATCATTGTCTTTAGCACAAAGAGATAACTCGAGGAGCCAATAAAGACCCAAATCTAAACACATGAATTTCTCTGATCCTTAAACTCCTAGATGATGAACAATGACTAGATGATTTCGGTTGCTACGTGCGACTTAATATAATGCTAAATAACTTGCTCAAGAAAAAAAAAAATGAAGGATGATAAACAAATGAGATTTATTTTATCCATTTGAGGAATAGCTTTCTTTACTTTTAGAGACATAAAAAGTAAGAAGAAATCAGGTGGAGGGTGCAGAAAAGCTTTTTATTTGAGAATCGTAATCATCCTGGTACGTTTATAGACATAGAGGAAGCAAATATGCTGAAAGGGAATGCCTTTACGAAAACAAAACTTAAAACCTGCAGGCCAAACGTTGATATTATAGGACAGATCAGACTCTGCTAGAGATGAAAATGAAAATGTAATTTGCAGATGCCCCAACAGTTCACTCAAACCTCTTAAATATTTTTCCTTTTCTGAATGTTTTCCTCTTTTCCCTGTCTCCTCTTCTAAATCAGCAGCCCAGCAGCATGGTAGCTGGCTTCAACGGTTTGTGGCCAGTCCAGTGGGAGAGAGAACTGAGCCAGGGGAGAAGTCCCCCTTCCATCATCTGTGACTCAGGAATTCACCTGCAGCGGCTCTCATTTTTAAACCCAGACCAAGATCTGAGGATTATTTCTACTACCTATTAGAGTCACTTTGACAAAACAAGTACATAGCCATGACACTTCGAAAATAATACAGATTGACTTTTTTTGAACCTAGAAAGAACTCGGATTTCCAGATATGAATCAGATGATAATTAGCATTCCATGAAAAACAAAACAAATGGAAAAGATCAGCAGACAATTCCCTGGGCTCTTGAAGCATAACAGACATCCCGGTGAGATTTTTGCAAAGAATTTAGAAGAGCTTGCTAAACTTTAGTTCTTTTCAAGTTAAAGCAAGTAACTCAATAAATAAGGAAGCCAAGGTAACTTGAAAAGAGATGTAAGCAAGTAGCGGTTAAAATAAAAAAATTTTTTTTTTCTGACTAATGAATATAAACAAAAATATGAAAGTCCTTAATCCAAATCTCAGTAAACATACTACCAGTAAAGTGTTCCATATTTTAATTAAAACAATTTAAAGTTGAAGCACTTTCTAAATGAGTTACTCGTTTCAAAGGTGCTCTTATTTATACACATTAAATTGTTATTAATGCTTTTGAAGTAAATTATCATCGATCACAGAATGAAATTTTATTTCTGACTTGAAGGGAAAAAGTAAACTTAAAAGTAAAAGATAGTTTTCAAAATTAGAGCAAATAGTGAATCATAAAAAATCAGATATTCATGTTCTGAAAGAGCTAGTTTTTAGTTTGTTTGTTTTTTTAATAAATGAAAAGTGCAGGCAGGAATGAAGATGAGCAGGTAAGCAGGCTGATAGGAAGAGAGAAGAGGAAGAAGCATTTTATTTATTTTTATTTAGTCGTTTATCTTCATTGACCTCATCCCGGGTGGCAAAATGGGGTCCTTGGGATGTATGTGGACAATGCCTGGTGGACTTAACTGCTAAGTCACAGGGTGCACCAAGAACTAGGGTTTTTTAAATTTTGTTTAAAGAAAAATGTTTGTATGTAATGACCATTGCGCTGCATATTAACACTATGATTAAGAACAAATATTTTAGCAAAGTAATTATAATAAAATAAATTTGTCGATAACATTGCACATAGCATATAGCATAATTTTAATGCAAGAAGAGGAAATTTCATGACTAAGCCTAATAAAATATCTTGTAACATCTTATGCACAAAGACTCCTAAATTTTAGTGGTCAAAGGAGCATTTCTGATCTTTATTTTGTAAATGAAGGAAAGAGAAGACACTTAATAAGTACTTTGAAAAGAAAGGATGGTCATACACTAAGAAAATGAATAAAATTTGATAAATTTGGAAAAAACGTCTAGAAGAAAACAAAAGAATATCTACCTCTAAGAAGATGACAAAAGGAATTGAGCTTCACCATATGGAGTCTCTGTACTTGAATTTTCTGAAAAAGATCTAAAAGGAATAGGAACAGGTAGCTGGAAATATGTAAGAAGGCAAAAATTAATAGTTATATCCACACTCACTTTAACAATTTCCTTCTCATCCGTGAGTGAGTCTCTGGGTCCCCATGACAAGTGCTCCCTGCCTGTGTTCTAGAGACTCAGAAAACTGCTCAAGCCACAGCTATTCACTCACTAGTGACCGCTTACTTTCCTTCATAGCCCTGATTGTTATCCCACTGCCTCATTCTTAGACTTTTGGAGAGATGCTTTGTCTTGATTTGACAAGACTTTGTTTTTATTTCACTTTAACTTGGCTTCATTTTTTAATTTAGTCATTACATTGTCCCTTGACTCTGCAATTTAACCTTGAAATTAGCAGATTTTTTTTTAACACTCAAATCTAGTTGAAGCCTGCTTGCCCAAGAGGGGAACTCAGATGCTTTGTAATTGTCGAGATCTTATAAAATCTTGCAATTTTCAGTAAAGTTAGTCCAACAGTATTTGTTAAGAGGTCATCCATTTCTGTCCTTTTCTTAAGTGCTCCAGAAAATATTTCCTTGGGTTACTTAGACACTTTCAGGTTAGCAAAGAATGGGAGGAGCCATCACTTGAGTGTGGATAAGTTAACTGTATTCCTGGAATTTCCCATTGCAAATTTCAGTCATACATGACATTTTGGCAGATCCGAGACCTGGTCTTCACAAAGGAAGCCACCACCATTGTTTGATATGTCTTTAGCCAGTTTGCAGCTGGCTGCTCTATTGCTCTATGACACACTTGACCGAACAGAATGGCCTAATTTTGTGAATTTTGTTTCTTGCTTCTTGTTTGATAAAGGCATTGTTTCACACAGTACTGAAGTGTAACATCCTTTGTTTGCATTCCTACCGGAAAAATTTTATTGAACAAACATTTCCCTTATTGCACATCTATTCCTTTAGATTAATCACCAGTTCATATCTGTGCTGAGTCTGAAACTTATCTCTACTCTCTAACATGACTTGTTGACTGCATCTTCAGAGAGTCTGGGAGTTCGACTATTTCAGGGACTTGAATGGCATTCATAGTGTCTCACCTTGGAAAACTTTCCTAGGATTTCAATACTAGCTTCTAGATCTCTTGCTGCATCCTAGAGACTGGATTTTCAAAAAGATAGATTCAATAAAACTGAACCTAATTCACAGTCCGGAAATAATTTTTTGGTGACAGAAAATGAATTAAATAGAACATCAATTCTGACACAATTGGCACATCAGGAAGTAACAGCTTTAGGATCTGAGTCAATCTCTCTAAGTATCCAAATTTCCTTAAAAGCTGCCAGAGGCCGACCTATTAATGTTATTAAAAGCTTTTGGAAAGTAAACTATACACATGTAGCCATAGTATATGCCAATCAACACATAGTTTACATTTTGCCAGAGGTGGAATTTCTGTGGAGGGTAATCATTGCTTATGGGGGAAAAGAGTATCAAAGAAGATCAGTCTTGAGCTCAAAGAATTCACCATATCACTGAGGAAAAAGCATAAAACATGCAGAACTCTAGAAATCATAAAAATGATCAAGAAATATATAAGAAATACCAAACAAAGGCACACAAAAAAGGTCACTAGTGTTCTGAAAAATAAGTCAAGTGAGAGGGGTCAAGGAAGTCTTTATAGAATAGATGATGTTTTGTCTTGGTTTTGAATTGAAAGGTGGATTTGAGAGAGTAATATGGAGAACCCTCCTGGTAAGAAGAATGATGGAAGAAGAGGACTGCATGGAAGATGGGGAGAGAACATAGGAAGAAGGAGAGAGGATTAAGAATTAAGCCACAGGACTTGCCAACCCTAAAGCATATCTAATACTACCAACCTACATCAGATACCACATGGCAGGAATATTCATGTTTCTAAGCATTCTGTAAAGGATATTAAATTAATCTTTTAGTTGAACAGTTCTTGCTGCTAATTACTCTAGATCTTTCCCAACTGTCAAAATATTAGTGTCATTTCTCTTTGCCTGTGCCATGTTCCTCGTCTTTTGATTAAGGAACATGGCTGAGTTACCACCTATGGCATAAGAATATGATAATTTTAAGATGGTCAGGTCCAGGCTTCTAGGAAATGTAATGATCTTGGTGTCCATAGGAAATATAACAGAACATTTAATAAGCCAATGAGGGAAAACTGACCTAAGTCATAATGAGTATTTTAAGTTAATTGATTTCAGTTACTTTGACGTAGATGTCATATGAATAGTTGTATTGTGGGTAAACCACCTCAAATATGAAAAACTAAAGGAAATTTTTGCACCTCTTAGAGGTTTTATCTTCCCATACACTCTCCATATATTCCTCCTTAATGAGGAAAATTCCTTCATCAATGCCCTCTGATCTCAGGTCATGATGATGTCACCCATGTTATATCATCACAAAGCCTCTTCTGGGGCTTGAGAGACAATTAGATGTTCTTTGTTTCTCTTAGGGTCCAGAGGACTCCTTTGTCACTTTGCCTTCCTATAAGATAACCAGCTGCTTTTAGATGGTTGCTGATTATTCTTTTAGGAAATCCTGAAAGTCTTGCTAAACTGATTCATTTTTCAAGTCATTATTAGATCAGTTTTCATCATATTTGTACAACACCTATAGATTTGACTATCCAGACCTAAGTGTATTGTGCATTGTGTCTCTAATGACCTAATCCACTATTCATCATTGCCTTAGCTAAAGTGAGACATCAGAGTTCTTTCCAAGTTTCAGCGTTCCTTAATACTTCATATATAACTGTCTTACTAAGTTTTTGGAATCAGTAAATGCATCATAAGATGGCAAAGTTTTCTCATTCTCATATTCACTCAACTTTCCTAAGAATAGTTGACCAAAAATCTCTTTTAGGACATTTTGATAGATTCTCCCACTTCACTATAAAGTTTGACAAAAAGAATTCAATGTGGTAGTCAGGCTAAATCCCAAAGTACTCTACATATAAATAATTCCCTCATGAAGGTTGAAATAACACAATAAATAAAGCTGGTTGAGATTTACCTATCAGTTGAACAAATAGCAATTAATAACATAGCAAAACATCCTTCTATTGCTTTAATGAAATACAAACTGATAAATACTAATAACATGTCAGAACAAATATTTAATTTCTAAATGGGAAAGAATAGAAAGGAGAATGTATCTCACCAGGTATCTGGTTTTTGTGTTTGAAGCAAGGGGAAGAAGCAGCATATAATCTTAATCCTTAAATTATCAGTTATGATATTTTTGCTTTTTATTTAGAAAGGAAATAAGAGTTTTCTTTATAACTCCCTGATTCACAACCTATTAACTCTTTTTAGTATGAGTTTTCACAGTAATCAGATCTTATTGTAGCTACAGAACTTTAAATAAGTGAACTTTTCGAAATGAAATAAATTTTTTCATTTCAGTTTTCCATTTAGTTTTCACTAGGCTTCTCTCTTCAGTGAGGAATGCTGAGGAATAGGCACACCTTTTAGGACTTTTTTTTACATAGAAACTTCTATTCATTCTCCACTCAGAGATATCATCCCAGAAAAAAACCTTAATTCCCCCCAAAAGTGCTGGGTTTATCCCTTCTTCCCCACCCTCATCTCTAGCACTTGGCACACAACCCCATTGTAACCTTGACTTTACAGCAATCTTTTGCTTTCTTGTTGAGTTTTCCCTAAGGTCATCCTGGAGAAGAACTTTTGGAGATTGGTTCTAGTCCAAAAGGGCAATAAAAACTGTATTCAGGACAGCCTGACCAACCTGAGTCAGCCATGAAGATCTCAGTGGCTCCTGAGCAACAGTAAACAAAGGCTGATGCTGTACCCCATTCTGCCATATTATTAGCCTGCTGGATCATTGGCTTGTCCACATTTTCTGCTGCCAGTGGTGTGAGTTCCTGATGGCTTCACCCTCTAGAGTCTCTGCCTCATGCAACAAATGTCTTTGTTGAAATGTCCTTTTGGGAACTACCCTCAAACATCTGAGCATCTACTGTGGTCCATTACTGTCCATGGAAATAGAACAAGAGATACATTTCAATTATCACAGAGATTATAGAAGGGAGTTTCCAAAAAGATCAATCTTCCTGCATTTTTCAAGACTTTGTTACTGACTTTAGTGATTGGGGGAAAGAAAGAAAAGGCAACAATTACTAGTAGATGGATAGATATCCGTATCTATCTATCTATCTATCTATCTATATAAGACAGTACAGTCTGCAACATATGCTGAGCTTGCTTCTTTCTGATGCACAATAGCAGAGTATGGAGTCAGTCTGAACACTCTCCTGTCTATGAAGCTGACAATTTGGAATTGTCACTGGTTCCTAGATGGCTCAGTAGTTTATAAAGACAGCACCTGGGTCACGTGCCTTCCTCAAAATTCAGAAACAAATTTTAAAGTCTTTTTAAGGGTTTATATTAAATAAATACAGATAACAGGGAGGTATTCATCAAAGGAGACAAAGTTTCAGTTATACAAAATGAATAAGTCCTAGAGATCTACTATACAGCCTAGAGTCTATAGTTGCAATCATTTATCTCACACACAAAAGTTTGCCAGGAATGTAGATCTTATCTAAATGTTATCACACTTGTCACACCCCTGGAGATAATGGACAGGTTACGGCATAGATTGTTGTGATAGTTTTATGAATATATACTTACTTCCAAACTCATCATGTTGTGCACATTAAATAGTGCAGCTTTTGTATGTCAATCTACCTCAAAAAAGTAGCTTAAAAACTAGATAAATAAATGAATGTATACATATAAATGAAACCATATTTGTATTGATAAATCTAGATAATATCAACTAAAAAACAAACAAAGCAACACCAACAAATTAGCCAGAAGAGATATGTCAGTGTTTGATAAAGGGTATTAACTAGACAGCTGGGATCATATTCACTTAAGTGAAAGGGGGATTACAATAAATTAATAACTTCAAAGATCCAACACAGTAGACTGGGCCTCGTTTGGAGTCTTACTATTAAACAACAAATAGAATTTTAGCATTTAGCCTTATTATAAAGTGACCATAGGTTGTCCTCCTAAGAGTGAAGAGATAGTTTTGTCTGTGCGAAAAGAAACATTAATCTTTATGCTCATTTAGATATTTTTACAATGATACTTGTCTATTCAAGCTGTTTTCCTGAAGATGGTTTATGCTGAAATGGGCATCTGCTCAGCTCAACCAATTCAAAACAAAAATTTGCATAATCTGTATTTGCATAGCAGCAAGTGGGTGGAGTTTAAGCAAGTGCACAGATGAACATAAAAATCAAATATGAGCAGGAGGAAACTCAATTTCATTATAAAAAACCATGTTTGTTTAAACATAAAAAAAGCTGTGAAAACACCCCAAATGTGTTTACTATAGTTTAGCCTCCAAGGCTCCCATTTTGTTCCCATTCTTTTAGCTGCCCAGTTGAACAAATGCAAACAAGCTTGTGCTGCTCACAAGAGACTTCAATTTAAAATGTATTCTCAAAAAAGTAGGATGGAAACGTTATTAATGCAATGATATGCATTACCTGGAAGAAAAAAAAAGGTGAAAGACAATGATCACCTAAAGGTAAAATTAGAGGTTTCTTAAAAATTATTCAAGCAGTCAAAACCTGAAAAATTTGAAAGAGAAATATTTAAGTTTGTATATAGAAAAGATGAAAAAAATTAGAATTGGAATCAAGTAAGTGTAGGAACAAATAGATTATGAATGGAGCATGAGGTGAGAATAATTTAGGGGGATAATATATCCATAACAAAAAAAGAAAGAGTAGGATCCTAGAAACAAATATTAACTTTAAGAGTTTTGGCACAGAGTGCTTACCTTGGTTGGGCCTAAATACCTTATACACTAAATTCAGAAAAGTAAGACTCCAAAGTAAGATATCTAGCTGATATGTTGTGGACCTGAATTTCACAAAATGTGTTGTCATCTGTGGTCAGCAAATGAGACTATAATGTTAGGTCTATCATAACACAAACTGTGTATTAATGGAGCCATTAATCACCATCAAAACTATATTAGGAGTGAAGATAGCCAAAGAGAGTTTAACTGACAGCAAGTGGCCATAAACCTGTCCAAAAACTAATTTGATTACCATCATACCAGCATCTGTGCCACTTATGAGGGTTCATTTTTTTGATGAAATTAAGTAGACAAGTCATTCATGCGTGTAATAGACATCTAAATCATGGCAAACATGTTGCTGGCGACAGAAGTAGTTGAAGAAGTGTGGGGTTGTTGGGGCGTCTAAATGCAGATGTACTCAGTGGAAAGTGTCCTTTGCACAACAGTTGGGCGCAGAATGCCATCAAAGAAGCTTTGGATGAAACCACTGCCAAGTGAGAAATAGATGTAAAGTCAGCTGGTGAGATTCAGGATATGCTGGTTGTTTACAAGAAGGACTATTTTGCCAGGATAAACTCTCACTCTTTATGGGTCATAAATGTTCCCAGCAAACAATCTGTTTTATTTGGAGACAGTTGGATTTGTTAGGTTTTCGTCTGACAGGCAGAATTGAGGGATGTCATATTTAATGATAGGGGGAAGAAGGAGAGAGAAAGGGAGAGGAACAGAGAGAGAGAGAGAGAGAGAGAGAGAGAGAGAGAGAGAGAGAGAGAGTCTAGAATATGCTTGTTAAAAGAGAAGGTATGAAGATATGAGTTTGGTTATAAATGACTATGTTCCACCCACTAACTCAGTTTTTTAACTAGTCATTTCAAAAGAACATGGAATTCTTTATCCAATTTGTACTTAGATAAATTTGTCTTAGAACAAATGTGACTTTACATTCTGCATATTTCTATTATTCTAATTCTTTAGTGAAAGGATCTCCCTTTCCCTAGATTCTAAATTATTCAAATTATTAGATGACTGATACTACCCATAGACCTAATTAAAAAAATGAAAAATTTCCAGTGTTTACGTCACACACCAAAAAGGATCCACATAACAATGTTTTATGCATAAAAATACCAGGTACATCTGAATATAGCAAAGGGCAGTTTATTTTGAGTATATGAAATGAAAAATAATCATAGAGCCTCATATATAATATCCAGATAGGTCACAACATTATAAATTTACCTCTTGCTTGCTCTGTCTCATCCTCTGAGACAAAGCAGTCTCTCTGTGTACAAGTCTGGATTTATTTGCCAGATATCCATGTGAAAGCTTTGAAAAGCATAAATGAACTTGACGAACATCTCAGGGAAAACTAGCAGGAGTGACGCTTATTTGCAGTGCCGCCTGAAACATTATGCTGCTTATACCAAGCACCTTGGCCCTGCTGCGAGAGCACCTCCGGCCAGGGCCACAGCCTGCTGTTCAAAAGCTGATGCCTTGTAGGCCTCCCCGTCTTACCTGCATTTGCAGATGGGCCATTTCCCAGGTGGGCCTGGCCAAACACTCCTCATTAATCATGGCTTAAACCTCTCTCAGTGGGAAGACCTCAGGTTAGACATCATTTGGAAACAAATTGGGTGAAAAATAGCTCTGACAATAAGGAGCCCACACGGAATTCCCCTGTGAGAGCTTCAGCAGTGTGAAAACAGGCTCTTCCAAGACACTAAATGATCTGTCAGTTAGCGAATGACATTATAATCCAGTTTTATGTCATATGCAGCTTTAAGCAGTTGCTGCAAGCTTCCAGCCTTCCGCTGCTCTTGTGTTTTCAAATCTCTAGGCTCACCTAATTTACAGAGAGGGTTTGGATTTAGAACTAAAAAGGTGTGTGTATGTGTGTGTGTGTGTGTGTGTGTGTGTGTGCACATACACGTGTGTGCATGTGTGTGTTTGTGTGTACTACATCCAGCAAATACACATATGCATAGGTGCACAATAGCAAACAAAGTGCCTGGCCAGATGCTGCCTCACTAAAAATAATACTTGCTCAAATATCCTAGTGGAACCAGGAGAATCACAAAGGGTACAGACTCTACACGGACCCATCCTGTGTGACAGAAAAACTAAAAACAAAAACTCGGAATCACGACAACATGTTTTATCCTCTGGATAAGAAAAAGAAAATTTGCAACTTTCTTCAAATGCATTCCAAGCTGTAGAGCCTTGGGATAAATGTTCTTCCTGAGCCTCTTTTCTTTAAAGTAACTGTATTTTTGCCTTAAAGTGACATATGGCCTTCTCACCACATTTCAGCCATTATATACCCTAACAGATTGCATCTGAACTGACCGTAGTAAACTAATGTATTTTGTCTTCCATCTTGTATAATTCTCATCGCAGGTTGATCTAGGAGGAGGACCATAATATAAGGCAAATACTCACCCAGGTACTCTTGGCATCAGAATTCCATTTGTAAAAAGGACACAGGGCACAAACCGTGGTCACTTTCCCGTCCAGTGAAACCCTTCTAGAGTGGCATGGGGGCACATAGCCTGGGAAAGGGCATAAGACTTTGCCTCTGTTATCACCCAGAGACTCTGAGGCAGCTCCTAACACAGCCACATTTCTCAGCTCATATACAACCAGCCCATTTATTTCTCTGACGCGCAAAAGTCAGAGGTTAGAAAACTTTCCTACCTCTCCCTTTGGTTTCTCAGAAGGATTTCCCTGCGGCTAACTGGAGGGGATTGTGGCCTGGGGGTTAGCGATTCCTCCATTTTCTTCTTGCCTTCATCTTCAGAGGCTTCCTGACTTACTACTTGGAGAGGAGCCGATGACAGCAGGTTTAGCAATCTGGCATTTAGAAATTTCAGCAATCTATACTTTTACTTGGTTTTCAGTGTGGATAATATAATTCATTAGCCTAAGGATTCCGTTCAAGCTGGACAGCACACAGCAGGCAAACGGCATGGGCCTGCAGTAGGGCCCTGTGACCGGCTCTCTGTTTTTTGGGCGAATGCCAAGAGGCTTGAAATAAAGGTAGAGCAGAGTGCTGTCAGTCATTTGGCAAAGACAAAAGTGGAACATTTATAGGGTTTTTTGCTTTGGATGATTTGAAAAAAAAAAAATTACGCAAATATTTGTTTTTAAAATCCATCCAACTACTGCACCTGTCGCTAGGCCTAATGGCTTGTGTTCTCACGCGCATGTCTCCTGGTGTCGTTGCTCGTCCAGTCCTGTCTCTTCAGTGAGCACCAGACTCCACTTGTGTAGCAGCAACTGTCTATTAGGTGTCCCGACCTGATGGTCACGTATTTTTAATTTAATGTGTCCAGAATTAAATTCCTTATTTTTCTTTCTTCTTTCTTCCCTATTGTAGCATATCAAAGACACTGTACCGTGTGTAAAAGACACTGCCCATTGAGTTAGCACTAATTCAACACCGGAACAGTCCCATACTTCCACTCTTCTGTTGCCACACCCACTTGCTCAAGCGACATAATTAGGAATCGTCTTTTATTCTTCTTTAACCCTTCAGAAACTATTAGCAAGCTTTGTCTCTTCCCCTACTTCAGTGTCCCTGAAATCTCTCCACTTCCTTTGCTATAGATGGAAAAGAGGCTATCTTTGTGGAAAATGATAGAACCTGGGATTGGTTATCCACTACAATTTTTAGCACTCTAAATTTCCTTGAAATTTATATACAACCCAGGGAAAACGGAGAGTTTAAATCTCACTTGGGAGTTAATGAGCTCATTCTAAGACATATGGAAATGTTAAGGTTTACAAGTGGTGAAATCAGCTTTTATAAAAAAGGACAGAAGTGAAACTTGTCTGACTGAACTTTAAGGTATATCATAAAATCATAGGAAAAAACTAAACTATCTCAATATTGGCTAAAGAACAGACTGACAGACTGATGGAACTGAAATGAGAGCTCAGAGGATAGGCGATGCATATAAGGGAACTACAATAAGTAGGGAGCAGATATTAAGAATAAATAAAAATCAAACCTTGGTTGACTGAGATAAATCTGTCACTCAGCAGAAATGCAGGCTCATATAAAAAATACTTAATGTCCTTGAATTTCTAAATTTGTGATATAGATCTATATTCACTATAAGAGTAACTTTGTGGGGAGGAAGGAACACTTCCATTCCACACAAAATGATGGCACCCAGCTGAGAAACAGAATAGCAGGTAGAAGATGAACTAACATTTTATTGAATAATGGCTATGTGCTAAGCAATGTACTAGATTTCATAGCCATTTTCTCTTTTCATTTTCACAACGTCACCACAAATTAGGTGCTATTTACCCTTGTTTTATCAGTGAGGAAACCAAAGAACCTTAAGAAACCTGCCAAGGTCACATTCATTGATTCTTATATTAATTTATTTACAAGTATCCAGCAAGTGTTGCCTCCCTGCAGGTGGTTTTTCCAAATACTGGAAATAGCATGGTGAACAAAGTCAAGATTCTTACACAAGATAGCATTCTAAAGCCAGGAGGAATACACTATAGTTTATAATAACATATAACATATGTATATACATATATGTATATATATCCATTTCAGAGTGACAAATGCTATGAAAAAATGTATAGAAAGCTACTGAAACTGTTGGACATTGGGTGAAGGAATAAAGACACTTTAGGTGGTTAGGGAAAATCTCTAAAGAGACTATATCTGCAAAGAATGGAATGATGAAGAAAGACAATCATATGACAACCTTAAGGAAGAATGTCCCAGAGGAAAGAACAGATGCAATGGTACTGAGGTAGCAACAGGATAGTATGCTAAGAGACCAAAGGAGACTAGTATGGCTAAACCACCAACCTCAATGCAGAGTGTGGCGGAAGATGAAGTCAGAGATAGAAAATATGTTAGTTCTCTTCCATGTTAATTCAGGGAATATATATTGCCAGGTATATGTTCATAACATGTTAACATTAGGTAATTTCAATGATATTGAGTAATAGGAATTTTTTGGATGAATTTCCCCTTAATGGAAGTTTTTTTCCCCTTCAATGATTTACTTTAATAATGAATACTTAAAGAAATTATCTGATTCAGTTGTCTTATACATTTACTGAGGCTACTGAGAGAAGGTTAAATTTAAGCAAGTCAGTTTTGCAATACTTAATGATAGATTTAGAGGATGACAAGTTTATATATAAACTCATAATCAAATTTTGGAAAGATAATTGTTTTAGCTTTTACCTTAAACTTCCTACTTCTTGAGAGTATGTCTTCCACTTACTTCTCATTTTCTCCAAAATCAAGAAGCCACAGTGTTGAATAAATAGGAGTCAATAAGGTAGAAATTGTATGAATCTCATCAAGTCATCAAGGCGGAAATGGAGTCAGAATTTGAAATTGAGAGACTTGTGGATTGCTGCGTAACTCCAAGTTAAATTTCCAGGAGAATGACAGTGAACATGCAGATATTACTTCTCCCATTTCTGTACTCTGAAGAAATAAGCATGCTGAAGATAAAAATGATTCTAATACTGACATATTTTTGAAATGTAAATAACAGAATTCTACGTCGTTCTTCATGGAATTCCAGGCTCCTCAAATCTTTTTTATAATTTGATGTTATAAAACTGCCTTTGATATTTATACATGGAATGACAGACTGACAGTTTTCTGGGTTATACAAATCTAATGAAACCTGAATTAAATCTAAATTTAAAAGTCTATATACCAACCCAAAAGCTGATCCTTGAAAACATAACAACAACAAAGCAATTCGCATTGCCCCTAGTGTGACCACATATACACAGATGGGTAACAGTTAACTACACCACAATGCTGGGACAGCTTGGCATCCCACATCATGAAATTGTTGGCACTGTGGTAGGGGAGAGGAAGCAAAAACAAAACGTGAGATTTCACTTCCACCAAGAATGGAGAGTTTGATACACTCTGAGTCTATCTCTTTAAATTAATAAAGTTGTTGAGATGATGCCCAGAGCTCATGCTCACCAACTGTCATCACTTGCTGAATTCTCAACCTATCCTGGATTCCAGGGTTAGAAGAGGATATTGACACATAAACAATTAACTCTTTAAAAGTACAAGCAAAAGGAGAGTTTGCAAAGAATTGCAAGTACCTCCTGGGGCCTCCCAGTGAAAGAGCAAGAATGCTTTTTTTAACAATGCTTAAGTAAGAACTTCAAATACTGTGGCAAGTAAAACCAGAACCCAAGAGGGAGGACAGCAAGCTAATAATTACTTGCTTAATTTATTTGAAATATGTATATGGACTAAACATTTGCTATATCTTCTGGCAATACTGAAATGAAGCAAGCAGTTTGTTGTTTTTTTTTTTATCAAAACAGACAATGAAGACTGGCTAGACCTGGCAGCAACTAAGATGACAGTGATTGTCAAGGAGATTCAGTTAACTCTCGTGGCTGGCACTCTCAGTTGCAAAGTCATGGAAAATCTCTCTATTGGTTTTAACTGATCAGAGTAGCAGTGCTGATGCAGCTGACATACCATTTGGGCACATTGCTACCAAGCAGACATTGCATCTTGATTGTGTCCTTATGGACAGAACAGCTAAATTATTCATTAATTTAGTAATGAATGTCAGACATCGAGCTGAGCAGTTTATGTCAGTCAATAGAAAATCTTTATTTCAGCACCTGTTTATAAAGATGTTTTAATGACCACTTATTGTAATCTAAAAGAAAACACACAATTTAGAATAAAATGTATTGAGCATAGACATTTCTAGGCACAATGTAGTTTTGCTATTTTTTTAAAATTTCCTTCTTGAATAGAATGTATAACAATAATTCACTATAAAACTTTTATTTTAGGTGCCCCCAGGTGACCTAGTGGTCTAGTACATCCTGGGCATTGTCCACATAGATCCCAAGGTTCCAGGTTCAATACCACCAACTCTCTGCTAGAAAACTGAAGGCAGAAGTTAGGCAAGACTGATATGGGAAGAAATGTAACTATTTTTTCTAACTCATGTTCTTTACAAGTAGGTTATAAATCAATCAGAGGGTCCCATTTCACATCTAGGGCTTATTTCCTTGGACTGATTCTCCAGGAACGAGCCCACACATAAACTTCTCTGGCATACATTGCCGCTGGGCTAGAAAAGACCTGTGAGAACAAAGAATGGAGAATCCTAGGGACTCAGTGCTCAGTACTTTATGGCATTATATCATTAATGCACCACTGATTTTATGCAGTAAGTGCTAATATTATGCTGTGGAAATTGAGACACAGGATATTTAAGTAATGTGTTCAGGGTCATACATCAGAGGTGGGACTCAAACCCCAGCTATCTGTTTAGAATCTCTGATTTTTGCTATTAAGTGAATGATGTCATATTCTTAGGGATATTCAGATAAGAGCTCTAAACATTTCTTACAACACAGATATGCATAGAATTCTCATCCCACTTCAGGTCATATTCATTTAGTGACACACATGCCATAGATGACTTTTGTTTCCTCTCCCTGAAGGAAAATCTCACCTAGAAAAAGGAAAAATACCATTGTCTAGAGGGACTAGGAAACTTGTAATATTCCTGGCTGGATTTCATGTCAATTCTTTTCCATTGTGAAAAGCAACTCATTGTTTTCTCTCCAGAGGAGAGGCTAAGGGAGCAGACCTAACAGGGGAGAGAGAAATCCCCCATGTTCTAGATAGTGCATCCCTGGAGAGGGGATTACAGAAAATTCCACCTCCTATGGCCTAATTTAAAAAATACTAAGAAGGAATTCCAACATCAAAAAATCACTTCCCACAATAATCCAATCTACCAGTTTTCCAGGCCCAAGCTATTCTCTGAAAAAGTCAGAATCTCAGGAAGGAGAGAGATTCCAAAGAGGCTCCGAGCCAACATAATTAGCAGGCTCACATGACAGATTGCCTTTGGATTTCTAGTCATGAACTGAGGGGCCGGGAAAGCAGGACTGACCCAGCAATCATCCCATCTCAATATGTTTGCACCTTGATATCAGTCCCTGGAGGACACAGGCCTGCCGCCAGCCTCACTCATCACACAGAATTAGTGGTACGTGAGCACTGTGGCATGGCAGAGCAGCGCGGCAGTCACCGAGCAAGAAGATTTATTGCTCTATTTGACAGTCTGTTATTTACTAACTGAGCATGACACATCTGGGATTTAGAATCATCAACTTGACATCTAACAGGAGAATAAACCTTTGGGAGGAGGTTGGAGGTGGGGAAGAGAGCAGATTTTAGAATAGATTTTCTATGTTGATACCAACTCCCATTGTTGGTCCAGGCTTGAGGTCATCACCAGAAAGAAAGGACAGGCAGATGCACAGCGAGGCTTGATATGGACTGATGTAATACAACTAAAATCACTGCTAAAAAAAGACACTTTGGATCTTTAAAAGGGATGGAGATCTTTCCTGGTAACATTGCAGGATTTGATCTCTTCATCTTGCAGAAAAGCAAGTTCCATGAAGGACACAGAAGAGCTCCCCTTCTCTCCGACCTGCCTTGGTGGTTGAGACATAGCCTAGATCCTCGGGGAAAATGATCATCACTACTGAAATCACCTATTCAATCTATGGTCTCAGATGGCAAGAGGGGTCCTTAAACCCTTTTCCATTCTTTGGTCATGATCATCAGTTGGATGGGTTGAGTTGGTCCAGCCACCGTCTTCAACGCTCTGCATAACCCTCTTGCATCAAAATACTGCTGAAGTCAAAATATTTTCTTACCCAATATAAAGCAGATTTTTTTTCACAGAATTACTACTGGCTCTACTTTTGCCATAAAAAACCAGAGTGGGGCTAACTAATGATTGGAAACATAATTTATTTAATCTTCATGGATCCATTGGGAGCCATGGCTCAGAGGCCCATGAATAAAAATGGCAAGTTTTCTCAGAGCATTCAAGGTAGTTAAGACAATTTGTTTAGCCTGCTGCTAAGTGCTCCAAGGACTTATCTATCCTGGCTGAAAAACAGCACAAACACAACAGCACACACACACACACACACACACACACACACACACACTCAAAGCACCTAATCTCTATACTTACATTCTAAAAAGTAAAAATAAGGTGAAATGAAAGTTTTAATGCCTGGTTGTCATCTCCTTTGGTTCCCTTATGCTACTCTCTTATACACTTATTTCCTTTTTATCTTCTTTTTCTTTCTGGGCTTCATGAGCTCTGTTTCTATCTCCCTTCTTCCTGTCTTCTCCACCCCATCACTCCTTGACTCTGGTTCACATTTCCTCCTAATTCCTGCTGCAAAATGTAAAATAAAGGGATATCAGTAGCAATGAAGGAGAAGTGACGTTCCAATGACAATTGCTCTATTTTATGATGGACAATTTTCAAAATTGAATTGTGAGTTAACTTTGACCTACTGAAAAGGACATATCTTTTTAAAACTAGAGACAAACTTGATCTTCACTGTGATCGTTGATTGAGTTAACGGAATAGAGTTATTTGAAAGTTTGCGAGCACATTCATCAGTACATAAGCTCTTAGATGTTATATAATAATGGCGAAAGTTAAAAGCAATTTAATTAAATCAAGAACAGGAACAGTTGGCAGTGGGGGGAAAAATGGGCTTTCCAACCAGAAACTAAGAACGAACAAGAATGAGTTGGCAATCGTCAGAAGAAAACTAACTAAAACATCCACTTAGACTAAGTCATAGGTCAACAGAGAACGACACAGAAGCCTCTAGCTTCCTGCCATCAGAAAATCTTTCATTTCCCTCCCTTTCCTCTCCTGTGATTGTAGTTTAATAATGATCCAAACACGCTGAGGGACATGAGGACTTGCATGACCTTGTTATTACTGGAAATTATGTTTCCTCTGTGAATTAAGCCCTGTTTTTGTAACCTTAAGTCATATGATTGTTAGAGAAGAAATCCAAGTTGCTTTTTGTGGGGTGAGAATACTTCAGATCTACCCTCTTAGAAAATTTCAGGTATAAAATACAGTACTATTAACTGGAGTTAAAAACCCTGCTGTACTTGAGATCCCCAGAACTTATTCATCAAATAGGTTTGTTTCCTTTGACCAGCATCTCTCCATTTTCCCCTCCCCACAACCCCTAGTATCTGCAATTTTACTCATAATTCTTCTCTATTGGAAATGAGATGGTAGGAGTTGAACGTGCATAGGTTTAGAAAGTCTGCAGCCTTTTCCAGGTAAAGATCATGATAGTGGTTGTGTCTATATATACGGACGTCCTTCCTTCCTAGCAGAGACAGAAAATCCTGATGATGCAATTTATACCTAATCTAGAATCTTACAATGATAGAGCTTTTTCTCTGTTTAATTGACTTTCAATATTTACATATTCCCTATTTTGCCAGTGCAAGTGACATACTTGTTTCTCCAAATTCTTCAGCCACCATTCAGTGAGTCTTTTTCTAATAGAACTCAATTTTTTTAAGCTACAGAAATTTTTTATTGCTTCTTTTATATTTTTTTCTGCTTTCCCCTTTAGAATGCACACTAGGTAGAACTGCTGGGCTCCTTCCATTCATCTCCCAATATTTCTTTGAGATGATCTATGCCTTTGTCTGTTTGTAGAATATTCAGAAAGAACGCTTCATCTCAATTTTGACTCATTTACTCACTGTTCAGCTCTTTTCATTCTGTTGCTTAGTTTTTCTATTAGCTGCTCATTTCAATAATCAGATAGCTAATTTTCAAAATACCTGGGTCATTTTTGAAAGTATATTATATACTCTGGCATCAGCTTTGGAGATTGTATTCTAACTGATATTATTCTAATATCTTTATGGTTTACCTTATGATTTAATAATTATTTCCTGAGTTTGGCACTTCTGGTACTTCCAGGCAGATTTTGGTCAAGCACTTGGTGACTATTATTTGGATATTCATCTTTGTGTCTGGGAGTCCTACAAATGCTGTGTCTGTGAACACTATATCATTTATCCAGTGATGTGGTAGAGGCAGGTATATGCTGCTATTTGGGCTGTCCCACAGATTCACCTCCTCAATGTCAGGGCTTCTTACCCATTTTGAGTTTACCAGCCACCTGGAGCCCCTCTTTCGCTTCTTCCCTCTGGCACAGGTGTTGAAACAAGTCAGGAAGGAAAGTGGGGCCTTGTGCCCGGCTGCTTATATTGTGAAACCCAATGAACCACCCCCACCCACCAGGTTCCATATAGCTCCTCACGTGTGCTGGGTCCAAGCTGGCTACACCCTCACCCTAGAGGCTGTTCTTGCACAGTGAACTAACCCCTCCAGATACATTTTCTGGTCTTTAGTTTTCTCTTTATATCCCTTTTTTTTTTTTTTTTTCCTACTTTTCCAATTTTTAGAGACTCTAGAATTTCTCATCTACCTAGGACAACACTTCCCCCCAGATGTGTTAAAATTTTTTTTTTAATTCTGTTCTTTTTAGTTTTTTAGGAAGTAAAGGGAGGCAAGAGCTTAGTTGTGTTTAGTGTGTGGTTTTGACGCAATCACAAATGATCTTTACTGAGTAATTTAACAAAATGTAATGCTTCTATGACTTTTTGTCCCCAGATAGCAGAATGATATGTCTAGTAATCTACGTAATGCTTCATAAGGCAAGTGGCTCTCACCTTCACTGTATTAAAGGAAAATTGGAGGACAGAAGTGATGTATGAAGTAAAAGCATATAACAATAATGAGTCACATTTACAGCTGACCCTCATGACAACCCTTCTAGGTGAGTATTATTATTTATAAAATTGAGAAACTGAGACCCAGAGAACAGTCACATTGCACCTGGTTACCAAGGAGGTAAATGAGACACCAATGTCCCTAATCAGTCTCTTCTGACCCCAGGTTGCTACCAACCATCTCCAACAGTTGCTTCCTACACAGGTCACTGTGACTGCCCACCCAAAGCTTATAAGTTCCTTGCTAGGAGACTCAGTGGACACTGACAGTAAAAGATAATCAGAAGCTTTGCATAAATCCTTTTTTCTAAATACAATCCTTGCAGGCAGGTGGCTTCATTTGTATTGACTCACTTGCTCTCCTCCAATTCTTGTCTAGGAGGCACCAAGCTTTAAATCTTCCTCTTGTTTTTAATCACCTGTAGCCACAGTTCCAGAGATGTGGTCCCAGTAGTGAATGAGCATAAACCTTTCTCTAGTTTTTGTACTCATTACTAGCTAAATGCTAGGTTCATTGAAAAATGAGTGTTTTGTTTCTGAATTCTGTCCATTCACAGATCAGTACAAGAATGTGGCACATACAACAAAAACACAGTTTACCCAGCCAAAGTGTTTCTATCCATACTCCACACACATTTTAGAGGGCTCTGGATTAGACCTTAATATTCTCATGGTTTTTATAACTTCAGTGCTCCTATGGAATATATTGTTAAAATTATTGTCCATGGTTTAACATGAAAAAACTTAGGTTTTCCCGGATCATTGATAGTGATGTTTAACTATAGTGATTTCTCAAGTTTTAGCTGCATATTGGAATGGAGCTTTAAAACACACTAACGGCTATGTTTTCCTCCCTCTGATGAATTCTTGCAGGATTTGTCCTGGACACTGGGATCTTAAAAAAGCTGCCCTGGAGATTCTAGTGTGCAATCAAAGACTCTAGAAAATGTCAGGCACTTGAGTGGTGAACAACAAAAAATGGTAGCAACTATTTTGGAGAAAAGAATACTAAAGCAGTTTCTACAGATAGATAATAGGTTGGCAGATAGATAGATAGGATAGAATAGATGACAGGTAGCTTTTGGCTACGGCTGAATAGGTTTTTTTAAATACCAATGTATATTATAGAAAAAAAAGAAGAAAATACTATCAGATAAAATAACAGGAATGTCAGCAATATACTCTGGATTGGGTGATAAGGAAAAGCCTCACTAGACCGCTGATAATTCAACCAAGAGTACTGATTCCTTAGAGTATTGTTGAGACGGCTTCTGAGGTTGCAGGAGGTTGTAAAGCATCATGATTGATTATTGATGTCTGTCCTGATTGTGGGAGGGAACATGTGTTCTGTATTTTGTATCTTTAGATGAGTCTATTACTATCAAATTTGATCTACGATCTGAATTTAGATTTCTTTACCACCATTTAGAGTTATTTCTTTTTAACTACAGTCATGTGCTCTATACAAAGAAAAGAGAAATGTAAAAGTCACTATATTGCTATGTTAACATCAGGATCATATATGCATGTGGATGGGAGTAGAAATTGAGCCATAGTAAAAGTATTATTTTGCTTTAACTTTAGCACAAGAGATTTTTACATATCACAAACTCCCTGTTAGGATATTGTTGTTAAGACATAGAATATTTTTGTTAAGACTTTCTTGTGAATATGAGCACAAGTCCTTGAAAATAAATGTGGCAAAGGAAGCCCTGATTCCCTTTAAGGGATTAACTTATTTCTTAATGGTAAACTTTATTTTTCCCTTTTAAGTAACATGAGCATAGAATGGTAGACTAATAATGCAACCCAAAGTATCAAAACTCTGTAAAATTATCCTGAACTAAAATTTTAATGTAATATAAATGTGTCCCTTCTCAGTGGGATATTAGATTAATATTTAATAAAAAAGAAAATATATGCAATGACTATGTAAAACTTTTTTAAAATCCCTTACATAGTCTACTGTATATTAAGTTTGTTTGAATATTATCTGAGCTTTAGTTCTATGTTTGATTTAACATCAAAAAAGAGTGAAAGGAGGAGGAACCCTGTCATGCAAAACTCTGAAACTCCTGGAATTCTCTTTGACATGCAGCTTTTAACTGTGATTTAACCTCACAATTGCAAGGTTTTACCTCTGAAGCCTGGTAAAGAGTGATCAATCTTTGTACTTTTTTTTATTTGAAAGTTTTAAACTAAAATGACTTAACTGGTTTTACCTCATAAAGAGGCAGTGCAAAACAAACAACAAAAATACTTTCAATCATGCAGTAGTGCTCTGAAAGCAAATAGAGGAAAGAGAGGGCAGCCATCTTTAACAGTGAAATATGAAACTTAATTGCTATTGAGTGTACTTACAGAATTTTAGTGCCAGTTCTTTTCAAGTAACTTCATTCCCTACTTCCACACTGGAGCAAAAGCACTTAGTATTTTTAGTTTTTCATTGGCATTTCATTGATTCCCTTAGGGCCTTGCTCCTTAACACCTTCTCCCTCTCACTTCTGGGTGGTATGATACCCTGCAGGGGGCAACCTTAGCTTCTGCAAGGTTACAGTTACCCTCCACCAGAGTGAAGCTGAGGAAAAGTATTTTCGTCTTTTGCTGACCTTTCCTTCCCAGAAAATGAGCTTGCGAAATATTAAAGCACATCTCCTCGGGCAGGAAAGGGTGGAAGGCATTTGCATAGAATAGCATCTGGACTCTCAGTGCTCTCAAATGCGTCCAGGGGGAAGACAGCTTTCCACATTCATTGACGTTTCCTAAGGAAGGGGAGAAAGGGAACCAGGGAGGAGAGAAAAAGGAGCAGGGGACTCCCTTTGTATCTGTGTCCAATATGGTTTCTTTTGATTTTTCATTCTCCATAGTCAAGGGCTCCCCAGGCGTTCTCATCTGTTACCAGGCGCGGCTGTACCTGCCTGCCTGTGTGAAAGTGGCTCAGCTGCTGCGCGGGCTGAAGCCAACACAGCACATCTATCTCTCTGGCATCCCCGGCGCTCTCCGGCCGCAAGGATCGAGCCCCACACGGTGCACAAAGGCAGGTCTGAAGAGAAAGAGTCGACCTTCTTTATTGTCCAGCGCTCTTTGTGCGGACCCTGGGGGTCAGCGCTCCCTCCACATTCCTGCCCGTCCCGCGGACGGGAGAGGGAGCGCAAGTAGTCAGCTCTCCCCGGCTTTCAGTGTGGGCACAACCAGAGGGTTATTTCTGGGTCCACCACTTCCCCCTCATTTGTGACTTGCTGCAAAATCCAGGTCAGGAACACTGACAGGTCTTGAGCCAGCCTTACTGTGCTGAGACCAAATAAAATATTTGAAGTTGTAAAGGGATAAATTAATGATAGGGAATTAGAGCTAGTTTCAGATCTAGAAAAATTCACTCATTTTAGAAGATATTAAATATCCCTTTATCATTTTACCCAATATCATTATCCTCGTTTAAAACTTTATTTTAAATGATGGTTGATTAAAGGGCAGAGTGGAGATACACAAGGCTTTCTTAGTTGGACGACCAGCTAAGAATCAATAAGAAAGAAGTCAAGACAATTAAAAACCAGATGGAGAAATGTTTTAAGTGGGATGATGGCACTTTTATTTAACAAAAGAAAGAAAAATTTCGCTGAGAAGCATTTAATAAACATCTAGATTCAGATGTGAAGCTCATTCTTGAATCTCTCATGGTATGTTATATGCCCTGCTTTCTGCCAGAGCTTTGGTTACTAGAAATGATTCTAACCCACTCAGTCTTGATCTTTAATTTTATCATACCTCAAGGCATACCCTCTTCTCTCTTTTTTCCCCCTCTAAAATGTTCTTTTATGGTTTAAAGAAGGACATTTCTATAATTAAAATCTTTTTTTTTCTAAACCCATAAGGTTTATACTTTCTGAAAAGTATTTGCCACTTCAGAGTCAGAGATAATAAAGTATTGCTTTGGTTTGCATTGTCTACAATATGTGACTGACTCATTTACATCTTTTTCCTTCAATTAAAAGAGTTCAAATTTTACCTTAGAAAAACAGCATTTGTCTGATGGCCTGATGTATTGTGGTCAGAAGTCACAGAAGTCTACTTTTCCTACTTGTGCTGTATCTTTAATGCTTTCCCAAATGTTTTCCTCCACCCCTATTTCCTGTCTGCCTCACTCCCTGATCATTCTTTCTCTGAGAAGACTCAGAAATGGGCAATCCAAAAAAAAGTTTCTCTGTTCCATTCGTTCCGCCCTGCCCCCATAAAAAGCTAATATTTTCAGGTTGACTGAAAGTTTAGCTTTGTTATTTTTTTTTTATTTTTCAAGAAAATCTAGCGTGACATGGCACGTGTTAATGCCCTCTTACTTAACAAATTACATGTGTTTTTGACCTAAGTTAAAAGCTGTGCAAATCTCCCTTGTCTGTGTTTTCATTGTGTATGGAGTTCCTTGGTATAGCCTTAGACACATCCATAGAAGAACTCTGAAATCGCACCAAATTGCTTTCTGTCCAAAGCTCCTCTTTGTCCCTCGAGTGAAGACACTGTCTTCCAAGAATGTGACAGTGTCTCATGGTACCTCAGTTTCCTGCTTATCATGAACAAGCAGAGTTGGCTTGGGGTTTTAAATAACTCGGTGTCCTTGTGGGAACATCAACAAGGTGCTGGTCATTTTCTTTATAGAAACAGTTGCTCTTTTTCGGTGGTTAAAAGAATTATCAGAGTTTTCAAGATGCTAAAGAATTTCCAATCTTCTTAAAGATTGGAAAAATCAAAGTGACCACCAAAGACACAAAACCTAAGTCTCTTTTTATTTTGAGGAACTTTGAAATGATATGCAGAGTTCTTTTCCAGAACTTAGTATACTTTCGAATAGAACATAACTTATTTCTAGATGCTGGCCAGAGTCCTCTTCAAGGCTCCCAGGCAGACACTGAGAAAAAAAATCACTTAGGATAGGGTTTTTTTTTTTTTAAATGGAGCAGAGAAGTCTCGAGGGAGCCTCTGCCTGTCTATTGCTAAACACACCAGTCCTTTCTTTTCGGAGCTCACTAGTCTGGACCAGCCTAAGTTTTTGCCCTAGGTATGAACAACACTGAACTGGTCATGCCTGGGGACAGGCCTTTTCAGCCAAGACCCCTACCCCTCCTGATGGGTCATTTCATTTTCAAAAGGGAGAGATATTCTAGGGCTATAAATCTCCTTTCTTTCTTTACCCGCTTGCGCTAGCCCTGCCCTGATGTGGGGCTAACTCTCGGAAGTTATTCACATTGGGTTGGGAGAGGTCAACCCAATGCACAGTTCCTGGCAGGTGGTCCAACACGGAAGCTCCGGCCCCGTGCAGAGCTGTGGCCCCAAGGTGCTTTAACGCCTCTCTCTGGAAATAATGGCGGTGCGTCTTTGTTTGCGTCTCTAAGCTGTCTATGACAGGCTTTGCTTCATGACAGATTGCTGTCCAGGCACTGACCCCAGCTGTATCTCCAATTGGTCTGCTTTCTAATCCCAGTGTAGAGCAACTTGACGTCCTTCCAAAAAACAAGCTCTTTGACTCTCCAAGGGGGAAGAAATGAAAACTTGCTGGAGGAGCTCTAGAGGTCATTTAGGGAAGATTACAGGAACGGGGCGGAAAAACCTGAGCAAGCAGTATATTTGAATACGGACAGTCGTGGCTAATGTCACTTACCTTCTCTTTTTTGCCACATGAGAAACAGACTTCATTTCACTCTGCTCTACCTTTCAGTTTCTTTCCCAGTATTTCAATTTGGTGCATTAGATATGTTTATTTTCTTTTGAAAATCTGTTTCTTCTGATGCCTCCAGTTTTGTCCTCATTTCAGTTTTGTTGTTGTTTCCTTTATCTTCCCTTTCATTCATCTGTATGTAAGACCTTATGTTAACCGTGTAGTGGATAAAAGCATAAGCAATACTGGTTACTCCTTTCTTTGCCTCATCTCGGTAACTTATACAGGGTAACACTTAATTTGATTGTTCGGTGACCATATTTGGTGATGGTCACTAAATGCACTAACTGTGTCCTTATGTCTAAAGTACTAACCTACTTTAAGTACCAGTGGTACTTAAAATACTACTAATATTTAAATGAATGAAAGAGAGCCTTACAAAGAATAGAATGGAATTTCCCATTGGCTTACCAGTTCTTAAGACAGGGTTTCTGATCTCAGCACTATTGCTATTTGGGGCCTGAGAACATTTTGTTGTAGAGGCAGGGGGACATCTGTGTATGACAGGGTATCTAGCAGCACCCCTGGCCTTCACTCACTAGAGGCCAATAGAATTCCCTGACCCTCCATTCTGACCCTCAAAATGTCTCCAGACATTCCCGGATGATTCCTGAGGAGCAAAATCACCCCCATTAGGAACCATCACTCTAGATCAGTGTTGCTCAATAGACTTTTTAATCAAATGGAAATGTTCAGTGTGCTGTCAACTATGACAACTACTAAGCCTCATGTGTCTATTCTGCCCTTGAAATGTGGCTACTTTGAATTGAGATTCTCTGTGTAAAATACATACTTGATTTTGATGATTTGATACAAAGCATATCATATCACAATAATTTATAATATTGATCACATGCTGTAATAATAATTTGGATACATTAAATACAATAAATTATTTGAATTCATTTTATGTGTTTCTTTTTACTCTTGGCTACTATAAAAAATATAATTAAGTTGCATAGCTTGCATTTGAGGCTCACATTATATTTTTATTGGAAAGCATTGCTTCAGACAATTGTGCTTGCCTTTCATTTTCCTAATTTATTTTCTTCTTATGTATATATCCTTCTTATCTGTTCACCCATGGTATTTTTGCTGTTTTCTGTGATAAGTTATTTTTGTGCAATTCAACGTCTGTTTTATTATTCACCTGACATTGAATAAGTTTCTCACTCTCCGATCCTTACTTCTTTTAAATAACAAATCACTGAATTTTATGCAATTATTTTAAGAGACTCAAATCTAAAGTCTAGCTCTATAGCCTTATATTGAATCAATTATGTTTAATCAAGCACAGCAATAGAACACAGCCACTCTAAGGAGAATCACTTCAAGGTTCCTCAGAAAGACAACTATGCTCCAGAGTTTTGCACTCAGATCAGATCACCAATGAATGCCTTAACCATGTCCTTGAGAAAGCTGACTTAGGAGATGCCAGTAAGAATTCCTGGAGGGTGGAGGAAAGATTCTATAACTAAATGAGTTTGAGACATTCTGAGCTAAATGAAATTAGAGAAGTCTACCACAGATCTTCCCAGATGTTTAATATACTAAAATGTGGAGTGTCTCAAAGGAAGTAGAAGTAATGCAACATTTTTCACATGGATTTGTTCATGGAATTTATTGCTAAGGGTTTATCCTGATAGCAAAGAAAATTCACCAAACACAGGAGTGACGTGAGCCATTAGCATTTATATATTTTTTTAATTTTATTTTGTATTATTATTGAAGGGATATTGCATTTTGACAATGACTTGTTTTGAGGTATATTAGTGGTATTTTTACATTTATAAATAGCATAGTAGATTTACTGAATTCCCCCCCACCCCATTTGTTTTCTCCCTTCATCCCATTTCCCCCACCCTTCCCCTGTCACTTTGGTACCCTCTGATTTGCTTTTTTGTGTCTCATCTCTAAGAGGCCATAGTTGTTGGGAGTAGTGTTCTCTCTCTCTCTCTCTCTCTCTCTCTCTCTCTCTCTCTCTCTCTCTCTCTCTCTCTCTCTCTCCCCACCCCCATTTTTAGTGCTGTTTAATTTATGACATTTATTTCTTTTCTCAACCCATCATATGAGTGCTGTCATATGGTGTCTGTCCTTCTCTTTCTGGCTTATCTTGGCATTAGCATTTTGGAGCGCTTCCTCAGGACACTGCAGGTGTCCTATTAACTATATAGCACGGCAAGGGGAAGGCCTAAGTATAGACAACTGAGAAGGATGTAATTGCTTGGATGAGATTGGAGGACCTGCAAAGGATGATTTGAGAGGTGTTTACAAAATTCAATCAACATGATTTAGTGAGCCCTAATGGGCCCAGTTTTGATTTGGTGATTCAGACAGTGGTAGTCCCCCAAGAAGTTTGCAGTGTAGTCAAGAAGACTTTCAAATAAGTAATTATAATACAATATTATACCCAAAAATTAGAAGTAGGTGACAAACATACCAGAACACAAGTTCAGGATTCATCATTCTAACTGTGGCCACATTGATAACTATTCCTGTTACATAGTTTTAAAAAATTTGAATTCAGGATTCAAAATTCAACTTTTAATTTGAAAACCAAAGAAGTTGTTGAGGGGGTTATAAAGTTATAGGAAGCCATATTTAATAGGATAAAAAAGAGCAAATACAGACTAACATTTTAAAGAAGGCAAGAATTTTGTCTTGTCTTGTCACTTTATATTCCTAGCCACTGGGGATATATGGTCCGGCATGTAAACATGTGTCGAGGAATCTAAATTCTACAATATTCTATATCTCTCTCTTAAAACTGAGTATGCTATTAAAAATGATATAATATGATCATATCATTTAACTGAAAAAATTGCTTTTCATAGCACAAATGGGAATTCTTCTTTCTTTGGAAATTCTCATGCTGAATGTGCATATTGTAAGTAAAATTTGCTCTTGTTAAGAAGAAACTCATTCTTCAGGTAGGGGACATGCTAATCTGACCTGAGTGGATTTGAAGGAAATCCTTCAAGGTTGTCTTGAAAGTGCACAGCTATACTCAGTTTCTTGATGACACAGGTCTCAATCTGTCTCCTAGTCTTTCACAATTCCATTCTGAATTCTAAGTAAACAGCTAGCTTACAAAGAATAATCTAGTACTTCTGTAAATGTTCTTTTGAGAGTTTTCTGCATCTTGCAAGCTAAGAAAAGCAAAACTTGAGAAATTTAGGTTACAATTTAATTCATGTTGGTACTCTGTTGATTGTAAACCTATCCGTATTCCTAAAATATAATTGGATTTCCAGTATATAAGCTCAATTTTCATAAGATATTCCTAAATTATTAGAAGAATCTGAACTATATTAACTTTTTGTACTCATCTCCTCTCTCTGTTCTGACAGTCTCTAAAGTAGTATACCAGTCCTAACTATCCAAAGGGTACTTCAAGGGTCAAAGCGTTAGTATCGTATGGAGATGGTACCCAGGAAATTCATATACACATTTCAGAGTCCCTAATATAGATAGATAATTCTTGATTGGCCATGTTAACAGGAATGAAAACAGGGAAGAGGAAATGTCTCATTTTAGATATATGTCCTGACGTCAACTCTGTCAGTATTTTCAAAAACTTCTGATAAGATGCTATCTGGTATGACTTGCCTTAACTTTCACAAGCTCTCTCTCTCTCGCTAGTAATAATGAAAGTACTAGTAAAGTGAAATTGCTAAAAGGAGAAGGAATGGACAATTCCTAAATCACGCAGATGTCAGGATGCTATGATATTTTGACCAAAGCACCTGCTTGAGGAAGCAGTCAACTGAGAGGCAGAGGAAGGTAGAACAAGGTTCTTTGGAGAGACAATCCTGACAAGAGCATCTGGAGAGGAATTTTACCTCAATTGGTGAGTGGTTTGGAATATATGATACATTATCCTTCAGATCTAGAAGGATGTGACATTTTTAGAAAATAATGTGGTTAAATGTCAGAAAAAAGAAATGGCTGTTAAAAACTACAGTCAGTCTTGGGAATAGACTCCAAAAACATTATCCCTATTATCATTTTGTCACTTGCTACAGAGACAGATGAGTCACCTGGAGGGGTCGCCTCTGCATAAGCAGATGATGGGCAAGGTCTGGGGATGACATTTCCTTTTCCAAGTTCGGGACCCCTAGTCAGAGGGTGATTTACACGTCAGTTGCCGCGTGTTGGTCAATGTTCCAGGCTGTCAGCTCGGCACCGCCCTGTTCTTCTTAAACAAGCACCATCAGAGCTCAAGCTACACGGGGCTTTGAAAAGTTAGTCAAAGACCACATTGTGTTCCTCTAGAGGCAGGAGCAGCTGTGCTAATTTGGATTGTGACTCAGCTTGTCTTCCCCCGACTCTTCCTGAGATGTGAGCTGGGTTGGTGTCAATCAGTGTTGTCACTTCATTCAAACATTGAAGGATGGTGGCCCTCCCAACCCTTGAAGTGGTTTTTAGGAAAAACGTTAGTAAGACATCTGGGAGAGTGTTATGTAATTCTTCCTTCTCCATACCAGGATTAGCCTCTGTGGCATCTTTTTGCAGACTCGGGGAAGGTATGGATATATCCAGTGCCTTCAATATGTCCACGAATGAGTACAGGGAGTATTAGATTTGGAGACAGAAGACCTGACTGGAGTCCTGCCTTTGCTATTTTTTCTGTATCTCAGTTTGCTTATCTATAACACTAGCATGTTACTTATCTCTTATTGACAAAATAAAGCACATGAGGTCATTGTATAAACCTAAAGAGGTATATAAATTAATATGGCGCCATCTGTGAACCAAAGGTCAAAGCCAGTACAATCAGCATAGCATATTGAAGGGTGTAGATCATGGGCAGACATTTCAGATTCAAACATTATCTTAACGAAACAGAAGTGTCAAGGATTGCTTTCGAATCAAGGATTGCTTTATAACAATGCTGGCTTTAGCAGCAAACATCTATTTCCACTGAGCATAAATGGTTATAGTTAGAAATGACAGCACTGTGTAGAAATATTCTCTCCTAAATTAACAGAGCTGCTCTTCCCTCTAAAGAAACACAATGGCTTTAGAAGGAGGCACACCTAACCCAAGTCACTTAGTTATTAGCTGCTTCTCTCAGAGTCCATACTGTCCTCTATACACACTGTACTGATGGTCTCACATATTTCCTTTTCATTCAGCTTCCAAAATTAATCTATGTTTGCTGGAAAATAAAGCAAAGTGCAGCTTTTTTGTTTGTACTAGTAACGACTAGAACAAGTCGTTGTCGTGATATAGACCTCCCTGGCAAAGGAACTCTCTCCTCTCCTCTCCTCCTATGTGCAGGAACTTCCTTTTCTCTTAGATTTGGGGCATGACAGCAGGCCACACACTCTGGAAAAAAAATCTCTTCCTATTGTCCTTTTTTGTCTCCTT
>RJWH01000404.1:0-300087 GCA_004363575.1 Solenodon paradoxus | reverse complement strand
CAGTCAATAAAAACAAATCAGTGATTGTAGGAAGGAAAGGGGCAGGGAGACAAGTAAATAGGGTAGAGGGAATGAATGCTATAGTGAAGGAAAAAATGAAATGCTGGTGAACTTAATACAGTTTGAATGTACTACGAGGTACACCTTAAACCTATATAATGTTATGATGCAATGTTCTTTCAATAAACATTATCTTATAAATAAATATAAATTAATGTTGGGGTAGAAGAATAAAATAAATGTTATTAACATGGAGAAATATGGAAATATGATGGGGGAAAATAAGAATATCATTCCCATTTTAAATATATCAAAAGTCTACTAGCTTGGAGTGTTTTTGAACTATATAAAACACTTTTAATTCTTAAGAAAAAAGAATTATTTGGGGAAGGGGAGAGAGGATGGTGTGAGGGTCCAAGAAAATTGGTCCTTGGCACAATTTGCAGTCACACTCTTGATGGCACGCATTGGTTGGTGTGAATATGGACAACAAACTGCTAAGCTGGAACACGGGGATGTGATTCAAGCAGCGCTTGTGACATATGGGCACCATTATGACTTCGCTTGGTATATTGTTCTATAAAACGTCTCCAGTTTCCATCATCTTTTCACCCTTCATAAATTCAAAGCAAAACACAACTAGTAACCTGCTGACTTAGACTTGATGCATGCAGCTTGCACAGAGGGACCTCGGTCACCAACTCTGCCAGGTTTCATCTCGGTGGACTCAGAACGCCAAAGCTCAGCATCTTGATGGAAAGCAGCAAACCATGTGAACATACCAAACTTGCTCAGCAACCATGTGAGTATTGAGTAATATTCCTTTGGGGAGATCTCAGGATCTCCTAAAGATGATTAAACAATATAGACAAAAATTTTTGGTTTTTAAAAAATAAAATTTGCTGTGAACAGCAGTATTTGCTTTTTGTGTGTGTGTCGTAAACAAAAAGGACCAATGTGTCAGCCAGAAATTGTATCTTGAGAGAAGTCAGGAGAACTGAAGAGTATAATGCCTTTCAGATATCTACAGCAGAGAAAGACTGTGGTTTTTCCAATTATCTAGAGATTTATCACTCCTTCTGAATTAAATTGGGTAACAATTCAAATATTCTTATTAGAATGGAATGTGTTTGTCCTTATACTTTAAATCATTAGTTATAATGTTCTACTTCTTATATCCATTTAAAACTCTTGTCCTAGAATATATTCTTTACAGTTATTCAAAATATTAATGACCAATCTTAAGAAAAACTAATTTTTAAATTGTGTATGTATTTGCGATTCAAATTCCATGACAACTGGAAATGTACTCATGAATTATAGTTCTACCTCAAGACAAAATGAGAAAATAAGTCTAAGAAATTTAAAAATAAGGACCACCACATCTGAACATACAGCTGTGCACTTACGGTTCACGTTTTTGAATTTCTAACCTTCATAGTCATTTAGCCAAAGGTATTATGATCCCATTTTTCATAGGGTAAAACTAAGACTTTCACAAGAGGAGAAACTGACCCAAGTCATTTAGTTTTTAATCTCTAAATTCAACACCCATGTTCTTTTTGTATGCCCACTACACTACTGGCTTCAACTTTTTTTTCGGTTTGACTCCAAAATTAATCTATGTTGTTTGAGAATGAAAAGTTTATTCTTCAAAGTATAGCAATTGAAAATTAAGGTAATTTTAAAATGAAGAAAATACTAGATTAAATTGGAAAATATAAATGAGACATATAAAAATTTTATAAAGGCTGACTTGAATTGAAAGACAAAAAACAAAGGAACCATTCTTATATTATTTTCAAGATTCCTCTAATGAAGTAAATTAGGCAGTTTTCATTTTTCAATAAAATTATTATTTTTCTTCTATTCCAAAATAATACAAATTCAGGTAAATCTGTTGAATACTGGTAAGTCTACAAAATTTTTATTAATTTTCAAATTTTAATACAATCCAAGAGATCTTTCTGGATTATACTTGCTTTTATGTGGTTCCTGAAATTTGAGGCAATATTTTTTTGGTTTTATATCTAAGCATAGAAAACTTGTTGCTTGGAAATATATAAATTGCTTATTTTTTAAAGGGAAGTTATTGCCTTCTGCTAACTGAAGAGCACAGAAAAAGATTTTGATGGACTGTGAATTTATTTAATTCAAAGTTGATCCATAGGAACATGAATCTCACAGTCTGTTTTTCTTACTTCATACGAAACCTGCTTCCATGCAGATGTTCACAGGTAGTGAGTTTCTGGTTTGTTTTTCTGAGGCTGAAAACATTTTGTACATAAGGCCATTACCTGAGACTCTCTCTAGATGTGGTGCACAGAGTGTCCTTATTGGAACTGCCAATTCTTTTGATGACTCCTCCCATTTCACCATTGGCCCACAACTCTTAAAGTCACTTCAAAGATGCCAAACAGATTGATTCACATGTGAATGTGACCCAAAGTACCTTCCAAAGGAGGAGGGATCCTAGTCTTCTGTTCCTTTGAACCTACAGTTGCTCATTTACTAGTATTTACTTTGCATGGCCTATGGTTGAACCATGGAAATTGGAAAACAAACTCCTATTCAACAAGTCATGTCAAAGGTGACTGCAGAGCCAGAGAGTTGACTGTGGGACAGACATTCTTTCTGATCAGGAGGCCTCTTCTGCAGCACTGCTGTCTCCACAGTTACATACCTGTCCATGGAAGCCTTCCGTTTATCTTGTCTATGTGGGAAGTCCTAGACGATGCCATCAATCTGAGAGATGAGAGAGAGGCCCATGTGACACTCCAACAATGGCCATAGGGTCAAAAAAATAAAAAATAAAGGAAAGAATGAAAGACTAAAAGAAAGAAAATTAGTTGGATCCTGAACAAAGTTCTTTTGGACTGTATTAATGTTCATGGAGAAGGTCCAATAGGCGCTCTGTTCAGAAATATATTTGTGTCCTGTTAACACAACGTTAAGCAAACATTTCTACTTAGGAACATAAAATGGGTACTGTCCAAAGACCCAGTGAAGAAGGGAACAAGAAATAAGCACATTCCTGAGTTTTCTTATGGATGAAACTCAAATTTCCCCCAGAACAATGCAGCTGCAATTCACCTCACCACCCAACTGTCATTTCTAAGAATGATATTTCCTGTTGGTTATTCTTATGGAAGAGACTCTAAGTGGGTGCAAAATATGTTATATTTGAATGATTTGTGAGTTCTGTGACTTCCAACCAAAGCTTCTGGCATTATTATTAGTCTAAATTATAATCAAAATGTTAAAATTGAATTCTTCAGTGGTATACTCACAAACATTTTTAAGTTCTTTTCATGTAATTCAAGAACCCAGATTGAGTTATTTGTTTTTTCTTTTCCTGGGTCAGAGGGAAGCTTTGCACACACATTTCTTACTCTATGGTGTTGCAAGTTTCAGTTGTGATGATGTGTGCGAAAGGGCACCCTCAAAACCATCATCTTCACCATATCACCATCATTGATAATAGAATCTTGGAAGACTAGCAGAGTGCTGTGTGTGTAATGGAACTGAGTCTTGTACATAGCACTTGGATTAGAATGAATATGAAGCATTTCTTGTGAAAAGATTCTTGACTAAGGGATTTGCTGCCAAATTTAAAATGCTCCAACAAGGTGAACATTAGGGCAAGGTGAAAAGTCTGTTTTCACAGACTTATACACCATGGGGGTTAATTTGAGAAGACATTTCTCAGAGAAGATAATGAGATGTGAGTGTGAATGTTAATATTCATGTTTATTTAGTACATTTTTTTATGTCTAATGTCATACTTATAAATGTTCCAAATTCCCTACAAAAATGGACCAACATATTCACTTAAGGTATTACAGAAAGCTATTTGTAAGTCTGAATAAACTATATTAAATTAAATTTGAAATTAAATTAATTGAAAATAAAAATTCAAACACAATATAACAGCAGACATGGCATTTTAAATAATTGTATTATAATCCCCCATTCAGATCTCAATATAGCTAAAGCAAAGACAGATGAAAAGATAAAAACAGGAAAATATTTAGTAAGAGACCCTATAAAGAGTTCAGTGTCAATTACAGTGATCTCATGTGTCTTCAACAACAGAATATCTCCCCACCTTTGGAATATTATTATTGCCGAAGTCATCTACAAGTTTATCTCCATGCACACAGCATTCTTAAACTTATATTCCACACTGCCTGCTGAGTTTACAAATGCTTTGCATCATAATCTTATCGTTATGTCACTCTGGGATGGTGTATGTGGGCATGAGGAAAGGCGAAAGGGTAAGAAAGTGGTTAGAGACACGTTAGACAAAGGAAATGTATAGCCTTTTCTCACTTAAAGCTTATTCTCTACACATTCCCTTCCCTGAAAGGATCTATTTCTTAGAATTTCCTCATTAGAACTGGAGTCAGAGATACTAGATCTGAAATATTCCCTATATCATAAGTTGAAAACTTTAGTAAGCGGTAGTGACTGTGTACATTTTTACACATGTGGTGAAAAATAGCCAAGAACATAACTTTGCTTTCTGTCAGCCTAATTTTTAAGTTATCAGATTGCATCAGTCCATGACCTTGTACCTTTGTAGTATGTTTGGCAGTGGGGAAGTTGTAAATATGATCAAGTGACTACTGGTATATGGAACTGATGTAAATTACATTATGGGTCTAAATAATGCTATGGTTTTTGAAATAGATCTATTCAGCCTCAGTATTTGTTTTTAATTTGTATTATCTCCTTTTTAAGACAAATCTGAGTACTGAGCTGCAGTTGATATTTGCTGAAGATAACTTGTTCAGTAACAACTAGTGGAAATACCTGACATTGATGGACATTTCCACCATGCTGTGTAACTAAGCATTTGACATGCATTGCTTCATTTAAACCTCATCACTATCATATGGGTTAGGTGCCATTGCTATCTTCACCAGATGAGAAAACCAAGGCTAATAAGAGCTCTAGGAACTTGTTGGGTGGTCTTCTAGCTAGAGAGTTGGGAGTAACTGCAAAGTCTGCATTATTAATCACTGCATCCTGCTGTTTCTTCAGTGCTATTTGCACCCACCAGCAACCCAATAACCTGGGTTGTAAGGCAACTCAACTCTCTCTACATTGGAGAGATGTTCTGTGTAGTTAGGGGAGACTGATTTTTCAAAGGAACAACTTGGAACATACCTAGACACAAACTAATATCTGACCAAATATGAGCTATCAAAGGAGTTATCTGCCAATACCAAGTCTATTTTCTTACACAAAGATCATCCATTGTTGCATAATAGTCATTGTATGCAAATGAAGAATGATATGAACTTAAACGTTTTGCCTTCTAATAGAACAGGCTGAATACTCTCTTTGAAAACAGGGTCAGATTTAAATTAACACCAGCAGAGTTCTACTGTTGTAGTCAGAATTGTGAGGCACTCTGGACTGAGAGTTTGGAGAGTAGGGAGGTCTCAGTGTACTGCCTTTCAGGCTGTATCTGAGTTCTGAGTGTGGCTGTCTTCCACTGGTGAGATTCTTGTCTCTAAGTGAATAAGCCTGGACCTCGACTTTCTCTCTCTCAAACCCTTTTGACATTGTGCATGATAGAATGCAAGCCTATCCCTGCCAGCAACAGGTGCAGTGTGGGGAAGAACACCGTTCCACAGATAACAGGCATGCATATGTCTGGTGGATTTAATTAGACACAGTACCCATTAACAATTTCTGCAGATGTTCACATCAAATCATCTGAGCTAATTTTCTCACACTTTTCTCTTTGGCCTGTTTTCCCTCTCCCAAGTGTATCTCCTGTTTCCCTAATCACATGATGCCTACATGCAAGCAAACTCCCTTCTGCAGCTAGAGTCCAGATATTTGATTCACTGTGTGATGCTGAAGAGCTGTGATTCCTAGCTGATGTTCAGTCTTTGTTATGAAATGCATTTTATTCATGGTTATGTTTTATCTTTTTTTTTTCCTGGAGGGTAAGGAGAGTGGCTGTTCCTTCTAGTAACTGCAGTTGCTGATACAGAGAATATGCCCACTGGGTTCTCTGGTCACACTGGCCTACTAAGTCAATAATTAAAAAGAATAGTGGCTGCATTTAAGTGTCTTCCAGAAGGACTTTTTGAGAGCAAATGGTTATGGTGCCAAAAAGCTGTGCTTTAGCTAAAGAACTCAGCCTTTAAGGCTGAAGAAGAGCTGAGAATATGTCTACATAACTAAATATGCTGTATTAAAAACCAGACTTTTTTTTTCATTTTTACACAACTTTTATTGGGATCATTTACATACCATAAAGTTTACCTGCTTATAAAAATTCAATGGTTCTTATATATCTACTGAATTACGCACCCATCATCATATTAGAAGATTTTTATAATCTTAAAATTTTATTTAAAAGATATTCTTTCTTTTGTTCACATTGCTGTATGCGTTTTAAGATATTGAAATTGCTTCTCAGTCTGTGGGTATTTCACACCACACTCACAACAAGTTCCCTTTACCACCTTGTTCTCCCTCCTTTCAGTCTTCATTTACTTATAAATCAATAAAGCAGAAGGTTGTATTTTTAGGATTCCTTCAGATTCAAAAGTTCTATATTTTCTCCAATAGCTAAATGATATTCTTTTGCTCTGCACTACAGTGTCGTTCATGGCCACTTAATAACACAAGAAAAACAAATAGGCACTAAGCTTTCTTTCTTTCCTTTCCTTTTCTTTTTTTAAAGGAAAGGTGCAGGCAGAGATACAGGTATGCAAAGGCAGGCAGGAAGAGAGAGAAGGAAGAAGTACTTCCTTTATTTTATTTGGTTGTTCATCTTGGTTGTTCCTCCAGCCTCAGGATGTGAACCAGGATCCTTGGGATGTACATGGGCTGTGTTCTCAGCCTGCGGCGACTTACCAAACTGTCCCATCAGAGCGCGCCTGAGTTTTCTATGTATACTTCCTTTTAAGGCTCTTAACATATCTGGTAGACAGATACAGTTATTATTTTCATTTTATGCAAATCATCTCCATGGACATATTTTAGATACCTATAAAATAATAAAGAGATTTTATAACCACAAGGCCACCTCTGCCAACTACCAATCCACTTTCTGTTCCTATGAGCTGTTTGTTTTCTTTTTTTTATATACCACAGATAAGTGAGAATATACAGTATTTATCGTTATCTGTCTCTTTTTTTCACTCAGCATAATGTCCTCAAGTTCCATCCATGTTGTCAGAAATGACGATTTTCTTCTTTTTTAATAGCTGAATAACGTTCCAGTGTGTGTATGTGTGTGTGTGTGTGTGTGTGTGTGTGTGTGTGTTTTCTTTATTCACTCATCCATTTATCAATGGGCATTTATACTACTTCCATGTCTTGACTATCTTAAATAATGCTGAAAATCACATGGGGTGGGTACAGGTAGATTTTAGAGACAAGGATTTCATATCTATTTGATTTTTCAAATTAGTGTACTTTGTGTGGTCTTTTGTAAGTTTTCAGAACTAGACATTTAAGTTAGCTTTGGTTGGGGAGGTGCTTTTCAACCCGAAAGTCTTCCTTTAAGGAGTAGGATTGGTCCATGTGTTCTCACAGGACTCCTAAGGAATAAGAAAGCAAAGTCCTTTGTCACACTCAGGAGCAAAGCATTTACTCTCATAGAAAAGGACAAACTGTATTTTCAACTTCAATTAATAAGCCTTACTAGGGCAGTTATCTTTATAGTAGTTATTAGAGTTATTACTGCCATTTTTAGTAACTATATATATATTAGTTGCATTCTAAAAAAAAAGTTTTAAGCCTAAGCTGTTAAAAATTTCAACTACATGTACTTAAGGACAGTGTTTTATTATCCATCTTTAGAAATGAATATGTCCTACACAAGTTATATAATAATGTAAACATCACTTAAAAAGCTGTTTTCTCTACTATTTTTCATGGAAATTTGATTTAAATATAAATTTTTACATTTATCCCTTTTATTTTATTTATTTTTTTCAGGAAATGTGCAGGCAGGCAGGAATGAAGGAGAACAGAGAAAAGAGTAAAAAGTACTTAATTTATTTTCTTTAATTGTTCATCTTGGTTATTTCCTTTGGCCCCAGGTCTCGAATGGGGACCTTGGGATGTATGTGGAATACAATGAATCTATTCTCCACCTAGGGTGCACCTAAACCTTTTTAAAAGGACAATATTTAATGTAATGAAATTCAAACTTGTCCAGGTAATGTGGTGGGTTTTCAAATTTCTTTTTATTTTTTGGAAGCATGCTTAAATTTTATGTAAGTATATTCTATTCTGAATTTCCTCTTCTTCCAACATATGTCAGTTATCATACCACCTTTTCCTTTAACAGTCCTCCTCACCTTCAGGTTTCCTTCTTCGGGCTTACTTATAAACAGAAAAATGCCCCAAACTGAGAGTCAAAAAGGCTGAATGTGAGTTCCTAAGGAACTGAAGGACAGAGCACTTTAACAGGGATTTGTAACAGAGACTGTGAGGTCCAGAAGCCTCTTCTACTTACTTCGATGTTTAAGAAACAAGATCTTCTTAACTCTGAACCTAGAAGAATGGATTACTGATGTAATAGTTTGCCTTAAAGATTATAATCCAGTCCTTGAATTCACAACATGAACGTATAGTATGTGTGGTTCACATATTATATGAAATGAATAAGAAAAATATCCTCTATCTCACACTCCTCCAATTTGAATCCACAATTCCCACAAAAGTCATGCCAGAGAGGAGGCCTCTCTTTTCCAGGCTTCAGGATGATTTGATGATCTCTGCCCCAACCTTCACTCCCCGGTCATTTTTGTTTCCACAGTGTCACTCTACAAAGCCAGTCACAAATGGGGCTGGGAATGCTTTGGGGAAAGAATGCCCCTGGTCTGTGGGATACCCCAGAGGTGTCCCAGAATGAGACCACAGGCGTCCTTAGGAGGCTGACCCGACCCTGGGAACTCTAGAGGTTGACTTTGGGGTCGAGAATCGATGTCCTTTGGATGCCTGCAGTGCTGCTATGTGACCCCACCCCACTGGGCGGCTGTCAGCCTCACAGCAGACAAACGTTTTGACTAGAAATCATGCCTTATTGTGAGATGTCACAGTGATATGAAAGGAACATTTTCATAAAAATCTCCATGAGGGATTCTGCTTGAAAATTACGGGCCTGCTGGATTTGCACACTCAGGTTATTCTTCATCAAATTGATTTTCTTACCTTTCTATACATTAGAATCAAAAGATAATAAATTGCCTTCCCTTCTTGCCACAGACAGGGGACTTCACAGGTGATACATCTTTGACTTCTTCCTCTATGTAAAATCCAGAGGTATTGTCAAGGTCATTTCACCACAGTTGGGGTCAGTTCCAAACTACAAAAGAAGAATTGCTTCCTCTTTGCATTTGTACGAGGCATTATGCCTGAAGTCTTATATGTACACTGAAGAGTGACATATTTGATGGGGAAAAAGTTGATACCTTGAAATTTCCTTTGTTGACTTTCTTTTCCTGCCTTACCAGTTTCCTTAATATATTCCTTTTGACTTTTGGTTTATCAAGTGTTATAGGTATGAGCATCATCAAAATAGTCAGGCTCATCCTTGCCTGGCAATTCAGAAAAGAAAGGGCATCTGCTCAAAAGAAGGGAGAGGATTCACCTGACACCCACTTGGTTTCCATTGTGTTTGCAGCCATCCCACAGAGAATGCATGAGAGTTCAAGTATGAATCTCCCCCTCTGTTTTCACCCCAAAAAGAGTCTCAGGGAAGTGAGATTCTGTCCTGTAAATAGAGATAGCCAGTGTGCCTTCTGGGTCATTGGCAAAGGGGAAGGTGTGGTGCTTCAGAAATGAGTAATTATGACAAGCAAGCCTGCTCCTTAGACCTTCACTGCCTCCATTTACCTCAGGCCATTGACCTCTATGTGCCTCTAAGGAGGAGACTGCTCCAAGTCCCAGGTGACGAGGGGTCCACAGTGGTAAACTAGATGTTGCATGGAAGGTACCCCACATATTACTGGGTCCTACTAGCTCAAATCCTGATGCGTACTCTCACTAACTAATCCCAACCACATTTTTGGTGACTATGCTGTGGTTGGATTTCTTAATCAAAAGGGATTTCTGTGTTTACCCTATATATTAAAGCTTTGTCAGAGATTGAGAAATCTTAAAAAGTCTAGAGAACTTAGAGTAAATATAAGCACCAAAGGCAATAAAATGTTCCTCTGATTCCCTTTGTTAAAACTGAACACGTATATTTTCAAGTAAGGGTCCTCATGGTAATACAAAAGTAATAAATATTTTCATACACACAAAAATAAGTTGTTCTGCATTTTCATGTTTCTTGAAGCTTTTCCTTTAATAACCTTTTAATAAGTCAATTCACACTATTGACATGTTTTAAACAAATTATTGCCTGGTCAGGCATACCAAAAATTGTAAATATTTTATTACTGGTCCTTGGTAAAGTAAAGGAGAAATATTTGAGATCATATTTATATTAATCTGCATACAAATACTTCAAAAATAATCTAAAGAGTCCCTCATTATACATCACTGTATATTTCTTACAGCTAAGACTTTACCAGTTACAGTATGGATGTGAATGCATGAACTATCAATTTAACAAAATTAATAGCTGTTTAAAATTATTATTTAAAATGGCTTATAAATACAACTTCCCCTTAGTTATTTCATTTTAAACCTTTACACATTTGTGTTCTTGGACAGAGATGATGTTTTCTCAATCATTTCACAGTATATCAGGGCATTACACCATATACCTTATACTTATACAGGGTTTCATGTCAATTGTATCTCAATACAACTGCAAGAAAAGCATTTTCTAAGTTTCATCTGGAGTAGACAGTTTGATGTCATACACAGCTCTCTGCATATGAATCATTTTAGTAAAATAACATTTAAATAATACCAATTAGAAAATTTTGTGGTGGCTAAGAAAAAAGATAAAATGCAAATTTAAAAAAAGAAAAAGTAATTCTGTGCACATTTCTCTTCCGTCTCAATAGCACAATTTTCTTATGAGATTCTTTGATTTTTCACTACAATAATTTATAAGAAACCCAGGTAAAGGTGATAAAGAGAGTACCTATTCTCAATGAAGACATGGAAGATAGAGCTTAGAAATTTACAGATCATTTTTTGGTTATTTATAATAGATCAAGGTGTATGGTGAGTTACTTTAGCATAAACAAATAGCATGTTAATTTTAGAAATGTTTAACTTTGGTATTGGAAAAGACAGCCCACCAAAAAGTACCTATACAGCTCTGAAGTAGCATAAAGAACAGTTCATTGGTACATGGAAGATTCAGAGATAGCATATATTGCTGCGTAAATACACTTTTGTGTGAATACCTAGTTAACGTAGGCAACTTCATTATATTTTTCACCTTAGATGAATATATGGACACTGGAAGCAGCTTATAGACATTGTTTTCTCAAACTCTCTGTTTCTGAAGAGAAGAAAATAAGAGTAACAGGAGAGGAGTAAATAAAATTGCAACAGAAGGTGGGGGCAGGGTGGAGGAGGCTTACAAAAATAGGTCTTTTTTTATTCTTTCTTTTCTTTCCTTCTTGAATGGTGTCAGGCACAAAGACACCGCGGGCTTCCCTTGGTAGACACTCAGCCAGGGATCACCCTTGCTCTGGGGCCTTTAATACTGGGAGGGCTCCAAACTTTCTCCACTCCCCTTGGCCCCTTCCTTCACACCCCTCCCCCAGTCTCATTCCTGACTGCAGTGTGCTCAAGAGTGGATGCCCTTAAGTGGTCAGCTTCAGTTTGGACCCAGCAGTTCCATAAAATAGATATGTCCAACTCTGAACACAGATGGCATCCAATTTAAGCATAATATGCACAATTATCAGTTATCATAATAAACATACAACAAAAGGACTTTGTTAACTTTAGAGTATTTTAGAAATATGAGTCGTTTTTAGATAAATAAGCTCATACCCTATACCTGCGTAACTCAGGGAACTGATCTTCTCTACTCTGAAAAAAGTTTCAAAGATACAGTGAAACATTTCAATAGGAAGAGAATTTGCTAGAGTATGAAAAGCAAGATACGGTGGTGAATATGGAGTATATTGCATTTAGATTACATTCTGCTTCTCAATCCCGCATCCATGCAAAAAAGGACTCAAGTGCCTCATTCTTCTGGGTTACTCTACATACAAACAATATTTGCAACTTTTTAAGCATAGGAAATTTGCTAGTCTTTATTTCCGATTCAGAATTCAGGAGGTATGGTCTAAACCCAGACAGGAACCCAGAACCACGTATCACATGGCTAGTCATTAAGAAAGTCAGTAGTTTGCAATCACAGTTATTTATCTAACAGTGTGCTCAATGGCAATCCAGTGTCAAGTGTCTTTTATTAACTCATAGACAGTTCTGTCCAAGGCACTTGGCCTTTGGCCTCCTGCCTGACAGCACAGTCATCAGTGAGTTAAAGCTATATTTGTTTACCCATTCTCCTCACTGCTGTTTATGCATGTTCAAAGAATCATCTTTATTACGCTTGGAATTATTTCATGAGTATGGTCTTTCAGTCCTCATCACCCTGCTCTATCCCACAACACCTCACCTCCAAGGGTCTCCTTCTGAAGTTGGCGCCAATGATGCCACCTTGTGGGCACTAATCTCTTTTCTGCAAATTATCAGTTGGTGACAGAGAGCTGCCTGCCTGCCTTCCCGGGCCTGGGAAACGTACTCCTCTGAGCTTTGCAAGGTTGTTCAGAGCAGCCCACCCCTCCCCCAAGTCGCATCGCGCTCTGGCCACACAGTGCCGTCTGTTATTCTCTTAAAGGTGACACGCAGCTCAGCCCGGCGAAGCTTCGAGCGAACAGAGTAATGCAGCTTGGTCCCCCGCTTTGCCAGCTTCAGCCTGGGAAGGCACAAATCACTTCCAGGAAGCCTCGCATATGATTAACGCGAGCCAATCAGAAGGCTCAGACAAGGCAGTGGTTGCCAAAAGAGCAGATGTGTCTGCAGTCTGCCTCAGTTCATCTGGTGACCTCCTGAAATCGGGAAAGATTTATATTGCTAATCATAGACTTTTCCCCCCGTAATTTAGTCATCCTTCCCTTCATTTAAGAAAAAAAAATGGAGAGAACGTTCCAGTTTTAAATCCAATGTTGCTTTAGGAAAGGGATCATCATTTTTAGGGATTTTTACAAATTGCAGTTCAGACTTTCTCGAGTTACACTGGCCAAAGACAGCACACCCCGAAAGCACACGCACGCATGCGCACTACTCTTCACGCGTTTCGTCAGGTTACCCGACTCCGTGCTAGAAAAAGCCTACGTATTTTGGCTGGAATTTGGTGTTCACTGTAACTTAGAAGTGGTGAAAATACGCTAGACTTGCTTGGAAATGGGTGTTAATCAGAGAATTACTATCGAGAGGAAAGACTGTGGAAGAAATTGGATGCGTAGCAAGGACACACTGAAATAGGTATTTGTTGTATGTATGGACAGTATTTGATTTTTATAGTTGAATGTAGTTTGAACCATGAGGATTTTATTCCATAATTTAAAAAAGGAAAACAAAATAAATCCCAAAAGCTTTCTGGAATGGGATAGTAACGGGGCAAGTTGGTTTTCCCTTTTCTGTAAGGGGCGGCTGCCTTGCCTGTGGGGCTGATTTATGTGGGTTCAAGTCTTCCCCAGCTGCTTCCACGGGCAGTATCAAAATGAAAGCCATTTCCTGTCAATTTGCCTTGAAAAATGAAAACAGGTTTCTTCTTTCAGACTACCTTAACCACAGAAATATGTGCAAAGAAAGGACAAATGTAATAGACTCTTAGTTAATTTGTTCTTACATTACAGAATTTAAGATGGGCCCTAAATACACTCGCGGAGCCCAGCGGTAGCAGATGGTACGTGCATTCATAGGAGGTCCACGTTGAATCAGGTATATTTCAAAGTATTATGATGAAAGAATTCTTTCCATGTCATCTCAGGAACGAAATCTGATTTGCTTCTTTTGAATGATTTTTTTTTAGAATACAATCAAAGGCAAATGAAGCAAGTATTGGTATTACCCACACAGCAGTAGAGTTCGGTAGATTTCCATCAGAAAGTCTAGATCCTCTTTCTATAGTAATTACACTTTCAGATCTTGTTGGGTAAAGGAGCACATGCCTTCCTCAGGTATCTCTCTGACGCCACAGGCAACTGTGTCTGGGTCCCACACTGACTGAGACCCACAGAACCCGAACCCAGATGCTCACACGGAGGTGACTACAACCCAGTTATTTCCCCATCCAGGAAAATTTGTTGTCAGGGACTTGATTGTGTATGAAAGGAATGTTGTTTTGTTTCAGAACCAAAGATTTCCGACAAGAGAGAGCATGAGCTTTCTGAAAGGAGAGAGCTTTTTGTTTTTTTTCTCACAAACATGCTCAGACATAGCTTTCCTTTCAGCTAATTAAGCTGTTTTAAAGCAAACTGGTCAAACAGTGACATCTTAGTGGGGCGCCTACGAGTCAATTGCGTGATATAGAAGGCAGGACACCTAAAGGGTGACTTCTGCTATTGTTTTTTCTGGCTGAATATTTTCTACTTGGTCAGTGCTGCCAGAGTGACCCCACACAATTGGGAGAATTCAAAGTCACTGGCCTCAAGAGATGCCATTAAGAAGGCAACCACAGAATAAGATTTCATGGTCAGAAATCAAACTTACTCTCTCCTACCAAGTCCTGATGCTTACAATATTTTATATGTATGTTTTCTTCCCGTCATTAGCATACTGTTAAAACAGGAAAACACAGCCATTGGAAATTGTGATCATTATGCTTATGTTCATGTAAAAGCTCACAGGCTTTTTCATAAAAGAAGTAGTTGAGAAAAAAGTCAACTTCTAGATTAATGACAGTTTCTTTAAGAGGATGTGTGGAAAACCTAGAACAAAATTTCTGTTAGTGAAAACACACAAACACACACACACACACACACACACACACGGAAAGGATGATGGACTATCTTTCCTGTCAACTAGTTTGAAACAATGTATAATAGCCATTGTCTTTCTAAATGGATGAACATAAATTTGGTGGGTTGATATCTGTCAGGATGGTGCATATTTTCCCATGCTGAAGGAAAAATGTAAAAAATAAGCAAATTTTCTATAAATGATTGTAAGATACTGGAAATAACTATCTTTTGTATTTTTCCTTAAGCCCCAACACACTAAATCAGTAAGTAGATTGAAAATGGTCTTTTTAAATTCTGACAATGTTAAGGAATTTTTTTCTTTTTATTAATAGCAAATGATTTGTTGTTCCTTGCCAAGGGGTATGATGATTTGCTAAATAATTGGATTCTGGGCTCGATATAGTGAAAGCCCTGTGTTTAAGTAAGTGTCAGGTACCACCTCTTTAGATAGGAGAACTGTGATCAAAAGAATTGAAGAGAATAGCTAAACATAGAGGGAGAAATGTGTTGTCATTACTTTTCAACTCTTCTTCACAAGTGATGTCACACTTAAGTCAGTATTTATTTAAAGGAGATCCTATATTTTGACTCAAATACCAACTCTACTAAAAATAAGTGACCCATTAAAAAAAAAAAGAACATCTTGATAATAAAGGGATGGGGGAATCACCAACACTTACTAGATGTCTGTAATTGAGAGGACTGTTCTTAAAAGCAGTAATATTGAGAAAAATTTTGCTTCATGACTGAGAGAGAAACTTCAAGAGTCAAATTGCCTGAGTTCAAATTGCCTGCATCACCACTTTTCTCTGTGCAGTGTTAGGCAGGCATGTATCTCTCTGTTCCTCCATTCTCAAACCCAAAAGAGGAAACTGACAATAGAACCTACAGAGATACTTTTCTTTTTAAATTATTTTTATTGAGGTGTAATTGACACAGAACATTATATCAGTTTCAGGTACACAACATAATTATTTGGTATTTGTAGACATTGCAAAATGATCACCACAATAAGCTAATTAACATGTCTGCATTCATAGTTACAAAGTTATTTTCTTGCAATGAGAAGTTTTAAGATTCATTCTCTGAACAACTTTCAAATATGCAATACAATATTATTAACTATAGCCATGATGTTGTGCATCATATCCCCATGTCTTATTTATTTCATAACTGGACGTTAGTACCTGTTGACTTCCTTCACCCATTTTGCCTACCTTCCCCTCTGGTAGCTGCCAGTATGGTCTCTGTATCTATGAACTTGGTTTCTGGTTTGTTTGCTTTTTCCAGATTCCATATGTAAGTGAGATAATATGGTGTTTTTCTTCCTTTGTCTGGTTCACTTTACTTAGCATAATGTGCTCATGATCAATCCATATTATTGCAAATGGCAAGACTCCATTTTGTATTACTGAATGGTATTACATTGCATATACAGTCAAGCATAATTTAATGGCATTTTGATCAAAGATGTACCACATATTTGGCAGTGATCCCAATAGGCTATAGATTATACCCTGTAACTCAGGTGTGTAGTAAGCCATACCACCTAGGTTTGTGCAATTATACTCTATGACATTTGCACATGGTTATGTGTGAATGCACCTCACAAGGAACATTTCTCAGAAGGTATTGCCATTGTTAAGTGATTGCATATACCATTAGTCCATTGTTTGTTTCTATATCTTGACTACTATAAATAATGCTGCCGCAAACATGGGGATGCATATATCTTTTCAAATGAGTGTTTTTGTTTTCACTGATTAAATACTCAAAAGTGCAATTGTTGGATCATATGCTAGTTCTATTTTTAGTTTTTGAGGAAACTGTACGATTTTCCATAGTAGATGTACAAATTTACATTCCCACTGGCAGTCCATAAAGTTACCATTTTCTACACATTCTCACCAATACCTATTATTTCTTATTGTTGTTTTTTATAATAATAATTATTGCAAGTATGAGATTCTGTCTCACTGTAATTTTGATTTGCAGTTCCCTGATGATTAGTGATATTGAGCATTTTTTCATGTTCCTGTTGATCATTTATGTCTTCTAGAGAAAACTATCTTTTCAGACACTCTGTCCTTTTTTAATAAGATTTTTTTTTGTTATAAAGTTGTAAGAGTTCTTTATATGTTTTGGATATTAACCCCTTATGAGATAGATGATTTGCAAGTATTTTCTCCTACTTAGTATGTTTCTGTTTCATTTTGTTTATTATTCCCTTTGCTGTATAGAAAATTTGTTTGATGTAGTCTCATTTGCTTATGTTTGATTCTGTTACCTTTGCTTTTGAAGTCAGATATAAAACATCATCCATTGATCTACATGTCTGTTTTTATGCCAATAACATACTGTTTTTATTTTGGTAGCTTTGTAATATAGTTTGAAATATGGACACATAATGCCTTCAGTTTTTTTTTTCTTTCTCAATGTTGATTTGTTTAATTGGTGCCTTTTGTGGTTCCATGAAAATTTTAGGATTGCTCTGTGCTGATTAAGAACATCATTAGAATTTTGATGGAGACTGCATTGAATTTATAGGTTACTTTGAGTAGCATGTACATTTTACAATGTAGCAGTTACTAATTTATGAACACATTGACTTTGTTTGTGTGTGTGTATGTGTGTGTGTGTGTATCTTCAGTTTCTTTCATTAATGTATTATAGTTTTCAGTATACTGCCTTTAACTCTTGGTTAAATCTAGTCCTACTTGTTTTCTTGATGCAACTATAAATTGGATTGTGCTTTAATTTCCCACTCTAATAGTTTATTTTTAGTGTGTAGTCCTACGGTTTCCATTATATTAACTATCTGTACATGAAAGTTTATATCAGTCTTATTCATAATTGCCAAAACTTGGAATCAACCAAGGTGTCCTTCAATAGATGAATGGCTAAACAAACTGTGCTATTTCCATGAAATGGAGTGTGGCTTTTAGTACTGAAAACACATGAGCAATCAAGCCATGAAAAGATATGGAAGTGCCCCAAATTCATGTTGTTAAATAAAAGAAGTCAGTGTGAAAAGTTTATATACTATATGATTCTAATTATACAACATTCTGGAAAGACAAAACTATGGAGAAAGCAAGAACAAAAAAGGCAAATATAAAGACAAAACAGAGGTTACCAGGGATCCTGAGAAAGAATAGGTGGAGCACAGAGTATTTCAAGTTAACAAAAATGTTTAAAATTTTTAAATGTATCTATATTTTAAATATTATTTTGGGAACTTAACAGTACAGATGAAGAATCTGTGAAGAAGTTCCATCTGTGACTTTAAAAATTAGTTTTGTTGATGAAAAATATCTATACCTTGGATCAGATTATTAACATTTATGAGGTATTTCACAGAAGTAATCAGCACCCAGAGTTTTAAGGCTACAGAGGACCAACTTATTGTGACATGGTATGATTATCAGACATTTATCTGGATTAAATTTATGATAGGTATTGCTATTGTTTCTGTTAATGCCTTACTTACAAATCGTATGCATTTTGACAAATCTGCCCCAACACTATTTGTTTTTCGTTTTTTTCACAAAACCTGGTTATTTTAGAATGTGTCCTGCAATTCTGAGCAGAAATAACTGTATTTCTTTACTATAGTTGCAATGTTAGTATCTTCCTTTCTTGTCCATTGATTAAATGTCCTTCTCTGTGGTTGAATCCTCCAGATAGCCTAATGCTTTGCAAAATATTAAGTTAACATATTTAGCCTCTTTCTTATAATTGTCTAGCAGAAATTGTCATTCCAGTCCCTGCAAATGAAAGGACAGTAGTTCCTGTGGACAAGAACAAAGGAACATAATATCAAGGGGGATTCCAGTAAAATTGGAGGGTAGGTAGATTCCCTGACCAAGTAGAATTATAAGCAGACAGAGAAGCAGGTGGTAAAACATGTTTATTTTAAGCTCTCTTCTTGAAGTGGGAATGCTAGAAAAAAGAGCATGTTGGGTATGTTGGAGAGATGAATCAACAAGAAGAAATCAATGAGATCTGGGCATGGCAGAAGATTAGGAAGAGATGCTGTACAGTCCACAGCCTAAGTCAGAAGTTAGAAATGAGGAAGTAGAAGCATAGCAGGTGTCTGAAGTGACAGCAATAGCCATAATCCTCATTAGTCAAGGAGGACACTGGGCTCCAAGTAAGTTGGAAGAGAACCAACCACCTTTATTTTCATCAGGTTTTGGTAACAAATGCAGGGGGAGAACAACCCTCAGGCACTAAGCGCTCTCAAAAAGAAGAGTCAGGTTTAATACAAGACACCATTGAGTCAGCAAAGGCCTTGGCAGGTAATGGAGACGGCACAAATGAAGGTGCTCAATGAAGACACAATTTCCAGAGGCATGGGTAGAGCTGACAGAGCAACAATGAAAGGTGAAGCACTCAGAAACTAGCAGCTACAGGAAATTTTTTCTTCTCTTAAGGCTAAAGTCACCAGGGAGGATATAGCAGAGCCCATGGAGAGACAGAATTGTGCCAGCCTGTAATCATGGAGGCACACAGTCAGAGACATGGTGCCAGTGTGGGAAGGGAGCAAGAAAACACCCGCAACTTCTTCACTTGCAACCACCCATGTCCTGATGGTGCCTTCTGTTAACCAGTCCAACACAAGCCAATGAGGAAACTTGGGCGATAGAATCTACTGGCCTCAGCCTTCCAGGACACACAGTAGAGCAGATGAAGAGAGATGGGAGGACACAGCAGGGGCAAGGAGAGATTAACCAGATACCGCCTTCTAAGCCAATGTGCAAACTCTTCTTTCTTAAAGAGCAACACCAGATTGAACAGGAGCAATTAGTGTTTGGCAAAAATTGATTATTGACCTAAAGAGACCAAGTTACTTAAAGGCAGTGTTTAAACTATTGAAACAGACTGAAGTTTTCAAAGACAGACTTTTCTCTCTACCTATTAGGTTATTGTAATGAAAATCAGATCTGTTCTTTAAAAATATAAAAAGTGTTATATTTTCATTGTACAATGTCCCAAAGTATGAGGAAGTCTGTGAATCTTCTCCACTTGGTAACCCTCTCTACTTCCAAAAGTAAATAAGATGATTTAAAGATGAAATATGGCAGAAATGTCCTGATAGAGACAGAAGGAAGAAAATATTTCAGACTCCTGCTGTGAGCAAGTAAATCTTAAACAATAATTGGATGATAAGTTACTTGACGTCTAACATGACAAGATAGTTCATTGTGTTGCATCCTTGATTATTTAAAATAAAAGCAGATTTATTTAAGGAAGGGAAATATTTTCTGAAACTCAGTATAAATGATAACTTACCACAAGGGATGTTCTATAAAGTACATTGAGTGATATGTGGGGAAAATCTTCCATTTGCTTTTCAGAGGTAATGAAATAATGTTCAAGCGTGATATAAATTCTGGTTGACTTCATATTTCCTGACCTTCTGTTTCTGCAGCCTCCAAAATGTTTTATATTGTATCCTTGCCTCATGCCACACACCAGTTTTCTCTGGTACGAAATGGCTATTTTGACAATGACCTTCCAGACTTTTCCACAGTGCTCAGATATGCCTGTCAGGAAGTTCTGCCTGCTCCGTGCACACAGCAGCATCGATCCTCACTGGGTTTTTCCTTGATTATCCTAAATCCCCAAAAGCAATTTTATATTTATTTGTCCAGCCACTCTTTTCTTAAACTTAATTATCCCAATATAAAATTCTTCCTTAATTATTATGCCAAACATTTTCAACCTCCCATCATAATCTCCAACTGATGCTCATCCATGAAAACTATTTTACATCTATATTTTGTTACAATGAGTATCCGTACATATTATACTTGTGTTTGTCATCTCCCCGTGTCATTATAAATCAAAATATCTGCGAATAGATGCTGTATCAATTTTTCTATATTTTTTTTTCTAAGACAGCAAAAATGAGCCATTCTGGAGATGACTAAGATTTTTATTAAAATGAAGAATACAGACAATCAAATCTATTTGGAGAAGAATATGTACTTTCTTGTTGCATTAAATTTTTTTGAAGTTCAGGAAAAAATGCTTAAATTTCAGTGAGCAATTTGCTTTAGGCATGATCTTCCTTGTGTTTCTTTCCTTTCTTTTCAAAATCTGTTTTCCAAAGCTGCAGTTAAATATGAAAATATTGTGATGACAAAAGCCCTGTTACCCCAACACACACACGCATTCAAACAACTTCTTAGAAAAGCCACCTTGAACCAGTGGAACCCTGATTCAAGTGTATCCTGAGTGAAAATCAGCATTATTTGGAGACTTCATGTTTAATCATTTTTGGTTTGTGTGGACAACTTTGAAGGGCGAGTCCTGATTCCATTTTCTGGGCATTTGCTGCTTGTCCTGTGTAGTTGCATGTTAAACATGATGACTTGCTGTATAGAAGCCATGTGTTGTCATAATGTAACATCATTAAACAAAGTGTTTAGCGCAGTTTTAGCTGAGCCAGAACATGAACAACAAAACCCGCCAATTACAGTGTCATTTTGTGTAGTTGTTAAGGTTTCAAATGTCTCCAACTTTTTCTGCTGGGGCCATATTGAGCATGTCACAGTGAACATCTGAGATAACGATTTGCTAGGCAATGTGCAATTCTCTCTCCTTTTTTAATATCAGAGAAGAAAGACTTCTTTATAATAATTTGGCTCAAATGTCTACACACATTGCTCCAGCGTCTGTAGCAGCATGTGTTTCTAGGATTGTTCTGGAAGAGAAAATGCAGAAACAGCAGGGAGCAGAAGATAAACAGGCAATCCGTGACTCATTAAAACAAGCATTGGTAGCCAACATTGTGGAGTGTGTGAAGACCCCAGATCCAACTCGCCTATAAACTTTTTTTACCAGCTGGACTTAGCATCTGTCAGAGTTTGGAAGGGGAGATAATCTGGTACAAATGATTTCAGTGTGTCGCATATATTAACCTGCCACCTTACATAACTCTGCTGATTGGGAACTCAGGGAAATATTTGAGCAGTGACACAGCTTATTGTTGGAATGTTACAACTTCAGTAATAAAATGCAAGTTGCTTTAAAAAAAAAATACACACACAGACCACAGAGCAATTGGAAAATTATAATGAAGCAAAGTTAAACGGCATCACAGTCTTGAGAAATGTACGTGCCAGATGAATAATTGAAATTCAGTTTGGATTTTGGTCATTATCAGTTCTTTGTCTCATTTAGGCAGGAAAAGTATTTTATTTTTTAATAGTTGTCACATTAGCTGTGTTAACAGCTCTGATGTAAACAAAAGCCAGACTGGGAGCATTATCCTGTCCTATTCCAGATATTTGCTGTTCTAAATGAACGATTTCCTTCTGCTGTTAAATCCCTGACAATTGATAGGAGGGCATTCTCTGTTTCTTTAGTGTTTTCCTGATAAAAATGAAGGAAAAGCAAAGGGGTCTTTAGATAAAAACCATGCCCATCTTTGTCTTAAACAACTTCGCCTTGCCTCACAGCTTGGGACGACAAGACCCTTCGCCCAGAAGTAAAAACTGCATAGTTAACTTGTACCTGTGTCCTTCCTGTGCTTGGATTTACTTCCTTTTGCCTCAAAGTCTTCTTAGGAATATTTGGTGAAAAGGAGAAAACATTACAACGCAATTTTCTATTTATTTTCCAGATCTCATGCCAGTAATTTTAAATTAATGGAGATGTTTACGCTCTGGTACAAGATGCGCACATATTAGCTTATAAAATATGAATACGCTGGTTTCACATAACTAAATACAGTCCTGCTGTTTGAAACATGGAAATTGCAGAGACTTTAGGAAAAAAAATCAGCGGAAGGAATGCTTCACATTTCACAATGGTTAGCCTATTATTTGTAGTTTTGAAACTTTATTGGTCCCCAATCTAATCTTTTCTGAGTATAAAAACATTAACATATGGTTTAACACAGCACAGGGCTGGAAAGTCCATATCCCAAATGCACATTGTATGCAGGGTGACATTCACACTAAATGTCATCCCTCAGGGTCTGTACTCCATTTTACCTGGGATTGGAGAGCCATGAAATCCCTGGAAAAGTTGTTCATGAGTCTGAACCAAATGGTGCACAGTGTACTGAGATACTAACAGTGTATGCTTCTGCCAAAGGTTGTGGCTCAAATGTCTCTCTAAGTAACATTAAAAATCTGCTGCTTCATGCCTATGAATTTCAATATTTATAGCATTCAATAAAACAGTCCACTGTCAGAGAGCGATGTGCCACTGTGCACTCTCTGAGCAGATGGACGGCAATATGGCACATTTACATGGACCAGCTGTGAAGCGCAGAAATGGATGCTGGTCAGAGGCAGTGTACAGGCCCCACATCTGGAATCCTCACCGACTGGCCTCGGTACCCATTGTAAACTTTCCTTCCTCGGGACCAGCTCTGATTTAGAGTTACTCACCAGTGTGCCTTAAACTGCATCAAGAGTCCTCATTAACACAAGAGACTAGAGGGAGGTTAGGGCCTGGAACTTCTCTGTTGGGCATCTGTTAGAGTCTGTGGATGGCACTCTGTAGTCAGTTATAGATGCACCCAGGGGAAGAGTCTCTCATGCATGATGCAATGTTCTCTACTTAACTGGTTTTCTACAAAAAAAAAGGTTTTATTATAAACAGACCTTCTCTTCCCCATCCCCTTTTCTAAATAGGTCAGAAAACTACCATGAGAGAAAGGACTGTCCCTAGGATACTTAAAATCTAGGAGAAATATCTAATTTGCTCCAAGTCTCAAATGGAACATTGTCTTATTTTGGATACAGAATGGGCATTAGTTCAATTGCATAGTTAGGAATTTCTAAAATACATAAAGCTCTTGAACTAGCTCTCTTCATTGTGGTGTCACTATTCAGATATGCAAAGCAGTATGGTAAAACAGAGTTTAAATCATTCAACTAACGTTATAGAAAGATAAACTATGCTAGACAAATTTTAAATGTGACCAAGAAATGCTCTCTTACATAAAAATACTCTTACAAAATTTTTAAAAGAGAGGTGTAGGCAGGAGTAAAAGCAAGTAGCCAGGCAGGCAGGAATATAGAGGAGTTGAAGCATTTTATTTTATTTTTATTTTTAACTATCACACTGGTTGTCTCTCCCTGGACCTAAGACTCAAACCTGGGCATATGTGGCTTGCTCCTTTGGAGGCAATTGATCTAACTAGGCACAGCTTAGTTTTATTTTTAGTAAATATTTTCCCTTTAGAGAAAATTCTACTTTAATTCTTTTATTTTGCTTATTACTCCTGCCTCCCCACATTTTCCAATTATTCACTTTAAATTTTATTTGGTCTTTAATGACCTCATCTTTTAAAAAGTTCTTCTTTTAAAACCTCATACTATTAATGACTCATTTTTTACAAAAAAAATCTCGTATCTATTTCTACTTGTTTTTACCTCCAAGAGAAACAAAGATATTTTGAGTAAAACAATACACATGCATTTACCAACTGGATTATGCTAATTTACTCATATAATTTATAGTCGTTTAGGGACCTTGTCATTCAATAATCATCTACTTTAAAAATCTAAAAATAAAATTATAGCTGTGCTCTTTGGATTCAATCTTTTAAAAGAAAATTGTGGTTAGAAACTTTTCAAAGATGTTCTAAGGGATGGATGATTTCCACCTAATGAAAAACTAAGAGGTTGAAATACTTATGGATGGGTGGGTGAATGGATGGACTGATTATTATGATTTAAGGAGTTAGTAATCAGCGCAGGACCGAGTGCAGTTAAGATACAGAGCATTTGGGCAATGGAGAATGAACCGAAATTGGCAATCCACTGATATGATTGATCACGCAGTTTCAAAAAACTCAACGAAGGAAAATTTTTATTTTTTTCTTTTATGTTTTAACAATGATTAAAGTTTTCATTAGTAGCACAGCATCCCAAAGACATCTTGCATTTTGCTTCAACAGAAAATGTCAAAATTAGATCATCCCGAACCCTCCATATAATTATACGAACCATGAGTATTTTGTGAATGAAATGCATGGTATCTCTGGAATGGAAATACGGTCTTCTGACATAGGGGAATAGTGAAAAAGGAGTATATATGAAGCAAAGTACAACTCACACAGTCTGAACACTCCCGGATGACTATCTCCATCCACAGTAGCTGCCTGCTCTCCACTATGATTGAAAAGAAAAAGTTTAACCAACAAAAATAGTTCCATTGCAAGATGTTCACTAGGTAGGCAGTGTTCCAACCCAGTGTTTTTGTCTTAACATGTGCTTATCAAGGATTGCCGAATGCACTCTTCCCATCTTGTACAAAGACTTCCATTTTACTGTTCTTGGCAAGAGACAAATCTATTTATGTATCTTGCTTCTGGTTTTGAAATGCAGAAAGATAATTTTTCTATGATATTTTTAAAAAATCACTCTGAAGGCAATATTTTACTTACAATGAAAAAACTGTAAAAATGTCACAGTTCCATAAACTTGTATAAAAACAATATTAAAATGTCTTATAGAATGTGCTTCTTCTTAACTTAAAATAATGTGTAGGTGTGACTGTGTACACAAGCATGTATATGTGTATTTTTAAAAGTGCAGAGATGTATCTTGTTTAATCTCTTTTTTTGGCAAAGCCATAAAAGTGAAGAGAATTTCCAGATTTTCTTTGTGTATGTTTATTTCAAATTTCTAAATTTATTAAAATGAGAAGCAGTTACAAATACTGAAAGTAAAACTGCACATATGGGGAACCTACACATATGAGTTTATTTTAATTTATAAAACAAAGTTACTGCAATAAAATACTAAACAATGTTTTAAAAAACCACTTTAAAATCAAACAAACAGAAAAAAAAGCACCAACCTTTTTAATGTGTTGGGAAGGCTTTCCGAACACTTCTTAAAGAAGGAAAAAGTACTGAAAGGGAGAAAACTAAGATGAAAATTATGGTGTTAACTGGGATTAGAATTAACATTAAATTCAGGGTTTCAAAATATGCAAATATGCATGTATATATATACATATATGTGTAAAGTGTCTGTGTTCACATGTTCATACATTCTCTAACTCTACCCATTGAGAGCACTTAGGGGCCTCAGTAGTCCAAGAGCAATGAGCACTCTGGTGTTGTGAGCTTGACTCCAAATGCCATTCTCCACTAGCAGGAGTCCTTGGAGAGACAGCTGATTCCGGGACTGGGTCAGAGAAAGTGCCAGGTACTTGGAAAAGCTTGTGCCAGAAAGCGGGAATTGCTCAAAGAATGCTGAGGACGCATGAAAAGTACACAGGAGTCAACTTGATAGAGGTTCCACTGACTAAACTGGGGACAGTTTGAGTATCAAAATAAACAATAATAGTAGCACAAGGAATCTGTACCACTGAATGAAAACATACAGATAGAAATAAATTTATTCACTCCAAGTTTGGAAAGGTAAAAGATATTTTCATAGTTTCAAAGTATTGCTCTACAAAATATTTATTCAATAAAAGAGGGAAAATAATTTACTTTATAGCTGAGAAAACTATCCGATATCACCCTAATCAACCCATCAAACTGAGCCTCATTGGTAATAGTACAAACTGAAAATCATGCACCTGGTTAGGAAGAACCAGCGTGACTTCCGTGAAATTCTGGTCAAAGTTACATCACCTGAATCCAATCAGAAGAAGCATTGGCCAAACCCAACTTAAGGCTATTTTGCAAAACAAATAGTCTGTGAACTTCAAAAGGGTCACAGTCATGAAAGCAGAGAAAATGCTGAGGAAATAATCATGTCTGAAGGAGACTAAAGAGATGCGACAACTGGACGCAAGGTGTGATTCTAAACACATTCAGACTTTAGAGACATTTTTGAAGCAATGGGTCACGCTGAATGAGATCTTGAATGTGTGAGCCATATGATTGTAATGGTCAGGTTGCGACTATGTCCTTATCTATAGGAAACCCACACTCAAGTGTTCAGGAGTGACGGGTCATTAGATGGGCAACTCCCAATGATTCAGAAAAATATTTTCTTTATTCTGTATTTTTGACTTTTAGTTTGTGGTTTTTCAAAATTAAAGGCAACAGCATTTCAAACATTTTCCTTGAAATAACTGGTTTATAGCATCATAGAGATTTTGGATGTAAATCATTTAAAATCAACATTCGTATATACTACATTTATTTCACCACAAAAAGTCTAATTACATTTTTTGCCATATGATTGACCCCTTTTACCTAATTTACCCCTCTCATTCTCCTTCCTTTCTGGTACCTACTAATTTGATTTTATAATCTAGGAGTTCATTTTTGTTTTATTTAGTTCATTTGTTTATTTGGTTTGTCTATGTGCCACATAAGAGTGAACTGATATACTGTTTGTCTTTCTCTGAATTGTGTCACGAAGCATAATACCTCCAGATCCACCTTTGTCATTGCACATGGCAGAATTTCACTTTTTAAATAACTGGGTAGTATTCCATTGTGTATATAAATATATACCACATCTTCTTTGTCCAATTGTCTGTCAGTGGGCACTTAGTTTGTTTCCAACTCTTGGCTATTGTAAATAATGCTATAATGAACACAGAGGTCCTGTCTCTGAAAATTAGTGCTTTTGTATTTTTCAGATAAATACCCAAAAGTGGGGTAACCGGATCATATGGTACTTCCATTCTTAATTTCTTGAGCAATCTCCCTACTATTTTCCATAATGACAGCTTGAGTTTACATTCTCACTAACAGTGTATAAGTGTTCCCTCTTCATATCTTCTCCAATGCTTGTGTTACTTCTTCTGTTTTGTATAATAGGTATTCTCATAAATGTGAAGTGAATCAAATTCATTATAGTTTTGATTTGCATTTTTCTAATAATAAGAGATGATGAACATCTTTTAATAAAAGATTTTAGTACCTATGCATTAACCTCCAGAGAATCGGGAATGATTTGAGAGGGAACCCAGGTGTGTGCATCTCTTTAAAGCTCCCCAGGTGTTTCCAATGTAAAACTAAGGTTGAGACTCATTGGTCTAGACTCCAGACAGACCCTCTCGTTTTACAAGAGTGAACAGAATTCAAATGCCAGGTGGAGGGTCGTGCAACTGACAAAACAGGTTTCAGAACTCAGAACTTCAGATTCCCAGTTGGTTCATTCATTCATTTTATTGATATTCAGGCCACTGTGCTGGGTCTTTTGGACAAAACAAACACTAAAACAAGTGTTCTGCAATAGTAACAATAGCTTCCCTTATATAATATTTTATTGCTTGTAAAATGTTTAAACATTTCTTTAGGTTGTCAATGCAATTCACTTGAGGATTATTGCCTCAATTTTAAGACAAGGAAACCAAGATTATAATGAGTGAGTGGTATACTGTGTCAGGCCCAGGACTCGGTCTGCCAACACCTAGCTCAGGATTTTTCTTCCATGCTCCAGTAATTTAATAGAAGACACAAATGTTAAATGTCAAATGAGTAATAAAAAGCATAAGCATTCTGGGAGCATACTTCGGGTTACTCCAGGTGCAGTATTAGAGAGACCTTCATGAAGAAAGCAAGATGTGAGCTACAAATTAAAAGATAATTTCAGGAAGGTTATCTAAAGAGAGAGAGGAATAAAATCATTTTAGACAAACTGGGTATGAAGAAAATAAAAGCTCAACATCTTGTAGGAGACAGTAAATAAAGCAGCTTGGGTGGAGGAAAGGGTTCCCATCAGTGAGAAACTCCTATCAGAAAGATTACATGAAGGTAGACTGCAAGTATCTTTAGATAACCTGCAGCCTCCAAGGAGCAACCACAAGCTACTGGAATAACATGGGTTAGAAATCAGTGAAAAGTTGGTTGATACATCTGAGCCTTAGTTTTGTATTGTTTTCTGCTCTATCACACAGAAGGAATAGAACAATGAAATAAGGAGTCCAAAGATAATCAATCTCAAAAAGATTCTACTGAGCAAGGTTCACTAAGTAATCTGGCAGAAGGTAAGAAGCAATTTGTGTTGCTCTGATATTAATTGTCTGGCCTGTGCGTGGCACCTGACTTAGGGGTCTTATCTATGCCTCCTGGTAATCTCATGAGATGGGAATTCTTGTGGCTCTTTCACAGATAAGGAAGCTGAGATTAGGTGGGGTGCATGGAACTACTCAAGATCACCCACCTGGTAGGTCACACAGCAGAACTATAAGTTTAGAGTTGCTCACCTCTCAAGTCCAACCCTTCCCTCTTACGTCCTTACACAGGGCCGGCTAAGACCACCGTGTGCGCAACTCTGGTGGGTGTTACCTAGAACTGGAAATTTTTATATCGGAAAATAATATTTTATCACAACATTTACCCCCAGAGTTGATAGAACTTGTTTAATTTGTGTATACATATATTAAAATATATAAACATACATATATGTATATATAGTCTGAATATATATATAGCTCTGAACAGACATGTTTCCATTTCACTTTAGTAGAGAAAAACTTTTTTTCTTGATCTTTAACAAAAAGTAGTACTTTTCATAGTTTTAAGTGTGACATTAGAAACCTTGTGTCAGTGAAAATGATTGCGGATCTAGCAAAAGATCTGGTTTGGATACATGCAGGAGACACTGCAGAGATTAAGGATGGATTTAAACAAAGCAGTGTGATGAGGAGATTCACTAAATTCTAGGACTGAATTTCCCTACCTCTAGTTTCGATATTGAAAACAAAACAACTCATCCTGTCCTATGGTCATCAAACCTTTCTGACGTGGGAAAAGAGGTCCTTAGTTGATGTTTTTGCTAAAGGTCAGTGGAAACCAACCATGTGCTCACACTATGAACATAGGCATGAATTGTTTACCTGGGAAATAGAGTTGAAGACAAGGATTTTAAAAAGAGGGAGTGTTCTATGCTAGACCATCCGGATCAGTGGCATATAATCTGGGTGGTGCTTTTTCTGCCCAGACTGGCACACTTAAACATTCAGCATAGACTGATGGAGTGATTGCTTGCCCACATGAATGACCTTTCTCACATCATTTGTTGAACTTCTGCATATAACCAACACATTCATTGTTTGCATACTGGGTGTAGTAGGTCAGGGAGTCTATGGGAAAGATGCGTAAGATATCAACTCAAGGGTCTTCAGTCTGGGGAAATGTTTGGTCATGATTATAATGGTGGGTCTCCATCTGAACATTAATGTGAGTTACCTTTGAAAAGGCGCATCTATTTTAGTTGGTGAATACCCATTTTGACTCCTCTTTGCTTGCCTTTTACCACCCAAATTAATCTTACAAAGGGAGAAAAGGTAGTCAATTGGTTGGAACCAAAAACGTAAGAGTTAGGAGAACCAAAATGGCTGGTTGCATTCTTCTTGGTTCTTGAATTACTCAAAGGCAAACAAGAATGGGTTCTGTCCTGACCAGAAAAACATTGTGAGATTTCAGCTTTTGTCAGAGCAAATAGTCACTGAAAACAACTTAGTAAATGTGTGCTGTTTCCATTTGACAGAACCTACGGACAAATAAATTAGAGTGTTCATTTTTAGGAGAAATAAAAGGAAAGAGGTTATTACATTATAAAGTTATGAGGAAATATATATGTCATATTTGGTAAATATTAGTTTGGACACTGCATTTTGTAACAAAGAGTTGCCCATTTGTAAGAATTTCTCCTTCCTGATAGAATACAGTCTTCAATTGTATATGATAAGAGAGAAGAATTCTGAAGATTAGTGCAAATTATTTTTCTATTGGTGTTAAAATGTATATTTTGTAATTTTCTTTAGAAGAGATATACTTTAATATATTTCTTATAGCAATGCTTAGCTGCTGTAGCAAAGAGATACCAAAATACAATAATTCTAGAAATATGGACGTGAGCAGCACAGGTCTATGGGACAGTCCTGCCTCAAAGTGATTCAGTCAGGATCTTCCACATCACTTCATCACCCCTAAGGCCTGGTTATCATGAAGCTGGGTCACTAGGACGTCTAGATTTACTCAGTAGGAAAAAGAAAGAGGATGTGAATAAAACAGCACAATGTCTGTAACTCCAGGTCCAGAGACAGCACACATCACATGCTGTTAGGGAGAATTCGGTCACATCTAACTGCAAGGAAGATTGGGAATAGAGTTTTTAGCAGTCATGTTCCCAGAGGAAAAGAGGGGCTTGAGGAGATAACCAGAAGTCCATGTTGATAGCATGGGAATTAATAATTCAATATATTGTCTTTAAACAACTTAGAAAGCTATTTTTTAATACTAAACAACTCAGTGTCCTTCTTCTAGAGAAGCTGTTTACTTCCTGTAAACTCAGAAGTGATCAAGCCCTATATCAGAATGATGTGTCACTTTGCCATATAAATTGCAGCCCAATCCAAGGACATTTAGCATTTTTAATTATAAATTCACTGAAAAAAAAGGAATACATGAAGAACCATGAATAAAGAAATAATAGAAACTGGAACCTATAAGAATAAATTTTGGTTAAGAAGAAAACAGACTGACCCGTGTGCCTGAGATAAGCTTTTTCTTTTCTTTGTTTTTTTTTTTTCCCTCTACTGTCGTTTTATTAAACTCTTCATTTAATTTTCCTCTGAGTGAAGTGACAGACTAGATGGTAACTCAAATCAATCGGCTGGTCACAAAAATGGTATTGGAAGGTAAACCTCTGAAAATGTACCGATGCATTAATTCTCCAAAATTAATGATCAGTAATGATCCCACTGGTTAAAAATTCTGTTACAGTGGGTGTTCTCTGCTCTCTCTAGATTGTCAGAACCATCCTTTGCCCTTATAAATTTGAGCTGGTGTCTGGTTGTGTTTGGGAAGTGAAAGAAATACTATAACAAAACACACACAGGGGAAATCCAACAAGGCCATCATTAACATGCTGAATTATTTCTAATATCTATCACATCCCTAGCTCCATAACTGCAAATGCTTTACAGAGCAGTAAAGCTGCCTTCATCTACAGCGGTGGTGCCCAGGGACAAACATTTGCATTTGACTTCTGCTGATAAAAACGCAACATTAAAATGCTATTTGGCAAGTACGCCAAAGCAAGGAAGAGTAAAGCCTTATTCTTCCTTAGATGTACTTCTTTACAGAGTCTTCTTCAGAGTGCTCAGTAGGGTGTGACCATATTGCTCCCCGTGGCCATCATATGGTTTGCCCACGCAGACGCCGAATTGTTTTGTGGATGTGAAATATTGTATGTTACCCCAGAGCAGCGGGGCCAGTGGAGCCAGGAACTGTTGTTGAGACTGACAGTTACATTGTGTTATTGAATAGTGAAACGGCAGAATCAAAAACACAAATGGACCCAGACAGAATGTCCTGACCTTTAAGAAAAAGCCTGATTGGATATGGTGTAAGCTTGCCTTCATCTCCCTCTATAATCCATTACACCTTTCTCAGCCCACTTTCTCAGGGTAGGCAGCTCATAGATGAGCGTCTCTTGGATTCTTTATGTGAAATTATTTATGGGGGGGAGGAGCAGTAAGTAGTCACCCCCCCCATGTAATTTATTCTTGATAGTTATTTTATATTAACATGGTTCAAAGACAACACTAATGACAAATAGTGTTATTTTCATTCATGTAAGCATATTGGTATTTATGAGTATACTTAAATTAAAAAATGAAGACAGATGTCCAGATTTGGGAATGGATGTTGAATAAATGCTCCCAAACAAATGTCATTTAAATGTCTTTAAACTCATAAATTACTGTTTGCAATCACCATTCACCACACTGCCAAACTCTTCGAGTAATCTACATAAATAATAGAAAACACACAGAAGAGAAGTAGTTAATGTTTCATTTATATTGAATAAGTTGGTAAAAGAATGATCTTTAGGATAAAATTCATCAATTACTTGATAAGGATTGATATAATTATAATAACAAAAAAATGGTATATATTTTAATAAGGTTATCTTGGAAACTCAATTTCTTTCACTTTATGTAAGAGATTATTGTCACCATTCAGAAAGGTGATGCTATTCACCTGTAACAATATGTGTGATGTTATTAAATCCCGTGCTTTACACTCTCTGATTCAAGTACCACAGGGAGGTTGAGAAAAAAGTGTTAGAGAACAACTGAGATAATTAACATAACATAAACTACTAGTTTAAGCTATGTATTTATTCTGCAACATTAGAAGTGTGCAGTGATGTAAAATGTTAGCCACTAGGAAAAGTTGAATTCCATAACCTAAATAAAATAGTCCATACGCATGTTTATAGTAAAAAAAACAAACACAAAAAAGCTCCTCTTTATTCTTACTAAAAGATTGATTTCATCTTTGCATTTATTTTTGAATAATTTTTTCCCCTTAGACTGTGGACACCTGTGGACACCTATCGGCCTTTAAAGATCTTGCTCTGTCTTTCTCTTCCTCTCTCCTGTTCTTTTTCTGATTTCTGGGCTGCCCTTCTGTTAACAAAATCTCCTTGATAAGTTAGTATATTTGATTCCGATTATTTCTTAGCGTAAAAACATTTACCACTTGTCAATGTGTAACGCATGGTCTGAAATATTTTTAAGATTACATTACCCTTACCAGTATATTTAATCTGCCTGAGATACAGGGACTTAACTTCTCACCCTGTTTTTTAACTCTGATTTTCTAAATGAGGATTCCACTGGTATTTCTTGCATTTCTGTCACACAAGACGAAAGCATCTTCTAACTCAATTAGCATGCTAAAGAATGGGTTTGGTTTTGTCCTCCATTAAAGTCAACTAAATGGATGCGCTGCGTGTCTTTATTTCAAAAATAAAGCTGAACAATTAAATCCCATGTCTCTTTGCTCAGCTTTTGATTCCACACAAAGCTTTCCCACTTGCTGCCTTTGGATGTAATGTTAACAAAGTCAGTTAACATCAAGCACAGCAGTAACAGGCATGGCAGAACTCCTTGTTTTTGCTCAATCAGTCTGTGTTCAAACTATCAGTTTGATTTATTTGTCCACACTGACCCTTATTCACCACTTAATTATCCTCGTATAATGTTTCAAGAGGCTCCTGACACAAGGAGAAAGACAGTTGCCGATGTTCTGTGAAACAACTGTTGACCTGATGGGACCAAATGAAGACCGTGGGTCGAAGGTTGTTTGCTTTTGGAAGATCCCACTTCTCATGCCTGAGAGCAGCGGCCAGAGCCACTCGCTGTGGGTGCCAATGGCTGTCTGGTCAAGCTGTTAATCAGGTTCCTAGAGTGTGTGCTGACCGTCACCACAGCATAGTCACAGCCTTCACTCTCTATCACTCTATCGCTCTCTTCCAATTCCCTGCCATGTTAGGCATCAAGAGTCAAGAAACAAAATAAAGTGTGTGCACGCACACACACACACACACACACACACTACAATTCAAGTTTAGCAAGAGTCTTCAGTGTACACGGTTCCTGTTGTGTTTGGAAATATTTTCTCCCTTTATATTTGAACAGGAGGGATTTTCAGAATCACAAAGAGAGAAGAGAAATATTATAAATGTCCAGCTACTTCATAGTATAACTGACCTCTCAGTCCTGGCTACCAAATCAAATAAGTTATTATTTTATTTGTCTCTTATTTGTCTCGGAAATATCAGTACTAAAAATAAATTTAATCTGCAATTAAGAAAATGCATTCAGAAGTTTGAAATCTGGCAATTCCCCCTTCATCGCCGTTAACATTCAAGCATAAATAAAATAAAGGACAGACAGCAAATATTAAAATATATAGAAAAACAGTGCATGTAAATATAGAAGTATGATTTTATATTCATGAAGTGGTTTTCCATAAAAATTTGAAATTCTTTTCTGGCAAGTTGAGCCCATATTTCATTTGGCTCAGTCAGGTTATACATAAATGTTCTTTATAACACACTACCAACCTCATTTTCTCATTTCATTTTTCACATATTTTTTTCTTGAGTTTAGTATGTTCAGCGTCTTGCTCAATGTTGGTTTTCCATAGTTACCAGTGTCAACTGATGCATAATTATTTTTCATGAATCAAAAATGTTCACAAATACCATTTGAACCAACTATTAGAAAATCACTCAGGAATTCTGATCTAATATGTATGTCTAATATGTCTCCATTTGTTGGTGTTTTCCATCCTCTTAGGTCTTGGCCTTTCTTTCTCTGTAATGGGTATATGATTAAAAACGTAGCCACACAAAAAATTAATCATAAGAACTGAATAAATTACAGGCAACATTTTCCAAATATTTCCAAAAGCTACATTGTTGGATTTTTTACTGCTATGACTGTAACCAAAAACCTAGAAAGCATATTTTGAAGCCAGTAAGAAAACCACCAGAAAGTAGCTCTGCACACACTACAATCCCAAACCCTCGTTCCTTCAGCTGACGAGGTCTAAAATCCCATCAGAAATGGCCTGGTAGCCAGTGATCCTCTACCTGATACTGTGCAGAGTCCCTGTGGGTCAGGAGGACCACTCTGTGACCTCAGCATCCCTCCAGACTTACTAGCAGCAGTTTCCTCATCAGCCAGGGCTTCCTTTCCTCTGAGGTGTGGAGGAGATGTTGCTAGGAGCTCCTGTGGTGTTAAAGAGAAGACATAGCTAAGCAGATGCACGTTGGGAGGGACATTAGTGAGTTGCAGCCCTGCACTTCCAGCTTTGACCACAGTGGATCTACTTTTTTATCAGTTCTTTTCCTTATAAGATTTTTTCTTCAGGACAAAGGAGTCCATGAAATTGAAAGATTGTTGTTGTTGTTGTTGTTGTTAGTTTGGGGTTTGTTGTTTAAAAACCTCTGAAGGCAGAAGTCTTCCAGTTCTGAGATTGCATAAGTCTAGGAATAAAATTGTAGCTCCTAGATATGAAAGAATGCAGAGACAAAGTAGAGTAGGGAAAAAAAAACACAAGTAGAAAAAAATGGCCTCCATCTTGACCTTTGAACCACTCCTCCATCCTTCCAATGGGTTCTGTCATTTACTGTTGGAGAAACCATTCCAGCTCTTCCTCTGGCTGCAGACACACAAGACTGAGATCTCCTAAAGTTTCCAGTCCAGTAAGAAAGCCAGTCGGAAGGTGAAGATGCATGCAAAAGAGATTGTTCCAACTTGGATCCCTACTCTACCAAAGGCCACAGAACTTTTCTATCTGTTGTGGGCTTGGCCTCCAATGCCAAGAAATTTTCATATCATATTCCAATAGAATGATGAAAATAAAAATTTCCCGGAAAAGTATGAAGCCACCTTAAGTGTTTGTTTTCTTTGTTTGATCTCATTCTTCAACTCCAAGTTGCTTTCCACCTGAAATTATTATTTTTTCAATCTGGAAAAAAATAATCTTTAAATTCATATAGCTACTTATATCTGTTTTCTTCAAAATAAGACTTGTGCCAAAAGTCCTCTTCCAACAGCTCAAGGATTCTCCCAAGATCTACTTTTGCATTTGTCTGCTACAGACAACTAGTAATTAAAAATAGAATACAAATATAAAAATAATCAGGAGGGGAAAGAGTAGCCAGGAGCCACAGAAACAAACCCAGATTTTAGTAAAACTAACTCCATCAACATAAACCTCCCAATGAATTGAATTAAGATTAATATGAGCGTAACCAAGATGATAAAAAGGAATGAAACTCTGACCATAATTCTAAATTTAACAGAGTATTTGGGGTTATTATGTATAGGATAATATGGATTAATACTTTTTTAGGTTTATCTTTTGATGGAGTAAAACTTGAACGACTGGACATTTACTTTAAGACAAATAATATTGAGGACTTGCTTTGTTTCAGAAACTGTGTGAAGTATTTTTGGTATCTTGAAAGTTCAGACAACTCTATCACCTCTTGTGCCTTTGCAAAAGTTGTTTTGTCCTTCAAAACCATGGATTTTTTAATATGTAAAATGGAGATCTGGAAGTTGGGAGTATGTAGTTTGAGCATCTGAAAACAGCACCTACTTCATACCTTTCCTAAAGAGAGTAATCTACAAATTAGTTTTTTCAGTTCAGTCCTTTTGCAGTTCTACAGCATCTGCGAAGTCTGTGTGATTTTTAAGGACAAACTAACTTAGGCTTAGAGGGGGGTTAGCTGATCTCTCTAATTATTGTCCCCATTCGGTCTTTGCTCCTCCCACAAGAGCCATGATTTAATGAAAGTTTATGGCACATCCTGGTACACTAGTAATCTAGTGCACATGGGAGCAGTTGCACATTCATCCCAAGGCCCTGGGTTCAAGACCTGGGGCCAGGGGAAACAACCAATGTGAACAACTGAATAAAAATAAGACTTCTGCTTCTTCCTCTTCTCTCTAAAAATAAATAAATCAGCTACAGTATATGTGAATTTACAGAAAAGTATGAGGAATGGTATGGAGACATAAAGCTTGTGAGTGTACATCTTATGTCTGGTCTTGGAAGGCATACAAAACGGCGAAGTCCTCAGAGTGGTGTTGGAAAAAAAGCAATGGGATGCACTGTTTATGGGTTTAACACGATCATTCTGGCAGAGAGTGGGTGAGTGGGGGGGTCTGGATTTAGTCCTTCAGGGAACATTAGGCAATGTATAGAGACAGTTATGGTTATAACAAAGAACACGAGGCATTACTGGCATCTGGGGTAGGGGCCAGAGTTGCTGCCAAACTTTCTACAATGAATAGGACTGTCCCACACACCAAGAGTGGTCCAGCCCCAAATGTCAATAGCACCAAGTTTAAGACACTGGTTTAAAATTAAAAATCCATTTAGCAAAAGTCTCTTCTTTCCTGGCAATGATCCCTTTTTGGTAAGTCCTTTAAGAGTCTGGCACTCAGTGCACTAACTGAATTGTGAGATTACAATAGCTCTGGGATGAGAAAATTCAGTGTTTAAATATATGTACTATCTCTACTACTAAAAAGAAAACAGTTGTAATGTAATTTTTTAGTAAGTTTTAAACTGCAAAAACTACTATCTGATTTTAAATATTGGACCGAAATAAAATTGTAAAATTTTCTCAAGTTATTTTTCTGTTAGTCTGAATTCTTGGGCTTAGATTACTTGCAGTCTGGGAATTTATAGCAAACTCAACAACCAAAATACACAGGCATCACAGAAAATAATGCAGAAAAGATAAAAGTCATGAGTTTAAAATCATTCTAAATTGCTGTGTTTGCTCAGTCCTACTATATTTTGTTCATAAAAGGTCCTTCCCTGTAAAATGCAGACAATGAATCCAGACAAGATTACACCAATAATACCCTACAAAGAGCAAAGAGTACATTTAATTTACGGTTTGTGTATCAGAAACAAAATGAGCATTTCATGTGCATTTGTTAGTAAGTACCACATTATAGCCACTACTTTGCTTGTTGAAAACCTTCTGTTTGTGGAGGAAGGAAATGAAAGATATTTTATTTTGTTATCTTACCCAAGTCTTTCTAATACAAAAAAGCATTGAATGTTCAGCAGAGTCTATAGTGTTGACCCCAAAGTTCAGAAGGTTGAGAATTGCATTGTTACGTTGGATTCTCTAATGGCAGAGGGGCTTCTGGCTCCCAGAATCTAATAAGAAAAATCAAGTTGTGTTCTTCATGTACAATTCCTGAAAGCAAAATTTTAAATATATTTTTAATAAAAACATATGAGCCTGCAATTTTTTCTGGTTGATAGGGACTGATGAAAACCTCCATTACTTAATATGGAAAATGTGTGACTGCAAAGTCAATATATATCAAAGTGTTTAACCAAGACACACCAATAAAGCATTCACCTACTGGGTTATGTTCAAATGGGGCAAGATAAAAGTAAAGTTAGTTCATTTCTTCCCATCACAACAAAAAGGTTGATAAAGAGCATACTTGATATCAAACAGAGCTTCCTGCTGGCTTCAGTTACCTGGGAGTTTGGAGCCTGTGGTTTGAATAATGTTTCCCCTACAATAGGGATGACAGCAGAAGTGTGGAGAGACTGATGGGGCTTCCTGCAGGCTCAGCTTTTAGAGTTCAAACTCATTCTTTATTCTCAAGCAGGAATGATAACAAATGTGTAAATAGCCACTGATCTTCTAATGTTTCTTTTTTGGTTCTGGGAATTACATAACCGTTCACCCATCAGAGGTGAGCTGACTTTATTGAACTACGTTCTAGAGTTGTGTAACTTTTCAAAAGAATGAACAAGGAAGCATTTTTCATAATTTTATTTGAAAATAAATGTCTGTTTATGGGATTACTGAAGAAAAAGGGTTTAAACAGTTAAGGCATTGACTCCAGATGCTTTGATAATGAAAAACATAAAAGCCTATAATATTCATGTACTGCATACACATGCGTAAGTTCTCATTTAAATGACTATAGTTTCAGTTCCTCAATTCTGGAAAACATTTGATCAAAATAAAAAAATTTTTAACATAGTCATTTAAAATGAATAAGAAATATATACCTATGCTAGTGTTCATAATTATATTTTCTAAAAAGAATGCCTATTTCATATCAAAGAGATGTATCTACTTGATCATCAGATACTTGGCTATTATACACATTTTTAAATAAGTTATTTCAATTAAAAAAGGCAAAACATGATAATCACCTACATTGTTTTCTAATAGTTTCTAGCCTTCCAAATAAAATAATATTTAATTATCATCATAGTTTTTGAAATCTAGATATTTTTCTGTGAGTTAGAATACTTTCAAGTGATTTCACCGAAAAAAACATTTTAGCTTCTGATAAATTCATGTTTAGTTAAAGGAAAGTAGAGACAAAAGAAAATTGTCAGGAGTCAGACTGAGCAGTACAAAAGTTCTGACTGACCACTAGAGGGCAGCATCTTCTTATGGTTGTGAGGGGTGGAGGGTAGAGGAAAGTGGAATGGAATCCATGGTGGTTATCTGCCTCTATTTAGAACTTCAAAGCCTCACGCTGTTTTCTAATGGAAGCACAAAGCATGAGAGGAAGTTTGTTTTCCCTCCAACTTAATGAAAGTGGAAGAAATTCCAAAGCAGAAATAATAATAACGCTTCACAGCATTTAACCACGTGCCCAGCATTACGTGCTTTGTACATATATTGCTTCCTATATTAACTCTATGATGGGCACATTCTTATTACCCTCAGTCTTACAGGTGATGAAACTGAGGTACAGAGAGGTCAGTCATTTGCTCAAGTCCACTGAGGGAAAAGGAGTGTGATGGAACTGGAACGAAAATCTTAGTAAGGGACTAAACCCTTATCTTGTAGGAAATGGAAAAGTATAGATTAAATTTAAAGCTGCACTTAAGTGTACATCTCTTGTGCAAGTAAAAGATTAATTTTGGCCGTAGTGGTAAGTATTCATATGAAAGATTAAATAATGAATTTCTTTAGGTTCACAGGTGCTGCCAAATCAGGAAAGCAGTTTTCAATGAACTGGAGAAGCAATGAGTTTTTAAAAAGTAAGTGCTGACAAGTGAGGAAATGAAATGAGTAAAGACAAACAAAGGACATTTAAAGCAGAGCTAACAGAAGTATGATCCCCAGAATAGACATGGTATAAGATTTAGATAATAACCGTTTGCCAGTTAACATCCATCAGTCTTAGATGTGCAATATCATCAAGAGGTCCCTAAATCAGACTTTTTTCTAGCTTGGTCACATGCCCCTCAAGCATCTGAGTGCCTGCTGTGTTCAAGGCATTGTTCTAAGAGCTGGGCACTCAGAGAGGAAAGAAAGATGCTTCATCAGGAAGTTCACAGTTGTACAGGAGCAGTGTAGAGATGGACAATCAAACAAACCACTGCATTACAACCGAGGTCATCTAATAAAGAGCTATCTGCATAGTTGTGTGACTGAGAGAAATAAGAAACCAGCCATTCAGAAGAATGTTCAAGTTATTGTTCTCTGAAATTTTTTCTCAAGGATGTTCTTTCTTTCATTTCCTGTTTTAGAAAGTTCTATTTCTCTCTCAAGACTCTGTTCTCTGAGGCACCAATTCTTCCTTCACTCTCTTTCTTAATAATCCTGAGGCTAATGAGTGGCATACGCCACCCTCCTACCCCCAACAACTGAGCTGTTTCCAGAGACTCACTTTCACCAACAGAAGTTTAGTGGACGTGACATATGTCACCTCCAAGGAGAAGCTTATGTATGCATGATACAGCAGTCCTTCTTGAGTATTAGCCTGTAGTATGGGCCCAGTAAACCCCAGGTAGAGGGTGCTCCTTCAGTCAAATCTGAGGTCAGCTTATAGTCCTCATGCAATGTGGACAAGAGATAAATAGTGGCTTTGTTAACCAACAAAGATTCTGGGGTTGCTGCTGTCTTGATTGTTGTGGATTAATCAGTCAGATCAAATGAGAGGATGATTTGTCATAAATGTGATAACATTGAGGTTGGGAGAGCAGAGGGCTATTAAGGAAGTAAAACCAAAAAGACCTTAGTAATTAATAGGAAGTGAAAGTGAAAAAAAGAGGAATGAACTACCATTTCTAGCTCAGCAACTAAGAAAGGGAAGCAAAGACTTATGTCTGAAAATTAGTGTTGTCATTAGTGCATGCAAAGAAAATAACAGAGAATAAGTTAATACTGAAAAATATTTTAATACATGTGTGTTATTGTAATTATTAAAGTCACTATCATCCATCTCTATTAAGCATCTAACAAGTGGAAATAAGCTTAATTTGCATGAAAAGAGGTTATTACATTCAAGAATGACATGTCTGACTAGAAAGGTTGTTAGATATTAGAATGCATTATCCATGGTATTCAAGGAATTTTCTTTTACAGGATATATTTAGTTCCAGATTAGACATGGAATTTTCAAATTAATTATGAAGGAAGATCTTTTCTAGCAGTTGTAATTTTGCACTATTCTTTCCTACTCAATGGCTTCGATTGGATTAATTTTATCTCTCTGGACCTTCCATTCACCTTCTGTATAATAAGGAAATGAAACCAGATGACTTTCAAAGCACATCAAAGCTTGGAAAGAGCAAGACAGACTCCATTAGTACCAAGGACATTTGAGGATAAAATCATAGCCTGAATCCTGAAGGGGGTAAAAAGAATGATATATAATATCCTTTTTTATATAGACATTGACAGTGATACTAACAGAATATTCTCTTCAAACCACAGGTATACTCCTTGTAAGGAAAAATAAATATCTAAACTTATTTTTGATGTAATTAAAATATTTAAAAAACTGGTTGAGAAATACAATTTCCCATGAATTTATTTTCCTATGACTATAAATTTCAAATATTTAATGCCTTACACCTTGCTCCATGTGTCAACAAAATTTAAATTTACAGTTTGATATAAGTTGTGGGGAAAATATTAGAGTGAACAGAATCTACATATGACTTCAGACCTAACCCAATATAAAACTTAATATATAAACTCATAAATCTTTAATTTGACAATGGAACTGATTTTATAGATATTTAGATACTAATAAATAGTTGTTTTAGGTATGATTTATCATTATTAAGTGAGATTTTACTTTTAAAATATCACATGACCTGGGACATGCCCTTGTGGCTCAGGCAGCTGAGCTAGTGGCATTCAGACCTTGAAAAGCCCAAGGACTTGAGTTCAAGGCCTGGGGCCAGGGTGAAAATTCAAAATGAACAATTGAATAAAGATCTTTCTTCCCTCCCTCCTTCCATTGTTTCCATGCTTTTTCTTCCTCTTCCTTCCTTCCCTCCTTCTCTTTAAAAAGGTAAATAAAATATCACTTGACATTTGAAATATCACATATACATATGTGCATCTCTCTCTAAATATACATGTGTGCACACACAATATATAAATATTTAAAGAACCATTAATATTTTCATGCCAAGCCTGTTATAGAGGCTCTGTAAGTGTAGATAGTGCTAAGTCTGATCCAAATAAAATGAAATCATAGATATTAATCAGTATTCACTAGGCAGAGAGTCCTGCCGACCCAGACACTATATAGCACAGCGAGGAAGTAAATCAGAGTTAACTGTGCCATGTAGACCCAAAGAGGAAGTTGAGGCTGCAAAATGAAAAAAACAGAAAGACAAGGTTTCTGATCACAGGGCTCCTCAGATCTTAAAAAATAAATAAGAACATGCTGATTCTGAGTCTATCAGCTAAAGGTAAAGCAATGGGTAATTGGAAATACAGGGTAAGAGGAGAGTAACCTCAATGATGAAATAATTTCTTTAACTATCAACCCAATGCTCTCCATGCCCTCATGAAGAACAGTTTTACAGAGGATTTCTGCTAGACACAAAGTTCATAGGCAACAATCCTTTTGAGCTAAAAGATGCCCGGTATGTAATTTTGCACGTAAGTATTCAATTCAAATGTATTATTAAAAGCCTTCAACTTTGTAAAGAAAAACTATTGTTTTATCTAGCTGGCCCAACATACCCAACATGGAATAATTAGAGTCATTAATGACTATACACCAGGGATTCCATAACTGTAATTATCTGCAAGCAAATAATTTTTTAGGAGGAAGGGAAAACCAAATAATGGTTATTTCCATTTTCGTTCTCAGTATTATGATATGATTGCTCATCTTAGTTTATGCACTAATAATACAATGTATGATTATGTCAAATGCTTACGGTGCATTCATGTACAAGGTTCTGTTCACATGTATGTGTGGCCTGTGTGTGTGTGGGGGGGGAGATGTGCTCAGTTAATTTTCACAAAAACTCTGTAAGGTAGGTACTATCATCTTTACCTTACAGATGAGGTAACGTAGGCACAGAAAGGTTAAGTAATGCGTAAGAACACACAGCTAGTAGATAAATGCTAGAGCCAGAGTTTAAATACAGGAGTTAATTTTCATGATCCATGCTCTTCTTCAAAATACTCTGATGAAATTTTAACAAACTACTAATGTTTATTTCATTCTAGTCTCTCTTATAAGACTTCTTTCATGGAAAAGTACAGTTAAGTCAACCAAGTCTCTTAAGTTCCAATGTTGCATATTCACACAGGTATATTTTAAATGACTATTCATGTAAAAGAAAAATCTGTTTTTAACAGATCTCCAGTTCAAACTCAATTCAATCTATCCTCTCACCTTACAGTATATAAACCAAAATGGCAAATTTGTGTTTATCTTCATAATCATCATATTTGTTATCTGGTCATCAAAACTTTGAACAGAAGTAGGTGAAAAAACAAGTTCAAAAGAAATGTGTACATAGAATTGAATCAGATCTTTATGCTTATGTTTTTCAACTTTTCTATACTGTAATAGAATTTGAGTCCCCTTATGTAATCATTTCTATGGATAATAATTTTTCTGAGTGATGAGAGTGATGAAACTTAGGAGATTTATTATTAATGTATGTCAGGCAGTGGGTAAATCATTAAGTCCATTTCACCTGGACAACGTCTGCTGCCAGGTATGCCGTGAAAAGCACCCTTAAGATGATCCTGCTGCAATCTGGGTCTCTGGCTCCAATATCCTGCTGATTAAGAACTGTGAAAGATCTGAGATTTTTTACCCTACATGCAAACTAACAACGTGGCCTGCCCAGCTTTATGGATGTTGACAAAAGACAAAACTCCAGGTTAGAGACAAAGGACTCTGTTACTCCCAGCACAATCAGCAGCATGAATTTTCATGTTTGCATTAATCCCTATTCCCCTAAATCTCACTGGGGTGATGAAGGTGAGTCTGGGTGTATGATGCACATGGAGTGTGTTTGTACCACAGCTGAGCAATCCCCAGCTCAAGAAACCCAATTTTTTAAACCTGCCCAATCTTAGCTCTAGAAAGAGATATTATACTTGGCAGCAAACAAATCTACCCTCTGCTCTTGAGAGAAACACTCTTGTCATCTTCCAAGGTTGTTGATTATACAAACATCTTGATTTGATCACTTTTCATAGAAAGACACTTACTCATACCCTGGTCAAACATCTGTGTTTCCACGTGGCTTTTTGAGCTGTAGGTTTGTGGGAAAACAAGTAGAAGTAATTATTAGGTAACTCGAAAAAGAATAGGTTAAAACTCTGAATGGTCAGGTTGGATAATGTCTGAAAAGCTACCCATCTTGTTCCTGCTTGGAAACTAGTGTAGTCAGGGATGACACACTCCAGTTTCCCCATCAGGTCTCCTGTGGCTCAAGGACAAAGGGAACAGCAGGCTTACCCCAAGCACATACATTTGCAAACTGCCGCCAGTCAGTTCCCAAGGCCAGGGACTGACTATTGACAAAGAAGACTGAATACGACTTATCTATTTTATTCACCCTGCCAGACCGACCCTGCATCTCAGGAAAATCTACAGAATTCTTTCCTTACAAAGCTACAAAGCTCATAATTAGGGGGAGAACTCAACATTTCCTCTCCATGTTAAAAGAAATACCTTTATCAGAGCTTCTCCCTCATGTTTTTTAGAAAACAAGAAAAACTGAAAAGGCACTATCTTGGATACATTGGATCATACAAAGTTACTTGTTTTGGGTTAGTTAAAACTAATTGGAAATTCTTAGGCAAGAGCTTTGAATAAATTCAATTCTTAAATCTATTCAAACAAGGTATGATTTCATCAAGTACTTAACTTATAATTAATGCCATCTGCACATTCGAAGCCTTTGTCTAGATAAATTAGCTTGCCTAGATAATTTATTTTACTTCTGAGCTAACTGGTAAAATACAGTACCCTGAATATATCTTATAAAATAAATTTCTTACAGGTGTGCTTTTTTTTACTTCCACTTCAGAGAATGGCAAGTTACTTGTTTATTCCCCTCTTCCCAAATACTCTGAAACTAACACCATTTACTATTAAGACCTAGCAGGAGTAAAGTGCTTCCTGTTTTGGAAATCCTGTACTGAACACTTACAAACAAAAGGAAGGTCCCCAAGTGGGTTGCTCATTCTAAACCCCAAAATTTAACTCAATTGCAATTTCTACTCTCAGAAATGGAATCTTAAAGCAGTCAATCAAGAATTGCCTTTTCAGCACAGTTAGGGAATCTAATTTCCTGATAGACCTCTGCCCTCCCCTACAGGAAAGTAGTCTTGCTATCTGCCCCAGTCACTGCTTGCACCGGAAAGAGGATTCATGTTGCGGGTAGGAAAGTAGGTTTATATCCAGAAGCTCAAAAGAGGAAGTGGTAGGTAGACCTAGTCTGTCTCAGATTCACTTCACTGACTGTTGGAGCCGCTGAGTTGTTCAGACATGAGCAGGCAAAACGTGGGAAAGTGAAGTACTGGGGGCGGGGGGGTGGCGGGGGATTCCACAATCACTGAGCATGGCAGATACTGTGATGCCAAAGAGGTTCTGCTTCTGCTAGCTGTTAGGCCAATAACAAATCTCACGTCTTGTGCTTCAGTGGAAGACTGGTTCAATTCATTATCGTGTCTCTGTGTCTCTCCTGGGTAAGCCGTAATGAGACTATATGTTAATTAAATTTCATAGCTTCTTTAGTCTAAAAGGAACTGATTTTGCTGAATGGCTAAATTCACTGGGTCCCTAATTACTGATTACAACCACGCAGTAATAACCTGCATTTTTGTGCCTGGCATGACCTCCTTGTCCCACCTCCTTCTGGTTATAAAAGGCTTTTATTTGGTCCAGTTCCTCAAGCCTCCTCTCTAACTGCTAGATTGGAGGCTGCCCAATTTATAGGTCATTGACAAACACCAGTAAGATATGCAAAATGCACTAAGTTGAACTTCAAAAGCACCTAGCAAGGTTGAATTCTTTTCATTTTCACCATAATCCCCTATGAATAAGAAGCAATATTATATCCCATTTTCAAATGACAAAGTTCAGGTTTGCAGAGATAGAATTTGGCAGAGAATTCAATTTAAGGAAGCCTGACTTCAGAGTCTACACCCTTTATCAACAGGCTCTATATACCTATTTATAGAAAGATCTTTATTTTCCATGAGACTTACTATTTATTGACACTCCTTGACTATTAGAGTTATTTGGGCCATTTTATATCTACCCATGAAACAAGGAACTAGAAAAACTTCATTTTTGCTGGGTTACTCTGTTAACCACAAAGCCCTGAGGACACGGCCCCCCATCCCCCCACGGCTTTCTTTCTAGATAATCAATGCCTCTGGCAGTGAAACAGAAACCTTAGACCCGCCCAGTGAGGAAAACCTTGGCTGGAGGGGTTTCTGTTAATGTGCTGAAATTTAGAAAGAAGTTAAATGTCAAACAAGATAGTTTAAGACATTTAGGGTGTGACCTCTGCTATGTTAAAAATTATCATAATCACTTGCTCTGCTTCTGTAAACCACCTATGATAACTACTTGTAAACTGCTTAGCACATACCTTGGCACCCGGTGTTAGGCTGGCTCAGAAAGACGGGACAGCGGCCAAGCCCGGGAAAAAGGTGGATGACGTCAGAATAAGGGATGCGACCCCCACACCTGGATTCACAGGGCCAATCCCCAATCGCGATATGGGAAGCCCGCGAAATTCCTCTGCTTAAAAGAGCCGGTACCCCTTTGTTCTGCGCGTGACTTCCCCAGGCCCGTTTTGCGGACTTGGGAGTTTCGCCCGGGAGCGCAAAGTCCAATAAAGCCCTGACTATTCTGCTTTCTGTCTGATTGAAATTTTCTCCTCACGGAGCCCAGAAAAACCTTACACCCGGCACACCTGGGAAAACAAAGTTATAAATACCCTAGTCTGTTTGGGTGCGGGGCTGCTTGATTTGGGTTGGTGCTTTTCCCCCTTGCAGCCACCAGCTAATAAACTCCTCTTAAACTAACCTCTGGTCTGTGTCTCTCATCTCGCCTGGGAGAAAACATTGCAACACCCAGTTTCAGTTACTTTAAGAAGTTATTATTTGGGGATAAAAGGTAAACTTAGAAGGAATGTAAGTATAAATAAATACGTGTAACATGTAAAAAATGTAATTTTTAAAATGCTCAAATTTGTCAATATGCATGTGCTTCTCAGAAGAACTCGGTGCATGGGCACATTTGGCTACATTAAAGACAAACAGGAGAAGGGGAGACTAATATTTGAATGTTATGTTTCAGGGCTTTATGTGTTACCTGACTTTATAACATTTTGAGTTAGATTTTTCCCCCCCATTTTTCGGCATTTAGCAAAATTTCTAAAAAGCGCTAAATGCCATGACTAAGATTCATGTCTAGGTGTGTGAGAAAAATAGTTGACCTGGAACACAGGGCTACAATGAATGACTTGAAGCTAGTTAAGGCACGGGAGCTATGCAACAGTTGCTTTAATTTGTGTTTTAAAAACAAAAACTGATTTATTACAATTTGGGATTTTACCCAACCATGGATTATAAATAATTATGATTTAGAAATTCACTAATTTTGTTCCGGTCTTATTTTTCTTCATAACAATTGATCATTGTTTTTTATAAGGGCAAAAACTGGAATCCTGCCCCACTGGATTCCTTTCTAGGTGGTGAAACAATCAAATTAGCATCAGACAGCATAGGAGAAAGAAGATAATTTCATATGTATGGAGACTCAACATGGATATCAATTCTAAAGTCAGTGGAGCAAAATGAGGGTATACATCCTGAGGGTATACATCAAAGGAATGGGGTACAGACCTGGGACATCAAGGAGAGAAGGGAGGGACTCACATGACAATGACCTGTAGTTTGTCCTGCCATGTAGATAGAATTTTCCAAGAGAAAAATGATTTCTCATAATAACCCTAATTTTGAGTAAGACCTCCCTAATTTTCATTCTTCTAGGTACCTAAGGAAGTGACAAAGTTTCTTATAAGCCTGGGGACTTACTTGACCCATATGCCAAAGCGTCATGTCTTGGAAAGGCCTGTCCTAGGAAGGCTTAGTCTTCATTTTCTAAGTTTTGATGAATCTATCATTACAGGTTGCTATCATAAAATGTACTTGTATAAAACTCTTACAATTTAATCTTCTACAGGAAAAATAACTTAATGAACTTCTGAAGCTATCTAGCTTCTAACCCCTTTTACCCAACCTGCCATTGAAATCAGTATTTAAAAAAAAAATTTCGTGAAGGCATAAGACTTCTTAAGAACCAATGATCCTGTTATAACAGGAAAGACTTCATGCAGTATAACTATGACTCTTATGTGTCAACTATCTCTTGGGAGTCTCTCCCTTCTGCAGGTCCCAACTTTAATCAATGTGCACCTTAATTTCTAATCTCCTCCATGACATCTCCAATTATTCAACACCAAATTTTTCTTTCTGTGAAATTCTATAATACTTGGTTCACTACCATATCATATAGCATTTAAAACTATTTTATATAATTTCTGTTTCATGGGGTCAATTTGTTTCTCCACAAGATGTTTATAAACTCTTCAAAGAAATAATCTTTTATATGTATATTTATTATACCTGTTCTGGGGAGTCCATCAATGACTGATAGAGCAAAGAACTGAATGGAAAAGAACTCAGCATCACGTAAATGTGTATGTTGGAAATTGCCTGATTCCATGCTAAACCCAATAGTAATCACTTCCCTTACTGTTGTGGACATGTCAGCTTCTTTTTGGACTCTAGCCAACTTTAAGGATAAGAATTACTTTTTACTTATCTTAGTCTTCTCTTCACTTTGTCCTAAACACCTTCTACCCACCATTTCTGTAGGAAACAATAAGGAAAAAGCTTAGTTCAGATAATCAATGCCTTTAGCAGTGAAACAGAAACCTTGGCACCTGGAATGTTAGGTGCCTGCCCAGCAAGGAAAACCTTGGCTGGAGGGGTTTCTGTTAATCTGCTGAGATCTAGGAAGAAATTAAATGTCAAATGAGATAGCTTAAGACCTTTTGGGTGTGGCCTCTGCGATGTAAACAATGATTGTAAACAACTTCTTTGTGTAATGACAATAAATACGCAAGGAGTCAGATACTCTGGGTGACAGTCCTCAGAGGCTTCACCCACTGACCCTCGCATTCACTCTATCTTAGTTGCTTGTCTTTCTCAATCTTTCGCAGCCCCCTTCCTTCAGCCCTGTTCACAAGATTTGGTCCCAGCACATTTCATTAAAACAAAAAACCCTATTCAGTGGTTTGCGAGTGAAATAGCCTAAAATTTGTACCAAAGTCCCATTTACTAAGAAATGAATCCTATTAGCAGAAAGAAAAATAAATGGTGGCTCTAATACTAAAAGCGCATTCTGGCTTGGCTCCCTGGAACCCCTGCCTGGGGACCTTCTTTGTTTACTAAGCAAAGTCCATGCATGATTTCTAATGATATGATCAGTTTGCAGTCATTGCCACAGGAACTAAGGAGGGCTTTCCTCTTGCTCTAAGACAGGGAAACTATAGCTATCCCAAATGAGGCCCTTCTTGTCTGTTCTGTAAAGTGGGTCGTTGTAGGTACTATGGAATACCTTCAGAAAGTCCTTTCTGGACCCACCCTGGTAAAATGATCTTATCTTATGACCTGAGAAGTCTGTTGCAGCTACCACTGCCTACACCAGTAGTAATAAGTCTATGACTAATTAGAAAGGTAAATTAATTTTGTTTATTTACTGGGAAAAATTAATCAATTCTACCACATTTTTATGTTATTTGGTGGTTTGCCAATGTCAATTCCATCTGTAATATGTCCTTTCCAAGACTCAGACAATCTGTGTGTTTTATCTCATCTGCTTTCTGCAATCTGTGAGTTTTCATCTCCATTAGCTGAATTTGCTAGGAGTTGAGGAAGTTGAGGACTTACATGAGCCAGAACAGTTGGCATAATGTGTCAGATGGCAAAGAAATGCAATCCAACAAACATGAGCACTTACTTTATACAAGGTACTGTGTTAATTGTTTGAACAAAAATAGGGGTAAGATATAAATTCTACCCCCAAAGAACTCACAATCTGTTTGTGGGAGATATATGTGTGTCTGTGTGCAAACAGACACACACACATACACACACTCCTAGTATCAGTTAGAGTATGCCAAGTATGATTCAACAGAGAGAAAAAACAAGCACTGAAAAAAGAGAAAAAGGGGAAAAAATCATCTGACTAAGGAGATTAGGAACTTCCTGGTCAATATCTCAGACACAATATTGGACAAATTAAAATTTCAATAGGCAAGATGGTTGCTACACGGAAGAATAATTGGCAATCAGTGGATTTGGCTTTAGATTAAAAATTATTTTGACTTTTCAAGATTTTCAGTATTAATAATAAAAATTTAATCGGGATATTTCTATATATATGTAGGAAAATCATGAATTCTATTATAAGTAGTACTTTTGATGCGTCATCATTTATTCTGTTAGGAACATTATATGAAGATTTGAGTTTAGATCAAGAAAACATACATGCGTACAAACCAGGAATCACCTTATGGCTGCATTTAGTGAGCTACAGAGCCACGGAGAATTGAGACTGTAAGAGACCTTAGTAATCATGCAAGCTAGACCTGTCATTTAACCCACCAGGAAAACAGTTCATTAGCAGGAGAATTTACACTAGAACCCAAGTCTGCTGATATTGATTCTTGGGTACCTGCCACTAAATTACTCCTACGAAGGTTATGAGGAGAGAGGGACCACTCTCCTTTTATTTTTATGTTGTGTTGGCAAATGAGAGAGGGAAATTAATCTTATCCCATGAGCTCTTTGCAGCAGTAATGGTGAGTAGGTAGGCAGGCAGTAAGGGAGAAAAAGAAGACGCATTTCATTTCCTCTATTTAGTCACTCATCTTGGTGGTTGCCCCCAGCCCGGGATTCTAGATCTGGATCCCAGAGGCAGCCAACTTATTCACTTGGCCACTAGAGTGTACCCATCCCAGGACCTTTTAGTGCATCTTTTTGCTTAGTAAAGAAGGTCATTTCTCCTACGTAGCCAGTCAAATTAGGAATACTCTGTAGACTTTCCTAAAACATTACACTTCCATCTTTTCTCCTTCCCTCCCAGGCCCACAGCTTTCCTTCCATTGTTCAACAATGGTTAGTTAAGATCAACTGGGTTTCTCACCCATTTAATCCCATTCTTCCCTCCTAGTAATAATTGGGTAGCAGAAGGAAGCCTGTCAACATGAAAATCCCATGAGGACAGGATTTTTTTCTATTTAGTTCATTTTTGAGTAATGCTTGGCACTACTATGTTAGGCTTTTTTTTTTTTTTTTTTTTTTGCAGTTCAATTAGACATATTTTATTCAATCATGTAGCTAAACTGTACATTAGTTTTCTTTTTTGGTCACTTCATTTAGTCCTTGGGTATGTGAGAGCAACCAGGCTGACGCTGTCACTACCCTCACCAGTCTTCAGTCTGCATGGGGGAAGAGAGATATATACAGATTCTTTCTGTTCCTTGTTGAGAACTTCATGCGGCCATATAGCATTCTTTGTATTCTAATCATTCTGATAATATTAATTTTTAAAAGTCAAGCTCTCCAGAGAGAGGACAATAATTTTAGCAATCTCTTGCCTACATCAAGGGTGACATTACCAAAATGAACTGCAGATAGCAAAGCACAGCTGACAAGATCAAAAGTTCATATGATAAGCTACTGGGTCACTACCAAAATAGCACCAAGTATAACTTTAAAGTATATTTTAAATACATAGAGTATTGAAAAGTAGGCCTCCCCAAATGTTGAGAAGGGGCCTCCCTACAGCATGTCACAATGGCATGCAGATTATTTTGAGCCAAGATCAAGCAAGGCCCTGCAGGTTTACAAAAAAAATTACCATTCTCTTTACTATCTAGAAGAATAAGCAGTGGTTGTCTATCCAGAATTTGGGTTTTTACCAGAAATAACCTTTTTAATCTCAAAAATGGACCTATACAGCAGTACAAATATCTAATACAGAACCAATTGTCTTCATTATATCAGTCTCCCTCCTCTCTTCTAAAAGCTTTCAGCCCCTATCCCATTCCTCATTTCAGGATATCGATAAATATAGATGATGTAGATATAGATATATCCCCATTGGAATCCTTTGTCTATATGGAAAACCCATGCATATATCATTAAATTTGCTTTTGTCTCCTAGTAATCTATCTGATATTAATATGATTATTTGGACAGTCTGAGAAAAGCCCAGAGGATAGAGAAAAATTTCCTCTCTTTCCTGACAGTTATGTTTAGGATTACTGTAATTTAAATGTTGCATAAATATCTTTAAAATTATATCTCATTCAATAAAATTTCTAGAGGACATACTCTTCTTACACTAACTTGCTCTGGTAGGTCATTCTCTTCAATTATGTTCTTCAGCTGTCAAAAAAACCATTTGCATTATCTTAATATTCTAAGGAAGACTCTCCTACACCTCTTATTCCAAGGCATCCTATATTCCTTTCAACTTTTTTTTAACCATCATCCTTCATTTATCCTATTTCACTTTCATTTTCCCTTCTTTCACTCCCAAAAGTCTCAACAAATTAATTGTGTGGGCACTAAGGCATCTCACAAATTATCATAGTGCTTTTTAGGACAGATATGCTAGATCTATTGAGAAAGAGAAGTCTAAATAAATCTAATCTCTCTCCATCTTCAAAGATGTATAGGTATCAAAACCACTGTGACTGTTATTTTTTTTGAAGAAGTGTCTTTATTTTGTTTTTATTTAGTTGTTCACACTGGTTGTTTCCTCCCCAGGCCTGGGACTCTAATCCAGGGTTATGTGACTTGCTCCTTTGGAGGGGATTGACTTAACCACGGCTCCACCAGGGCCTACTTCAAGTGCCTTTTATACACCAGACTCTGATGAGTGCTGAGACAGAATCCATGCCCTCATTAATTTTTCAGAGAGAGTTTTCCTTTGTGTGTGTGTGTGTAGCAGAGTGGAAGGGAAGGGGCAGGGAATGCATGCAGAATTGCAAAGCTGTGGGGAAGTGAAGAGATTCTGACATCACAGAAATACGATTTTCAATTGAGTTTCAGATGATCTTTTTTTCAGTAGCAGTTCCTTGGCCACTTCCACTATACAGCGCTTCTTATTTCTCTTCTCTTTCCTCCTCTCTACTTTTTTAAAAAATACAATTCATTGGTTATCAGTAAATTCACAAGATGGAGCAAAAATCATGTCTTTTGTAACCTTTGCTGTCTATTTTCTCTGACTTAGCATAAAGCATTAAAGGTGCATTCATGCTGTAATATGTATCAGTACTTCATTCCTCTCCATGACAGAGTTATAGTCCATTGTGTAAATATGCCACAGTTTGTTCATCCATTCATTAATGGGCATTTGTTCCCACCTTTCCAGTATTATGAATAATGCTGTTATGAACATTTATATACAAGTTTTTATACAGACATGCTTTTAATTCTCATGAGTATATACCTAGAAGTAGAATTGCTAAGTTATATGGTAACTTCATGTTTAATATACAGAGTTACTAGATTGTTTTCCAAAGTGGTGGTACCATTTTATATTTCCAGTTTTTCCATACCCCTGTCACCCTTGTTATGTTAGGATATTGTTGCCATCCTGATGGGTTTGAAGTGCTGTCTCATGATTTTAATCTGTCTTTTCCTGATGATTAAAGATGCAGAGCAATGTTTCAGGTGCTTATTGACCATTCACATATCGTATTTGCACAAGTATGTATTAAATACTTTAATTGGGTTAAGTAAACTGGGTTACTTTTCATTGCTGAGTTGTAAGTTCTTCATATATTTTGAATAAAAGTCCCTTATTAGGCAAATGATTTGCAAATATTTTCTCCCATTCTGTGGATTGTCTTCTATTGATGGTGTCTTTTGCAGGACAGTACAAAAGTTTTAAATTTAGTAATCTATGTAATATTCTTTACCTTTAGTTGCATGTGCTCAAAATCATTACCTAAGGAAAGATCACAAAAATTTGTATGTTTTCTTCTAAAAGTTTTATAATTTTAGCTGTTACATTTAAGTCTGATACATTTTGAGTTGTTTTGTATAGGTTGAGAAATAGGGGGACAACTTTCCTTTGCATGTGGATATCCAGTTGTGCAGTTCCTTTTTCTTCCTCTTTAAAGTCCTCCATGGAAGAAGCCATATCTTCATTAATATACGTATCAATATTATATGAAAACCATTGTTGATTTAAATATTTTATAATGAAAATAAAATTATAATCTCAAAAACCTTATCTGGAAGCACATAATTTACAAGTTTCACTATATTTTATATAAATATATCCACTCTTCTGCCTGAATATTCTAATTTGATTAACTTTTAATTAGCAAATAACACTTGAGTGAAGATTTTCACAAATAAAGATATCTTGCTAGTTCTTAGTGGTGGAAGGCTCAGGCCTCACCCTGGAACAAACCTATCTGGTGTCAGCTTCTGACTCTGTTCTTAGAAGTTGCATTTTTCAACAATTTCCTGATCTGTAAATCTCCTCAGTAGAAAATAAAGATATTAATAGCGTTTCTACTCTAAGGCTAAGACGATTCTTGCTGAGATAATAATACATGTCCCTCTGAAACTGATTTCAATGTACATGATGCTGATTTTTGTGTCTCCAGGAGCTCTAAACTCTTTGCCTAAGGATCAGTCCTGCTATCTCATGTTCCACTTGACCAGGAAAGTTCTAACAACTGCAGTCTTAAATCAAACCAATTTGTCAAGAAGGACTCCTCTAATTGCTTTCATTTTGTCCCCAATCTCCCCATCCTGTACACCAATTAAACTGGCATTTCCAGTCACATTTCTCACCATGCTCCCCCACTTAAGTCCTTCATTGGCCCCATCACCTTCCAGAGAACTTTGGAACTCCTAAGGCAAAACAGGAAATTCTTCAGTGACTGTCTCAGACCCACATAGAGACCTTAGCTCCAGCACATGTCATAGGTACTCCCAGTAGGGCCTCAAACTATATGCCCTCTATATTTTCTATATTCCATTCTCTTTTTGGTAAATGCATATCCCCTCCCACCAAGCGCCTCACCACCTCACCTTCATCTGAGCTCAGTAAGTAGGCACCAAGAGCAATTAAATTATGACATATTTGGAAGATAGCTTTCAAGAGAAAAGATAGAGGGTATTGGTTTTCATGAGTCCATCAAAAAGTGGCAGAAAAATAACAGCTCCCTTGTTCTTTTCCATTTGCTTAAGTGAAAGCTGACTGCCTTGCTTTTTGCTTTCTGGAAGGGATGACATGCTTGTGTTTGGCTTTTGAGTCTCCTAGACTCAGTCCCAGAAGAGAAACAAGAGAGACTCTTGGGTCGAGGAAACATGCCAGGGACATGAGTGTTCCTAGATGACAGTGGACCTGAGTGCTCCGTACTTGAGTAGTGTGGGTGCTCCACCATCAGAAGGACCTGAGCCTTTCCTCCGTGAGGCTGTTTGGAGAATCAAACCCTAGGATTCCCGTGACCAGAAAGGTTCCAAGGCAGAAGGAGATCTGTGTAGTGGGTCTGAAAAGCTGTCCTCAAACAGCTGCAGGAGGAGGGGTTACAGCATGACAGGAGGAGGTGTTACAAGGCAAGAAGGGCTCTCCTGCTCCCAGGATGCTGTGGGAGGGGAATGTTTTCTTTGCCTACTTAAGAAAAACAAAGTATGACACACTGAAAGAGCCAGGTACCCTGAATTGGCTGAAATTTCTACCACCCAAAGATACTGAAGGTATTAGTCATTTTCAATGAAATCTGTTTCCAGACTGATAAGCTTCCTATGTGTTTGTTGGAGACAGAGATTCATATGTACAGCTCTCAATATATAAACTGAGCAGCATTTTATTACAAATATTTGGGTTTGTGAGGGATATAATATGAGTGAAAGTAATTGTTGATTTCCACTTAGAACCAGGTGAGAAGAAATGGGTTTAGAATGATGAAGGAAGGAATTCAGTTGGACTTGAAGGAGACTTTCTGGAACATAAGAACAAGACCAGAAAAGGGATATGACTATGTTATTTGTAAAACTGAAGACTGGAGTGTGCCCTTGTGGCTCAGGCAGCTGAGATTCCGGCATGCAGACCATGTAAAGCTCAGGGACCCAGGTTTAAGACCTAGGCCTTTTCTTACAAAGAAAGTAAACAACTAACTAAATAAAAACTAATAGAAATAACTAAAAAAAAAGTTTCTTCCTCCTCCCCATTCCACAAAAAAATGCTTCTTCCTCCTCTAATTTCCTTCCTCTCTTAAAAAAAAAGAAAGAAAAAAAGTGAAGATTGGCTTATACTCTTCCTGAAGTTGAGATTCATATTTTGGCTTACGGTAATACAGAACTGATCAATCAGACCATTACACAATGTGTATTTCACCCTGGAGAAAGCAGTTTGGACCAGCTCTACCTTGTGTCATCCTACCTGCCCCTTCCCTGATCAGGCTGCTCCAAAGACATAATAAGCTAACAGCTACAGGACCATGATTTGTACACAGCACTACCTCTAGCCATTTGATGACTGGAGAGTCCGAGTCACTTGATGCAGAGAACACAGAATTCTCTGCAAGCTCAAGTTTGTGTGCACATCCAAGTCCACATCTGATGGACAGGGTTTTGTTTTTTTTTCTAACTGTGAGAGGGGAAATATGGAGTCCTGACTATTTTGCATTCAAATTTCACAAAGCTTTTAGGCTCTTTTCAAATGATTAACTCTAGCTTTCCAAAAATATTTGACCAATAGTGATCATTATTGTGATGATATGACAGTCTGGCATGGGTATTAAGCTCTTGGTAAGTATTCCAGGGTAACTAGGGTGATGAAAAATTTATCAGGTTTTTTAAAATCAGTATTTACCAATTTGGTTGCTTTATTTCTGTTGGACAAACACAGAGCTAAAATGGTTGTCTGATTTTTAACATTCCAGATCTACTGCATGAATGCTTTTATTATCGAATGATGACAATTGTAGGAGTGAATCCAGTGCCATGTTTCACATGGACTACAGCTTTTTTCCTTTTTTTTTTTCAACTGAAGCAACATTGCATCATACCATTATATAGGTGGGCATCATCATAGCACAGTTTATTTTAAACAAATCTAAATTCTCTTCAGTTCATTGAAAGAAAGCAAAGCACAATAATCTCTGCTTTAACTGCTAGCTTTCAGAATGTTAAAAAATTGAATAGAGTTGCTAGGCGTGCAAGTAGGAAGAAAATCCAAAGACCATATTCCCAAGTCAGCGTGTGCACTGACTTTTACCAGGGGGCAGGATTTACAGCTCTGTGTAATTTATAGCTTTTATATGTAATGTTACAATTCAAATACAGTTTTTCTTGCCCAAGTGATGAGCCCATGAATATACCTGAAAAAAATGCCCAAGGCTGGAGACTGAGGAGATGGGAGGAAGAGACTAGAATGAACAGCATGTGTCTGTTTTCATCGGTAATTGTCACTACAGCCCGAGGATCAGTTCACGGCTCAGCATGATGACTCCAGCCCCAAGATGTGTGACAAGGCGCTGAACAAGTCCCATCTGAGGCAACAGACCAGGAATGTTGCTCAGCCATCCGCGCCACCAAAATGTATGAAATCGCATTAGCAGAAAAACAAGATTTCTGGGTCTTATCACAGAAAGGCTCTTTTCCTCTTGTAGATGAATGTTCACCCCCAATTGAACAACTTTTACCCTCTTTATTTCTACTTGCAAGTGACTTTTACAACTCATAATTAAGGGCAGGATCTTTTATAATCCCATCATGATAGAATTTCTTTTTAGTGCCTGAAAGCTGTTCATTAACAGGATATTTAGGGCTTTTTACTCCCAGCACTTAATTGGACTACAATTCATTTGCATGCCTTAAATACGTATTTTTAAGTCTATACAAGAAGAAATTTCTTTAGTGCCTTTCTAAAACACATTCTAGAAGGCTGGAGTACGCTGTCCTCAAAAAACAAAAGTTATCTGAGCTTCAGTTTGTAAATGAGAGGGAAATCACTGCAGGGAAAAACAGCTAAAACCTAATCAGATATTCTCTAAGTTAATGCAATTGTTTTTACAACAGAAAGAAACAACAATACAATAATTTCCAAAAGCTGCTACCTCTTCATTAAAACAAAGCGTATACAGAAGTCCTGCAAGGGTTTAAATTTAGAGTCTTATGCAAAGGAAGTGAGAGTTTCACAGAAGCCTTTGTGGACAATAATATTCACGATGGACTTTTGGGCATGTGAGGAGGCATAAGGGTTAGTTTGTTTAAAATTCATGACTGATTTTATGAGGAAATATTATTCTACTAAGGCTGCTAGATTTTGAAGACTGTAGATAGAAAAATTTAATGAAATGACTCCAAATCCCAGTTCTTCAGTGTACTAAAGCAAGTCTGATCACAAAGTTACGGAGGATGCGGAAGTTGCAGTATAAACACAGCTTTCAATCTAAGCAGATAGTTGAGCTTTGTATACCTACTTTTTTTTTAGATTCCTAGCACTTACACAATAGGCTCAACCGCCCTTTCAGATGGCTTTTTTTTCCCACAAATTTTCTATAATATCTTTTCAAACAATCCTCATCAGATGGGTACTGACCAGGAAAATTAGTCCTGAGACTCATTAGCAGTATTGACCCTTCTCTCTTTACTTTTCCTTCCCAGTAGCCTTCAAGCACTAAAAAATTCCTCTGACCCCTGGATAATTCCAGAATGCCAGGATCCCTTTCTGGAGTAGGTTGAGAAAATGGGCTTGCAGTAATCCTTCCATACATATACACATATATGCTCCATTTATATGTGTGTATGTGTGACTTATCCAAAGTCAGCCAATCAAGAAATCAGATCTCTATTCTGGCGTCAAGTTCTTCCTGTAGCACTGCAGGTGACACCTTAAAATTAATTTTAATGTAATTCATTAACTGTGACAATATGACAATATATTGTTACACATTTCGGTGGTAAGTAATTACATCTTTAATAATCCCTTGAATAAAGCTACTTACAAAAAGATGAAAAAAGCACAAAAAGGTAAAGCAAACAAAACCTTGCAAGATGATTTTAAATTGAATATAGAGCAATAATGTTTTTAAAGAACTATTTTTTAAATTCTTGTGCCAAATTAGAGTCAGAGCATGTTGCTTTAAAAATAATTTACTTATGTTCTTCTTTTATTCACAACTCATTATGAATATAATTTATCTATAAAAGCTTTTCATAAGTAATTTAAATCTCTTGAAAATAAATCTTACAGTGTTGTGAATTTAAATCTATGGCATGAACTGAAATGTTGTTGGAGGAGTTTTATGCTTGGCCTTACCCATTCAGTGTATTTTATTTAAAATAAGAACTACAGCTATTAATTGAGTCTTTATTTGCTCTATTTATATTTTAAGATAAACATTATCTCACTATATTTTATATGTAACACATATATTAATAAACAGATACTATCCAATATGAAAATCACATAAAATTACCAATTATATTCTGATAATAATAGCTAAAACTATTTAGTGTGAAATGTAGCACCATTATGGTTTTATCTGTGAGATTTACAGTGTTGTGAAGCATCTCCAGACTGAACTCAAATTAATTGACTCTATCTTTGTTTAAGAAAGCACATAGCTTTGTTTTATTAGGATGACAAATGCAGTGTGCTTTTTTCCAAATTTTATCTTTATCTTAGTAAATTGATATTAATGTCAGTGTCCAAAGTCCTGATGAACAAAAGACTGGAAATCCCTTCAGAAACATGATCAGAGATGTAAACAACACATTTTATACCAGAGAATACACAAATATTGAAATGTCTACATATTTTATTTTAAGTAAGCAATACATATTACTGACATGTTTTAAATGAACAATATTGTGATATGTGCATGAAAATATTTTGCTTCAAAAGGTTTATTAAGCAATAGAAAAATAAGACTCGAACTGTATTATTCATACATTGTTGAAGCATGCAGAAATCTTAATTCTGAACTTATGTTCATTAATCAATTCAAATGTATTCTGATATAAATACATCAGTAATTACTTTTATTTTACTATTTTTTATTAGCGGTCTCTATCTTATATAGTTCATCAAGAAGTAATACAAAATTATTTACTAATATATGCCTTTTTGTAAGAATTTATTTAAGAATCTCTCTGAATATTGTTCACTCAGCTTTAAGTGTCTGGCAAACTGAGTCTCCATGAATTTCCATAATCTTTACTTAAGACAATGTAAATGTAGCACTTGATATTTACCATTTTTGAAAGAAAATGTCGATTCTGCACAATAATACACATTTTTCAAGTATGAATATAAAAAGGAAAATTGAAATGGGATTATTAAATAAATTGTCTATAATAAAAATGTATAAAATTACTATTATTTAAAAAGCAGATTCTTTACATGTCACTTTGAAGTATATTTTATTTTGATTGTAAATTTATCAGCACAGATCTCTGCCATACACTAAGTTAAGCAGAAGTACAGTATACAAAATAGAGGTGATTTGTTTTATTTCACACGAGTTTTTTTTCTTGGATTGTTTTAGGTCAAAATGTATTAGTGAGTCTATTGTGGACAGGGCTAAGTTCATGCCTTCACTACTGAGAAATCTTCTGCCCAAGTAAAATGCATAGACTCTGTTGTCCAAATATTTATACGAAGGAACATTATTTCCCATATTAAATAATTAGCTAATTAACAAAGATATTCTTAACTAAATGCGAATTGACTTACATTTTCTTTATAGGTCAGATGATGTTGAATACAGTCAAGATTTATTTGTTTCTACTTTTAATCTTATTGTATCAAATATAACATTTAGAGTAACATTTCTATAGTTTTAGGTATCATAACATCAAAAAAGAGAAAGAGAACTACATTGCAGTTTAAAAATTACAATGTCCATGCTGTACATTAATGATACTCAAGGGAAAGTACAAGAATAAAATTGTTTTATTAATTTTTGAATTTGACTATCAAATGAAAAACTATTACTTTTTTAGTAAGGAAATTTACATTACTTTTTGAATATAATACCAAGTCTACCTTAACAGGCTTTAGTAATCTCTGTTGACAATAATCATTCTTTGTCTATGATATGACTCTGTACCTAAATCATCAAAGCAGATAAACAACCCTTAGAGTTCAGTGAAATTAATGGATGTAAAGCAAACATATAAAATTCAGTAGCCCGTGTAAAATTCAGTAGCCCGCGTGCCCTAGTTGGGTAGCAATTTAGTTGGCCATCTTCAGTGGGTGCAGTTCACATATATCCCAAGGATGTCAGGGAAACAGCTAAGACAGTAGCTTTTCTTTACTTAAAAAAAAAAAATAAAACCCAAAACCTCAGCCACCGTAAAATAACACGCAACGCCTAGAAATAATTACAAAAGGTATGAGCAGGACCTACTTATAGAAAACTATAAACTGCTCCAAGGGGATAACAAAGGTGAACTGAAAATATTAGAAGCACTTCATATTATGAACAGAGTGATACATGACTATAACTCCTCCTAAACTAACTCCTACATACTAGTGAAAAACAACTGAAAATAACACAGCAATGAGATATTATCTGAGATGGGAAATACTTCCCAAAATGATCCTGGAAGTATTAAAAGCAAGAATAGTAAGGTAATAATTAAGCCCCAATAAGAAAAGAGTAGTGTATTTAAAAGTACTATCATAGTTCGATATAAGTAATCTGGCATTGATATAAGAATTAAAGCATATATCACCAGAGAAAAACAGTTTGAAAAAAATCCTTATATGTAAGAAATAGGTATATTGTAAAAAAGCACAATAAACAAGTGCAAAAGAGATGATGTATTAATCAAAGACTTAAAAATTACTTATTGGAAGAATAATTATAAGCATTCAATTGATACCATATCAATGGAGTTATCAAATATTTTAGTGTAAACAAGAAAATTCCAAAATATTAGATGAAAACAAACGTGTCAAACTGGTATGACAATACAAAGAGATTTTCTTTTCTTTTCTTTTCTGTTTCTTTTTAAAGGAAAGGTGCAAGCAAGAATGAAGGTGAGTAGTCAGGCATTCAGAGAGGAGGAAGAAGCATTTATTTATTATTTATTTTGGTTGTTCTCCCTGGGTCTGGGTAGCAAGCCTGGGTCCTTGGGATAGTATGCAGACTACACAACAGCTGAGGTCATGGACTTAACCACTAAGCCATCGGGGTACATCAAAAAGGGATTAACTAAGAAAAAGACAATGAAAAATATCACAAAGGTAAATATGATGTAATAAAATTATAATTTATATATAATTAAAAAGCACCAAGCCATAAACAATATATAAAAGTAAATATATATTTTCCAAATAAGTTGAAAGGAATATGAAACATATTCCTTTAATGCTGATAAAATTCTTAAAACTTTTACAAGATATAACTTTATATATTGAGGTAACACTTACAGTGATATAACTAGAGAATCAACATAGTCCTAGATATGTTGCTATTATATACACATATAGAGACATACATGTATCATAATAAATAGTTGTATTAAATCAGGCTTAAATAGCATTTAGTCATGTGCTTACAGTAATTTTCTTTTACAAGATAATTTGGTAGCTGGCTATTGCCTTTTTTCCTTTGTATTAAATGAGTTTTCATAAAATTTATCACTAGTTTAATACTCCATTGATTTCCTCTCCAATGTTCTTTTGTTTCATGATTTTTAAAAATTGAGATATAATTGATAATTGACACACAACATTGTGTATGTTTAGTGTGTATTATGTGATGAATGATACACATATATTGCAATATGATTACTACGCTAGCACTGGCTAACACCTTTATCACTTCACATAATTATCATTTCCTTTTTGAGGTATGAACTTGTAAGATTTACTCTCTTAGCACCTCTGAACTTTATGATACAGTCCTTTTGACTATCATCACAATGTAGTGCATTAGAACTTGGCATCCTTTGGTCATTATCTCTCCAATTCTCCCACCCACTGGCCCTGATAACCATCATTCTAGAGCTACTTCTTTTTCTTCTTTAGAAATCTCAGCTTATTTGCAAACAAGTAGTATGCCAATAAGTACTACTGTCATTTTTTACATAGACCTGATGTTACTCCCCAGATTCTCTGTAATTGTCATTTTAAATAAACTTTGACCAGGTCACTCTTGGTCCTCAAAAGTGGCTCCAGCACCAGGATGCTGGTAACAGACTGCAATGAGACTCTGCCCCAGGTGGCCACTCCCTAGTCCTGTCTCTCATGTTGCTTTCTTCCAAAAATGTCAATGTTCACCATCACGGAAAAGGCTTTGTAAAGAATTCCTAGCAGGAGGAATTACCTGCAGAAAAAAAATCCTTGAAGCATATGCATTTTTCTTTGCTATATTAAGGCTAGAGATTGTCAAAATCCCACGTCACTAAATTATTCAAGGCATATCTAACATAAATACAAAATAAAACTATATAGAGATCACATGGTCTTAAGAAAAAGTCTAGACCACTGAATCTGTTGGTGATTCCTAGAAATCTCATACAAGATCAGTGCAAAAAAAGATGCAAAATTCCCAGTACCATTATGTACTTTGTCCTTGATCAGGAAATGTAATAGCTCTCTCTTAACGGACAAATCCAAACGGTGCTCTTTTAGAAGTAGTAAAGACAACTTTATTACGCGCGAGCCAGATAGAGAATCTGAGCCCTGAAATACACTTTTATTGGTGAGGGAGAGGGGAAGGTGTGAATTAGAACAGAAATTACAAACGGAATTCAGTTATTCATTTGTGAATTCCTCACATGAATAACACGCATAATTGAAAAAAGGGGTCTCTTTTATTTAATCGGTAGCTTTCAGCCAGTTTAGACTGTCAGGCGCCTGGTGGCTGGGTGGCCACTGTTGGTCCTCAGTGACTAGAAACTGGGGTGCAGCTTCCTCACTTTTACAGAAGAATGAAATTTTCTACAACGTTATTGCTACCTAAAATCCAAGCAATAATGGTTAATAATTTAGTAATTTAACTGTTAATATATAATGTGTCATTTTATTAAATTGGTGACAACTTTAATAATGATTCACAAAAAATGTAAAATATAGGTTTAGAACCATTGAAGCAGAATGAAAAAATTTCAGTGAATATATATTATTATTCTGACCTTAGCTAGAAATCAGTAATTCCAAACTGAGGTCTTTTCAATAAACACTTTACAGTTGAGATCATTTCATAAACTCAAATTGTTCAGGCAGTTAATTCTAAAATGAATCTTCAATTTGCATTATCAACAGTTTCAATTTATTTGCCGTACCTATTACAACCCTGATCATTGTGGTTTAGGAAACTGAAAAATTACTGATTTGATTCTATCTAATGTGGTGTTTTTCCTATTGTACAATTCTTGTTTAAGAAAAACTATGTGTCAAGATTGAGACACAGAGAAAGCGAGAGATTGCTTGAAATTCAAACATGTTGAGCATATTATTTTATAATGGTACACAAATTCACCAGGCATTTTCTTACCCTGCTACACTTGAAGTTCTAATGAATAAGAGATAATAATTTGTTTCAATGTTTAATTAAATATGACATCAATCTATATTAAAAGTTGTCTTTCTTAGCATCACTTGTTTCAAGGAAGGGAGATAATAAAATTTTTTTTTTAAATTTTGTCTTGTCTACAGAGTAAGTGTTCCTTTATTATAAGAGATTGAAAATCTGCCATGAAACAGATTATTAAATTAATGATATAATAAATCATTTCACATTTAATATACAATTTAACTCTATAAACAATATACTATTTTGGTAAGACCATTATTTCTCCTAAACAGATCAAATTATTAAATGTTACATAGTGACTACATAATTTTTGTTCAGATTTTTATGCCACTTGCTTATCAGATAGGAAATAGTCTGCAAGTGTTGATTTTAGCAGAGGAACTGAATTTTTAAACTTAAACAATGGAAGATACCTCTGAAAAATATTAATTCTAGTAGAGTCATATTTTTCAAAAAAAAGGTTTGCTTTCTTTTCTAACAATAATGCTTAACATAAATAACAAACATTATTATTACTAGTAGTCATCTGTTTTTAAGTCTCCAATCTAAAAGATTAAAAATGATCAAAAATTAAGTTGCTATGCTGCATTGACATCTGGTGGACTAAAGTAGTTATTACAAGGTTGATGCTGGCTCTCAATGCTAAAACTGAAAGATAGTAAAGATTATCCTTAGCCTAATACAATAGTTTTTCAATTATGAAAATTAAGGCAATTTGCTATATGTCACTCTCTTAGGTGTCAGGTGATATCTTATAAATAAATTTTTCAGAAATAATTGAAGAACTGAGAATACATGAAATAAATATAGCATTGGTCATGGGTAAATAGAAATTCAAATTAAGAAGTAGAAAAATACTAATATAATTAAATATGCAGTATTAAATATGTAGTATTTCCTGCTTCTGAGCAGGAATATGGGTTCTATTAGAGCGATTCATTGCATATGTTTGAAATAAAAAGATTTTTTCAAAGGAAATATAAAAATTGTGTGAAGTTTGAAAAAAATATATTGCTGCACTTATGATGAAGAACTTTGTGTTTTACATTTACCTGAGTGTGAAGAGATGAGGAAATGAAGTCTAGCATTACTTCTCTACACACTAGTAGTTCTAGAGTAGAAGGCTTCTTATACAGGAAATTGCACTAGTCATTTCCTTCTCAGGGTCAGATACTTCGTCTCTCAAAGTAGCGCCTTCCTGAAGGAAAATTAAACATCTTTTGTGTGTTTTATCAGACACTGGCTCTCCCTTTCCAAGATGTCTTTCTTCTTCCTGGAATGCAAACCCCAGACTTGAGGCCACTAAATGAAATGGATCATAGAACCTGGGGTCTCTGGTTGTGAGAGGCTGCTTCTTTCTCAGCCTTTGTGGGGAAACTCCCCAGCCCTCAGTGATACTTCCACTACCGCAAATCTCTACTAATTTTCAATATTAGCATTACATTTTGAAAGATTCTAACAGAAAGCTGATATTTTTTTAATTAAACTTTTAACATGTATTTACACTGCTATTTGATATTCAGGATATTGAATTCACATGTCAGTCTGTGTGCATATCACACTATACCTGCCAACAGGATTCTAATTCCCATCACCCCCACTGGATCAATTTCCTTCATTCCCTCCTTCTGTTCTGATAACCAGTCTTGCATCCCGGAACGTTGTTATGTTTTGTCAGCTTATTTTATTTCTTTACATTCCACATAAGAGTGAAGCCATCCTGTAATTCTCTTTTTCTTTCTGGCTTATTTCATTTAGCATGATCACTTCTAGTTCCATCCATATTGTTGCAAAAAAATTTTCATCTTTTTTCTCAGCTGCATGGAATTCCACTGAGTATATTCAACTTATTGATCTAGTCATCTGTTGATGGACATTTAGGCTGTTTCCAGGTCTTGGCTATTGTGAATTGCTCTGCTAGGAATTTAGGGGTGCTGCTGCTCAACCAGATTTGAGGTATTTTTTTCTGACTAGTGTTTCTGCATATGCTGATTATATGCCTAGAAGTGGATTGCTAGAGCAAATGACAGTTCCATTTTTACTATTTTCCAAAGACATTACATTAACTTACATTCCTACTAACAGTATAAGAGAGCACCTTTTTCTCCACATCCTCTCCATCACTTGTCTCCAGTCTTTTTGATATAAGTTATTCTCACAGGCGTGAGGTGATATCTTATTGTGACTTTTATCTGCATTTCTCTAATGTTGAGTGATGTAAAGCATTTTTTCATGTGTCTGTAGGCTGTCTGTGTGTCTTCTCTAGAGAGGTTACCTATTCAGCTCTTCTGCCCATTGAGTGTTTGGAAAGTCTGTATTTTTGAACTAAAAATTACTTCCTTTGATCAATGCTGTTGATTTAAAAAAATACAAAGTTTCTAAGATTCCCTGCTCAACTAAGGAGTTCCCATCTGAATGTGTCCAGGAAATGCCTAACTAAACAAAACTTTATTATGTCCTATGGATCTAGAGAAATAACAAGTCTTAGGAGTTTTAAGGAATGGGATTCTGAAAAGTGAAAAAACTGTATAATTTGTATTTGTCAGTTTTCTTAATTTTTTGATTGAGATTTTTATCACATACTATGAAATTCAGAAGGCTAAACTATACTTCTTTTACTTAGCGTATGATTTCAAGGTGTAGAAGAGAGGAAGCTGCACCCCAGTTTCTAGCCGCTGAGGACCAACCGTGGCCACCCAGCCACCAGGCGCCTGAAAGTCTAGACTGGCTGGAAGCTACTGACTAGATAAAAAGGGACCCCTTTCTGAGAATGAAACACTATGTGCATTTACAATTATGTAAATCCTGTGTGCTATCCATGTGAGGAATTCATAAATGAATAACCGAATTCTGTTTGTAATTCCCATTCTAATTCACACCTTCCCCTCTCACTCATCAATAGAAGTGTATCCCAAAAGCATTTCAGGGCTTAGATTCTGTATCTGGCCCGTGCGTAGTAATAAAGTTGTCTTCACTACTTCTAAAAGAGCACCATTTGGATTTTGTCGGTTGTGAGAGAGCTGTAACAAAGGTTTAACCATGTTGTAGCATGTATCAATATTTTATTGCTTTCATTGCCAAATACTATTCCATCATACAATATACCACATTTTGTTTATCCCTTTATCAGTTAATAGCATTCGAGTTGTTTCCAATTTTTGGCTGTTCAATAATCCTGCTATTTACATGGATATATAAATTTTTGTGTGAATGTTTTTATTTTCATAGATATATGTAGATAACAGCAGAATTCTGGATAATGGAAGCTCTATGTTTATGAGAAACTGACAAACTGTTTTTCCAAAACAGGCCACACCAGTCCACCAGCAACGCATGAGAGTTTCAATTTCTCCTCACACTCACTACTTGCTATTGTTTTTCTTTTTAAATAGTCATCCACGTAAATAAGGTTTTGATTTGTACTTCCCTAATGGCTAATAATGTTAAGCATCTTTTAATGCTCTTATTAGTAATTTGTATATCCTCTTTGGAGAAATGCCTCTTCAAATCTTTTACCCTTTGTAAATTGGGAAATGGCTTTTCAAATCCTTTGCCCCTTTTAAGTTGGGCTATTTGTCTTTTTATTATTGAATTATTAGTTATTTTTATATTCTGGATAGAAGTCCCTTACCAGGCATGTAATTTATAAATATTTTCCCATGCTGTGGGCTATCCTTTCACTTTCTTGATAATGTAATTAGCAGCACAAAAGCCTTTAATTTTGATGTAATCTAGTTTGCTTTACTTTTTCTTTTGCTGTCATGCTTTGTGCCATATTTAAGAAATCACTTATTAGTTGAAAGAAAAAAAGGTAATCCTATATTTTCTTTTAAGAGTTTTATAGTTTTAGTGCTTTCATTTAGGCCTATGGTCTATTTGAGTTAATTTTTTATATGGCACAAAATGTTTATTAACATATTATGTATAAACAATATATCAACTAATAGATAATCAATATACAAATATATAAATTTCATGCCATATAAGAAATTAACTCAAATATATATTCAGTTGGCTCAGCACCTATTTGGAATGACAGTTCTTTCTCTCAGTGAGATGTCTAGATGCAATTGTCTGAAATTATTTGATAATAAATGTATAATTTTCTTTCTGTGCTGTTATATGTATCCATTGATCTACATGTCTTTCCTTAAGCCAGTTCAACACTCATTCAATTACTGCATCTTTGCAATAATGTAAATTAAGTGACTCCTCCAACTTTGTTCTTTTTCAAGGTTATTTTTAGCTATTTTTGGTCCCTTGCATTTCCATATAAACTTTAAAACCCATGACTTTCAGTTGTCTTTCAAGATTTAATCTTTTTGGTGTGATTTCCTTGTTTGATATATATTTTTTCTGACTATTAAGAATTATAAAGTCTCCCATTTGGGTTTCAACAGTGATTATGCTACATTTTAAGAATGTTTGAGTAGTGTGTGTTTTATGAATTAATTTGATGATGCTCTCTTAATATTATTTTACTTAATAACATCATTATATAATTCATACAACATAACAGCCCACTAAAATGTAAAACTCAGTTGTATTTAGTAGATTCACAAAGTAACACAATCATTTAATTCCAGATAGTCTAATTTCAAAACATTTTTGTAACTACCAAAACCAAGTCTATACCCATTCACTCTTGATGATTTCTTGACAACTTCTTTCTTCACTTTTGCAAAACTGCTACTTTGACTTGAAACTAAAAGTGTATTCAAGGCTAAAGTATTCAAGCTACTTGCTATGATTCCTCTGGTCTCTAGAGAAATCTTAAAACTTTTTCAGGAATGTGGTCAATTATTTACATAAATTTAAAAAGACTTTGCTTTTCCTCATTTAAAATATAAGGGTTTCCTTTTTTCAAGATTTCCCAAGCTGCACTGCAAACCTATAGAGTAGTTCTATATTTGAGCATTCAAATTTTATAAAATGTTAGAGAGGGAGAACAATTTGATTTCCTGGACACACACACACACACCACAACACACATACATATTTGTTTATCTCTTTTATATAAAACTGCATAAATAATACATGATTTTCAAGAGTATTGTGAAAAAATAGTAAAAGAAATTTTAAGCAAATGTACTGAAATAAAATGTATCTTACGTGATTCTATATTAATAATGAATAAGCCTCTTTCCCACTGATTTGAAAACACTACTCTGTACTTGACTTTAGGAGCTCAGTGAAGTATGTCATGGGAAGCTTTGCCAAGAAAAATACAATGAGTGCAAACTTGGAGAATGTCCCACTTTTCAAAACCATCTGAAAAGCTTTGAACCTCTTCATCACAGAGAAGCATAGTAGAAAAACTCAGGTTTTGAGGGTAGGCAGACGGGACAAAATTCCACCAAATATGTTATCATAGATAACATGTAAAAGCAGACCTGTAGACTGTGAGCCTCAGCTTCTTCATCCATTCTTGTAACCTGATTTCCAGCTCACATGCAGTTGAGGTCACATTAACAATAATGACACCTACTTCCTTGGTAATTTCCCCTTCTAGCTCATGCAAGACTTCCTTGTGAAATTCATGTACCTGCAGGTGTGTCTCCCATGAGCTGACTTGCAAACAAATTAGTTCCACCTGTAGCACCTAGGGCACTGCCCCAACTCCACAATACACTGGACGCTGGAATCAGCAGAGGTCCTGCTCCTGTATCACAATGAATACAGGAGTGAAGAATTACCAGATACCTGGAAATAACCTGATATTTGACTCCCAAAATCTCTACTTCGATCTGAATTTCAGTTTGTTTGTAAAGGCAGGAAGTCTTTGCAAACCATCTCTAGATGTATAGGCTTCCAGTTCATCAGGTGACTTGTTGAAAATGCATACTTTTGAACCCCAAACAGGTCTCTGAATCAAATTCCTAAAACTTTCTGAAGTCCACAACAACCTGGAAAATACCATTCTAGTGTACTGTGAATTTGGATAGTGTCAAACTGTGTGAGGAATTTACATGTCCTCAAAGTCATTCTTACCTTTGTTAGTAGGCCTTCAGTAGGGGAGACTAACAGTATAAAGGAAAACACTCCATGAGACTACACTCATAATTTGATGGAGTCCTTCCAGGCCTTGATCATTAAGTGCCTCTTAAAAAGTAGTATTACTGGATTCCTCAGTTAATGTAGTTCCAGACAATAGAATAGATAAATACCTCAGAGAAGGTAAATAAAGGAAATCTTTGACCAAGCTATGTGGTTCTGACCCACCCTACACCCTAAGTAGGCACAGAACTGCTATGACTGGCAAAAAGGTGACCATAGGAAAATTACTTCCCTAGGCATGTGAAGTATGAGCAAGTATGACAAGTATGACAAGTATGACAAGTATGCACAGTAGACTTGAATCTCTCCCCGCCCCACCCCCACCCCACCCCGCAACTTGTTGACCAATCACCACCCACTTTCTCAGTTTAGCTCCCTGAGCAGAGCACTTCGGAGTGCTCTAAGAATTATCTTGCTGTCTCCTTCCTTGTTTCAAGTAATAAAGCTTTCCTTTCCAGAACTGAATGAGTTAAACTAACAGCAGACCCCAGCTCTGCTTACTTTCAGATACTGCTTACCTACAATGCCGAAGGACTAATGAACAACTGGTTTACTGCAAACCTGCAGAGAAGACCAGACAAAACTGCTTTAAACTGGTTAAAGTCAGAATATAGACAAAATGGAGGTGAAATAGGACAAGGATCAAACAAAAACCCCAGTTTGGGGGTGCACCCTGGAAGAGTAGCAGTTGGGCTCAATTCACACATATCCCAAGGTCCCCAGTTTGTGTCTCTGGAACAGTGGAAACAACCAAGATGAACAACTAAGTAAAACAAATAAACGCTTCTTCCTCTTCTTTCTTCCTGTCTGCCTGTCTACTTACCTTCATTCCTACCTGCACCTTTCCTTTATAAAACAAAAACGAAAGCAAAAAAGAAAACCTAATTTTAACACTAAAACGGAGACAACATTTTAATGAAGCGTGTGATAAATGTGAGAGAAAACAGTGGACTATACCTTCATGAAGGAAAGCCAGGCCTCTATGTGGGAAACCTTGGAACACCCCTTTCCCTCCAGCCTCACGCGCCCAAGAACTATACCGCCCCTATTGTTCAGCGACAAGGGCTTTAGAGCAGATCACTTCTCCATTATTAGCTAATAAATATATCTATTTATTATATTTCTTACTTGTGGCCCTTGATCACTAGCAACTAGTGGGGAAAAAGAACAAAATTTTGGTGACAAAAGAAACTTTGGTTCATATCTTTTGGCTGATGCTCCCCAAGGGAATGGACCTATTGTATTCAGTAAACACCTTCCCTCTTACTGACCTGTATGCAATCAGGTCAGCCTATCGAGTCTCACTCTGTAATCAATAGCCCACTTGCTGGAGTTCTCAGTTTATTAGCCATGATGAAAATGTGTTCATGTAGTGAGTAGTCTAAATATAAACAGGTAGGGTCCTGCATTATCGTCATTTTGGTTCTCCACTTTTTTCTCTTCCTGTATTTTCTAATCACTTCTACTCACTTGCTCTCCTATAGACAAATTTTAATATGATCTTAAACTGTCTTCTCTTCCTTTTTCCCAATATACAATCACTTACCAACACCTATCTCATCTCTCAGCTGAGTATTCTTTACATCTGTCCCTACTCTCCATTGCTGCTGCAGCTGCTTAATTCAGGTAGTTCCATCTATTGTCCAGACTATTAAAACCAACTCTTGATCTTCTGTCCCTCCCATCCCTTCCTTACAGTAAAAATCTTGCCTCTGGCCAGAGTAATCTATTAGAAATGCAAATCTGTTTTGGCATTTATCACTATCCCCTAAAGCAGTCATTTACCCAAAAACATTGTATACAAAATCATAATATATTAATCTGAGTAGACTTGAGCTGCTCAGCGGAAGGAGACTCAAGATGAGTTCACAGAAAGTGAAGATTTCCATGCACCCACTTAGCCTTCCTGACTCTGCCCCTTTTCTACTGCTTACCCTGGCAAGAGCCCTGAGTAATCTCCACAGTAACACTGGCCTTCCATAGAATACAATTTGAAAACCACGCTTTGAAAGAGAAAGCCATAATTCTAGCTTCAGACATACTCGGCTCTGTAGCTGTGCCAACAATAGGCAGCATTACTGAGTTTAGGGCTCACTTCCTGGCACAATTAAAAGTCAATACTATGACAGTAGGTTTTGAGGAAGGAGAAACCTTTATTGCAAATCAACACACAGGAAAACAAGAGGCCAGGCTCAACTATGCCTCCTTGACTGGCTGTTGGGGTAAGGTTTTGTAGCCTGAGTAAACAAGCCAAGAACAAAGAAATTCTTGTTTGGAAAAATTGGTTAGTTGTAACACTGCACGTGTGTGGTAAAGCACACGTCTCAGACAGGATTACCTTTGCCAATGGACTCCATGCTTCTAAATATACTCTGGACATTTTTTCCTTCTAAAATCTTGTTTCCTACAGAGCAGAGGGCAGTAACTTGGTTCTGTTATTCTGAGAGTGGCTTCAATGTTTGCTCTAGTCAAGCAAATTTCAGTTAAAATCAGCTGTATCTGCAAAAAGAAACCTCACATTCCTCCAAAAAAATCCTGCCAACCAAACCCAAACCAGGAAACACAATTGGCTGGCACCAAACCCTTATCTATGAGAGGCAGGCCAGCTCACTGAAAAGAAGCCAAGCAAGATTAGAGACTAGGTTAACGTAAATAATCATGTTAGTTTCAGTAATCACTAGTTAGATACAACCTTTACATTTAAATTAAATTAAAAAAATTTAGTCCCACTGTCAGCTAGCTGGATCCCTAGAGCCACATGTGGCCATTGAAGTCATGAGACGTCACAGACAGAACATTCCCACAATTGCAGAAAATTCCACTAGACAGCACTGTTCTAGAGATACCCAACAAATGGCAGTTCCTCTGCCCCCAAACACGTTCTCAGGCTAGAGCCTTTGTGCATGCTGTCCTTTCAATGCAGTGTCTTCACCTCACTGTTATCTAACTTGTAAATTCCATATGTTCTTTAGGAGCCTGTGTGAAGAAGCTTTCCCTTAGGAGACTTGCCCTAATGTTGCAATTTCCTATCTCATGCAAGGACAACTTAAGAACTGTTTTCTATGATCCCTTTGTACACTGACATTCTTTTAAAATAGCATTTTTCACATGGTGTTCTAATTGCTTGGCTGTGGATATTTTATATTAGACTATGAAGAGACATATTTTAACTCATTTCTGTAAGCAAAATCTCAATGAATATTAAGTTAATGAATTGAATTGACAAACAATGAAGAATAATCAGATCACTGTACATATTTTTGAGTGAAAATAGCAATAATGATGGAAATGGTGGATGTGGTAGGCAGTGTAAGGCGCCTTCCCCCTCCTCAAGATAGTCACATTCTAATACACAGAATCTGTGAATATTTTGCCTTACATGGCAAAAGAGAATTTTCAGTGCTGATAAAGGTAAGGAATTTAAGATGGGGAAATTATTATGGATTACACTTTTCACTAATATCATCTAAATTCTTCTTGCCATTCAGCTAATAAAGGTCACATATCACAAGGAGGAATGGATTAAAGAAATATATTGTCTGGACAAAGAGGGAGAGTAAATTTTCTTAAAGTGCCTCTCCACCCTTGCACCACAAGGGGACTAGGTTATATTTTTTATATTTTTGCAAATATAGATCTCTGTTTAGATCTCTGACATCTTCAGTTCTGTAAAAAGAGGAGAGGAGTTCCAGGGCCAGGGGACCACACCCACTTCCAGTTCTAATCTAGTCTAGACCAAGGCTGTCGCTGCAAGGAGGGCAGGTGGTTAATGTGTCCTTCTTGACCTCTGTCTCCTCTCTGTCTCCATTTGTCTGGCTAGTTCCCATAGTTTTCATGTGCGTACTCTGGAGCCCCCCTTATTTTCTAATCTAAGATTGTAAATTCCATTGTCCTCTCTAATCTGCCAGTGATACATTTCTAGTGATTCAGCAGTTTTCTAAAAATAAGCAGGGCTAGCCATGTGTTAGCTTTAATTTAACCATTTTGATGGAATGGCCAAGCACCACATGACACTTAGGGGGACCAATGTAATCAGAATGTAATTCTTAAAAGTGGTGATTCTTAAAAGAATGTTAGAAGAATTCAGCCTAGGTTTCTGCCTTCGAAGAGGGTAAAAGGGCCATGAGCCAAGGAATGTTCAAGTCTCTAGAAGTTGGAAAGGCAGGGCAACAGATTCCCCCACAGAGCCTCCAGAAGGAACACAGGCTGCCTACCCCCATGAAGCTCCATTTCAGACTTCTGAACTCCAGAACTGTAAGGTAATAAACTTGTGCTGGAGCAGCCTACTATTTTTGTAATAATTTGCTAGAACGCCGAGAGGAAATGAACAGCAGCGGCATTAGGAAAGGAAGGGCGTTAGTCCAGAAAGATGACGTGTTTAACTGGGGAACTTCCCAGCCCTGGAACAATGGGGTAAAGGAGCAAGAAGGCCCCCTGCAGCAGAGCAAAGACATCTCTGACCCCAAGGCAGAGAGGACTATCCTGGGCTCTGGTTTTAGCCTCAGGAGCCTGGTCAGCTCTGAGGAGGGATTTCACGGGACACTGGAGCTGGTTCTATTACAGGCAGGAAGCTAAGTTCTTCGGACAGGCCCAATACTGCTGACACCCAGCTTAGGTCTCATCATTTGTAAAGAAAACAACCAAATCCTTTATAAAAGTTCACAGGTATCTAACTTATCAAACGAACTGAGCCAGTCTTCATAGTCTGACCTACAAGACACTATGCAACTTTACAAGCACAATGAACATTTTATTTTGCATAGTGTCAACAGATTAAGTGGTGTTATGACTATACATACACACATACAGGGAATGGAGAACTTTCTGTTCACAGAAACTATAAATATTTACTAATTGTTTCCCTGTCAGACTTTCAATATGAATTGAATAGTTTTTAGTGATTTAACTTTTTATTTTTCTTTTAAAGGAAAGATCCAGGCAGGAATAAAAGGAGTAAGCAGGTAGGCAGGAAGAGAGAGGAGGAAGAAGCACTTAATTTATTTTATTTAGTTTTTCTTCTTGCTTGTTTTCCTGGCCCTGGATCTTGAACTGGGGACCAGATGGACTGTGCCCAACGAACTAAACCAATAGGCCAGCAGGATGCAATGTATTCTATTGTATTTTGAAAAAGTACTTACCTAACAAATATCTTTTATTCCAGGAATCTTTGCTTTGGGTGCAGAGGAAAAACCTGGTCACAGTGTGAGCTGTGAGGACAGAGCTCCACAAAGTGTTAGCAGTGAGTGCTTTGACAGGTATGCTGAGGGCAGGATGGCCATCAGTCATGATCACATGTAACCTGAGGGCAAGGTTCACAAGAGGAGGTGATGATTAAACCATGTCTAAAGGATAAGTAGGTGTCTGCCAGGTGAAGAAGTAATGTGGTTCTGGGAATACAGAGGAGGGTGACAATGTGGGCAGATAATCGACTGAGTAAGGATTCTGGGTGTGACTGAGTCAGAGGCCGGTAGTCATTCCACTCTGGGATCAAAGTGTAAGTGGAGGGAGAGAGGAAGGGTGATAAGGCGAGTGCTCTAGAAGGAAGGCACGGGAAAGTTTGAGCGTGGCCCTGTGTGCCAGGCTGCAATCAGAAAACCCTAGAGGGATTTAAGTAAGGAAGCAATGGAATTAGATTTACACTTTAGAAAAGACAGACTGTTATGCCCCTGAGGGGAGATCAGGTGGTAGAATGAAGAGATGATGTCAGTGCTACTGGGATTCACAGGCCGCATGTGAGGGGTTAATGGGGGCTAACTAGATGGATAACAGTTTCAGCACTTGGTTATCCGTTTGCTTAGGGAGAGCTAGGGAAAGGTTTTCTGTCTGAAAGCCAAGAGGGGAGGGATGCCAATGAAATAGGAGCAACTCAGTGTGGACAGGAGCCACAGAGGTGCTGTGTGCCAAGGCAGTGTCCTATTGGCAGTCAGATAGGTGTGTCTGATGCTCAGCAGATTGCTGGATTTGACCTATTGACTAAAGAGGTGCCATTAAAAAGGTATCATTGACGCTGTACTCTGCATAATAACATCTTCCAGTAATTTCTTCTCAAGTACTAGGAACTGTGAGGATGCTTTTATATGCATTATTAAATTTAATTTTTGCAACAGTCCTGTGATGTGTATATTGCTATTACATTTTACGGATGAAAAATCTAATACTTAGAGAGCTCAAGAAATTGAATTTACCCAGGTCTCAATGTTTGCAAGTGGTAGAGCTACATTCAATTCTAGGAAGATATTCACTTGCTTACTGGAACATTTTATCCCTCTTCTTCTCTTCCTCCTTCTCCTCCATCATTTTATTGTTATTATTATCATCATTAGTAAAGGTATATATTCATTCTTTTTAAAATTCATGTAAAACACAGATTTCGAATGAAGACATTAAGCAATGACTAGAATAAGATCTCAGGGAAAGCATGGAAAATGAAAGGGGTAATAAGTTATGATAGAAACTGAAGAATGAAATAATGAAGAAGATGAGATCCCAATTCTGAGAAGGAACAGAGATCTAGGAGAACAGAGACAGCCTCCAGAGCTTACTCAAATGAAAAACCCAAAGTTAAAATTATATTAGAGAGACTATCAAACGCAAGAATTCCACCTGCTCACTTGAATTTTTTCTTTCTGAAAGATTACTCATACATTATGCAATCAAATCACAATGAAAGGATTTAATCATTGTGATTTGAACCAGAAACAGTCCTAGGTGGACTTTATGTATTCAAAGACCCTTGAGTAGGTGGCCTGATTTGTACCTACATTACAAAAGAGCATGTGGTCCCCTCCTATGGCTCTGAATATTATGGGGGGATCAAGAAAGACCAGCAGAGGGATTTAGACTTTAAGAATTTAAGTTTAATTTAATTTAAATTTTCAATTTAAACTTTAAGAATGCCACAGGAACCTTAGGGAGGACTGAGAATGGTTTCTCTCCTGTAACTTCTATCTGGCAGATGAGAGGAGCCTCTTTATTGCAGTCAATATATTCTTCTACGGTTTCTTCACAAAAATAGGTCAATTTTGTTCTGATTTCCACCTGTGCAAGTTTCTTCTGGATCTGGGAAAGGGAGAGGTCTCAGGAGTGATTTCTGTCTACAGATTTAAATACTGGGGGGAAATGACAGGGTAAAACAAAACAAAACAAAAGTTCTGGACCTATAATATATACCATGTTGACTATAATTAATAACACTGCATTGAATATTTGAAAATTACTGAGAGAACAGATCTTAAAAATTCTCATCACAAGAAAAAAAGTGTAACTGTGTGGTGATGTTAACTAGACTTATCATGATCATTTCATGACATATGCAAATATTGAGTCATTATATGCATGACTAATACTAATGCAACATCATGTGACAATTACATCTCAATTAAAAGAAAAACTGACCTGGCACCTAATGTAAATGCACCTTAGGTAACTGATAGTAGTTTTCAAAGGCAGATTTTTTAATATATCCTTCACATTTGACTTTAAAATTTCTAATACCACCATCCAGAAGTCATTTCTCCGCCAATGTTCAAATTCCTCAGAACTGTGCATGTAACAGCTAGCTGGGCACTGAATTTCTTTTTCTCCTCCTCCATACAGTGAACTACTTAAGGTAAAGGATCTTTTCCACCAGTCCTTGTCGTTTGCCCTGGTGCATTCTCAAAGTGACATGGGTGTAGATGAACCTTGTTCCAGGAGCTCTGGAGGCTGCAGCGGAATGGGAGGGATGCTGAGTATGGGCCTCAGATTAAACAGGTCACCAAGCAGAGCCTTGGTTTCCAGCGAATGCCAGGGAAGCCAAGTCCCAAGGCTGGCTGCCTCCCCAGTACCGGCCTGTTGCCTTCTCTCACCTTCCTGGTCCTTCCTCATCCACTGGGTTAGGTTCTTGAGTTCAAGTCTCTGAAAGGAATTTGGGGACCATTCAAAGCACTAATGAATGAGAAGAGGTTTACTAGGAAAAAGAAAAAGCATTGTCAAGTATAAGAGTAGGCCTTCCTCTTTGAAAGGAAAAAAGGGAAGAGGAAGCATTGTGTGAGACCCAAGCTCATATAGGCCACTTACTGGGGAACTGCTTTGTTGATTTGTCTTTTCCAGTCTGGCCCATCTCTCTTTTGTTGATTAACTTGTCTTTTCCTGTCTGGCCCTATGCAGTTACTTTCATTTTATATCAATCCAGTTGTTTTGTTTTTTTTCTCCTTCAGCTCCCTATTCTGTCCCTTTCAAAAACACCCAGTTTAGGTCTCAATAAGTATTTGTTGCTTCCTATATTCATTCATTCAACAGACAGATATTAAAGTGCCTCTTCTAAGCAGGACACTGTGTGAGACCAATGCAATGGGAGGCCAAATACACACAAACCACCCCCCTCATGGAATTTCCATGTTACTGGCAGCACAGACATTAATCAGAGTATCACTGATGCAAGTATAATAACAATTGTGATTTGCAAGTCAAAACTAAGGTGTGGAGATACCATTACCTAATTGGGGCATTTCCCCGACCTGGTGTTGGTAGGTAGGTTATTTTTTAAAAACCATTCACAGTTGATGAATTTTAAATTGCAGATTTATATGGAGAAACAGCTAATAGCCCAAGAATCAAAAGATATAGGTTCTAATGACTGTGTGATCTTGGTTAGTCACCTAACTTCTCTGAATCTTGATTTGTAAAAATAGGAAGTTAAGATTATAGGACTGCAGTAAAAGTTCTCCCAGCTATAAGTCGTCAACATTTATGTGGATTTATGTATTTAAGTCTTGAAGGGGCATTGGCATGGCCTAATGAAAAATAGAACAAGCAATGACATAGTTCATATCACCTGCTTTATAGCTGTGTTACCTTAGGCAGATGACTTAAGCTTTCTAATTCACAGTTTGTGAATATGATCATATCTACCCTGCAAAATTATAAGAAAAAATATATAAAGCACCTGACTCACAGAAGTTGTTATTAAAAGTATTTGAATACTCTGGTCATGTCTTTCAAGCTGTTTAAAAAAAAAAATTGACTCAAATAAATTTAGATATCTGATTAAATTTATTAATTCATAAATTGGGCAACATCCTATCAACCAAGTAGAAAGACCCTGTAAGGACTTGTACAAACTGGAAGGTTTATGTAGTCAGAAAGAGGGTGGGACAAGAGCAGAAACATTTCCAGAAAAGACACCTTCCCTTAGGGAAAAGCAGTGTGGGTGTAGAGAGGTGGGGCAGTCTTAAGGAAATGCCAGACTGACTGGTTTAAAATTCTACTTCTGGGAGACAGAAACATCAACTCAGGTAATAAGTCTTGATGAGGTTTAGCAAGATGCATAATAGCTAAAAAAATTGTTAGAGTTATGTCCTTCACAGAGTAGGGTGTTTTCATTTGTGTCACTCACTTAGACATATTCCATCAGGCGGAAAATTATATTTACTAAGCAGTTGTCCTTTTGCTATAAAAAAAAATCTTGAACCTGAGAAATGGGGAGGTCTTTTTCTCCTCAAGTAAGGGGTAAAAAGAGAGAATTATTGTCATTAGTGAATTTGCATCTCCAATTTAGCTGTTTTTTGATTGTTTCAGCTTCCCTTCTTAGAGACATTGTCATTAAGATTTAAGGAACAAAATACGGGAAGTGATTCCATCCATGTTCACCTTGGAGAATTTTGTTATTAACTCAGTGCAATTATTAGAAAAATTGTATGAGAGAAATAATGTGCCTCAGTATTTTACGCACATAGGCCTTTGCCCTGAAATCTCATGCAAATATAAATCCTCTCTCTTTTCTGAATAACCGTCATGAACAGGGCTATTTGCTTCTAACAATGACAAGTAAAATTAGATTTTTAAAGACACATTTTTCATTCTACTACAAAAAATCATTTAAATTATTTCAAATGTTAAAAATATTTAAACACAACATTTTCATGTCTATCATCTCATTGCTTTACTGAAGTTTTCAAAATAACACGTTTTTATTCCACTTTTATTTTTCTGACTGACTGGCATTTTGCCAGTTAAAGAGAAGGGAAATCATTTTCCTTCCTATTTATTGGCTGAGCGCTCCCTGTAATAAAAGACAAATCATAGGAAAGAGATAAACAAAAGTTTAAAAACGTACCCAATAAGATACCCAGAAGAACTTAGTAACTGTCTAAAATGGCTCAAGCCATCACCTTAAGTACCATTTCCAACAACAGAGAAAGGAAAATGCTCTGCGAGCTAGTGATGAGAGACTATCAGAAAAAGTGCAGTAAATAAGCGTAGGGTTGTTTTGCTGACTTAATTCATGCTTTCTAGAACTTTAGTCATTCTTCTTTTCTTAGTTAAAGAAAAAAGGAAGGCACATTTACAATTGGAGATTTCACTCATAAAGGTAATTGTCTCATTCAAAGTGGTAATGTACTTGATTTGCAGGGCTTCTAAGTCTACGATTTCTTAAAAGCACCAGTTCTAGGCAATTCTTATTCCCAGGGGCATATTTTGTAGTGGTAGAGTCTGCTCCTTTCACCATATGGAAGTTTTCTCCCAGTGCAAAATACTTATATTAACTTACATTAAAATATATTTTTATTTATTTTATATAGTTTTAAATGATTGCTATTTAAAAATTATTTCTTTTGTCTACATTGCAATTTGCTTTCTAGAAGCTGCATTCTTCTCTTAGTCTGTGTGTACTCACATCACACTCACCATCAGGGTTCTATTGTCCTTTACCACACCTGTTTCCAGCTTTCCTTCTCTCGCCCCTTATAGCCCTGCTTGCTACCAACAATCTTTCTCCCTGTGAATTTCGTTGTGAGTTGTCTGCTCATTTGCTTTGTTTCTTTACATTCCAGGTATGAGTAAAACTACCATGTACTTCTCTTTTTCTTTCTGACTTACTTCAATTAACATAATCATTGCCAGTTCGATATAGGTTGTTGAAAAACATACATTTTATTTTCCATAGCTGCATAAACTTCCATTGATATAATACAGCTTCTTTATCCAGTCATCCACTAATAGGCATTCAAGTTGTTTCTATGCCTTGGTTATTTTGTGACTTGTGCTGCTATGAACATAGGGGTGCAGATTTTTTTTCTGATTATTGTCTTTGTATTTCTAGGTACATTCTAGAAGTGGGATTGCTGATCCATCTTTATAAAATATATTTTTTATGCATGGTTGAACTTCTGGGATCATAAGATATTCCTTGGAGGCTCCAAACAAAAGATGGTATTAATGCTGAGGGCATATTTATGACCCTGGCGACTCAGAACATGTAGGCAGAGTTTCAAAAAGCATATAAAGCAAAAAAGGCAGCTAAGTGGGAGAATAAAAATCCATTCTGTAAAGGTAGATTCTGGGACTAGAGGTCAATCATACTGCAAAGGAGGAAGAAAATAGAAGGAAGGAAAGATGTAAAGGTTAGTTCCCAAGATGCTCATATAGGCCTCCCCAAGATGCTCAGATAGAGATCCCCAAGATGTTAGGAACAGGCTCTCCCAAGATATGTCACTTTGACATGTAGTTATTTCAACTGAAGTTAATGGCCACTTAATTACCCCAGATATTCTCACCTGTGAAATCAACTTTCCCTTTAACACCCAACACGCTGAGTTCCAAATACATTGGGTTACCAAAGTGCAGTTTTCTAGCTACCTGACAAAAAGAATCTAGGACTTTCCAGGCCAGCTTACATGTGTCACATCCAGGTTGTAGCTTGTCACCTCGACCACACTTCTGGTCCTAGAATGTAATTCCTCCCATCTGTAGATCACCTCTCTTTATTTAATGAAAATAATTAATTAATTGAATCCTTGTCTTAGGAAAACTGAGTAACATAATAGCTTGCAAAATTTTGGTCAAGGTCACAGACTTAGAAATCAGACAGAGCTGGGTTTGAATCACGTATCAAGCACTTGGACAAATTATTTATGGGCTTAGTTTCATTATTTCTATAGGGAGGATTATAAAATCCACCTAAAAAGACTGTAGTGAGAATCAATGAACTATGTGCCTGGAACATACTGTGCATTATCTGAATGGTAACATTTGCTAGGATATTAATCTTTGCAACAGAGAATTCTAAAAAGGTACAGAAAATTTAATTCCACAGGACCATTTCTTATACCAACATTGAAGAATACCAAAGTCAACAATATTAAGTTACATTAGTAAGGGTACTTTTATAAATTAATCCAGCCCAGACAGTTTAATTTATGATGATCTAATCTGATAAAGGGCTAGAACTGAAATCCTACAAAAGGATGGAGGGATGGAGTAGTAATGTCTCTCTACTCTTCTAGGATCTTAGGTTAGTGGAGCAACCAAATTAACATCAGACAGATTAATAGGAGATTCTTATGGAAGAGTCTACATGGATATAAATTCTAAAGTAAATATAACAAGAGGGTATTTATCCTAAGTTAATGAATGGGATCGAGGCTCAGAGATTCGAAGAGAGAGGACTCACGAGGACTCATGAGTAGAGGATGACTCACATGTCCAAAACCAGATAGTCTGTAACTAGATGTTTACCTGCCATATAGAGTTTTCTCCAATATAAAGGTTATTTCTGGAGATAACCCTAAATCTGGATATTATTCCCAAATTTAGTTCTTCTAGGTACTTAAGTTGTGCTAAAAAGTTTCTCTTGAGCCTGCAGGACCTTATTTGGAAATTGCAGAATATTTGTTGCTTGCCAAAGGGCACTTGTTCCCCTCTTTCAGGGAGATAGAAAAACAAGGGTAGTGAAAATTAGCTGCCAGAGAGGGCTTCTCCTTTTTCTTCCTAGTATTTTATCAGAAAGAGCATGTTCATTTTCTTTAAAATAGGGTAAAAGAGTTTTCACCTCATGATCCAAACTTCTGCATTTAATTTTGCAAGCTTACTCACAAACGAGTGGTAGTATTTTGGTCAAAACTGAGAAGTTAAAGTATTCTTGAAATGAAAAATCCCAAACAAAACTAAATGTGTTTAGGGATTTGGTCAAAAATTGACCTGAAGAAATTTTTTTCCCTCCTAAACAACCGCAGCAGCTGTAGGGAGAGAAGTAATGCAATGGTGGCAGCAGCCTACTCTAAATGCTCATCAAATATTATATGTGCTGATTATTCTCTAAGTAGTTGTGACATGCTCCATTTAACTCAGAATATATTTTTATTCTCATATTTTTTCAAATGTAGTTTTTCTTAGAGTAAACTTGTGCAGTAGGCCAATGTTACAACAAATATATTTAAACATCTTTTTGTAAAGACACAAGGATGCATAAAGAATTCTAATTCCTCATAAAAACTAATGAACTAAGGAATCATAAAAACTAATGAACTAATCCTGAATATCCTTACCCTTCCCCAAAATGAGCCCAGAAAGGCCATAATGAGAAGAAAGTAGATAAATCAAGTAATAAAGATTGTGAGAAACCCTAGGTAGGACAAAGCAGCTGGGTCCTAGCCTAGGAGCACAAGAAGTATGGGGTAAGGAATGGACAACTAACAGCCAGACGATCTTTTCTGCGACACCCTGTTCTCCACATAAAATTCTTAACTGGATCATTGTCTATCTGAGTTCAAGCACTTGTCAGGGGCATGCTATCATGTCAAGATGACCAACAGAGAATTGCCCTGGGGTCAAAGGGCAACATGGCATCAGACACAGGCAAACCCCCAGCTCCATCCAGGCCACTCCTAAGGGACAGAAGGTGACTGCTCAGGAAGGTAATTTTTGGAAAAGGGCAATGCTGAGCTGAGGTCCAAGGGAGCTCCCTGAGAGACTGGTAAAGAGAGCTGGGGACACAATAAGTGGGACCTCACATCAGGCCTAGCCTCGGTGAAGAAACTCTTCCCTCCACGCTTGCTCCTTACCTGCTTCTGGAAGGGCAAAGGTTAGGAGCTGAGTCTTTGTCCCCTCCCACATGCAGCCAGCTGGGGGAAATAAATAACTAGAGGCTTAGAGCCTTAAGCACTTCTCCTGAACTGATCAGTTATTCCCTTATTGATCTTGACCCTAAACTGATTGGCACATGTACAGATGTTTCCTGGTGTTCCTGTCTCCATGGGTAGTGTTCCTTTTTGATCCTGAGAATGTTTGTGGCCTTAAATTCTGATCTCCTGTTAAATGCATTTTTGTAATGATCCTGACAGATCAAGAATTGAGTGTAATTTAATAAAGAAGTGACAGCATAAATATAGTAGCAATCATTTGTCTACAGGAACACTGATCAGCAGACACACCAGAAAAAATACCAGTGAAAATCCTCTCTGCTGCTCTGTGCTGAGAAGTCCTGTACCCCACAACTAAGGGGTGGCACTTATTAAAAGGGGTTTTGATAATTCCCCCTGGGGAGCGGTATAAATAGAGACACTTTGGAATCAGAGTTTGTGAAGACTGGAGCCTTCTCTGTTGGCAGCTGGTGGCTAGAAGGGCTCCAGAGGTGCAGATTTCCTCTCTCTGATGAGCTTTCCTCTCAAACGAAATTTGAGAGAACCAGAACACTGACTCTCCTGCTGTTCACCTCCCTAATTTCATCTTAGTGGTTTGTAAACCTTCCTGTTCTTCCTGCCAATTGAGCTGTATGCTTTTATTTTCGTAATGTGGACTTCCCCCCATAAAATTATAGGGCAAGTATATGTGATCGCTTGAAGTGGTACATGAAACCTCCACACATAAGTGGACATACGCATATGGAGAGGCAAACTGCTTTTCTACCACTTATTTAACTGCCACTTACTATCTTATATACCTTTCTGGTCCTTAAGATAAAATGGGCCAGTATAAGGATACTCCTTATATGTGTTTTCAAATCTTGCTGTTTAAAGAGAAGTGTTTAAGTATAATTTTCAGAGTTAAGACTTGCTTTAACTGTTTTCTGTAGCTCCAGCCTCTAAGAGAGACTAGTCAGTATATATTAGGAAAATAATAAAACTGGAAATAAAGTTGAAAGAAGTATATCCTATTCTATTAAACAATACGGAGTTTTATTCAAGCATCTTTAAAGTCCTTCACAGGCAGATAAAAATCTCCCTTGTATTGCCCAGTGGAAGTGGGGTGGGGGAAAGAAATTCCAATGAAAGGGAATGAGAACCTCTGCTTGACCTCAAGTCTAAGACAGGGCTGTTAAAAACGACAAGAATTCTTCAAATTTTCAGCAGTCAGGAAGCTGTAAGAAAAACATTAGGAATTTCGCCCCATGAATTGATTCGAATTCTCAAAGTTCTAAAACTGTGCATGACCCGGGCAAGCTTGTGGCATGAAATAATGACATTTCACAATTAAAGAAATGTCTTTTTTACTGAAGAAATGCATGAAATAGAAAAGAGAACATTAAATTATACTTAAGTATTTATATTTCTTTCATTCTTGTTCTAATTGTATCTGTCAAACACAATGGCCAATAGGCATGCTCATGCCTAAAACTTTATGCTTTCCTTAGAAACACATTTCGGGACAAAGGCAGACCTCTAATCTGCATCTTAGCTCTAAATGGTAATCTCCATCTCCTCCCACTCCTCTCCTCCTCCTCCTCCTACTCCTCTTCTTCTTCTTTTTTTAAATAAAAGGGAAGATGCAGGTAGGAATGAAGGTAAGTAGGCAGGAAGGAAGAGGAGGAGAAAGAAACATTTATGTCATTTAGCTGTTCGTCTTGCTTGTTCCCCCTAGGTCCTGGGTCCCAAATCTGGGTCCTTGGGGCGAATATGCACTACTTCTGGTGGCCTTATCTGCTGGGCCCCCAAAGCACGTGTGTGGTAGGTAACTTCTCATTTAGACTACGAACCAGGGCACAAGTGGTTCTGGTATATCCTTGTTCCAACATTCACGTGCTCCCAACAACAAGCTGCTGGTGAACCTTAGCAAACACATAGTGACAGTAATTATTACAGTCAGTCAGACTCCACAAGCAAGGTCTCCCAAGAAGCCAAGAGAGTTCTACAATTTGTTCAATTAACTGCTTATGCTATAAAAACAAACACAGCTTCATGTTGTCCAGCGCTAGTTAGCTTCACTCTGTGATACAGTTTGTGTCCCACACCCTGACCAGCCCCTTTTAGTATAGTAGGCAGGTAGTTTGCACAAGAAGTGATAAGAGAAAGTGAACATTTTTTTTTTAATAATTATGACCAGAAAAAATAATGCATGTCCTAGGAATAATGAGTCAATAATAAAGACTTCTTTAGTGGTCAACAGAATATTTATTTGGGATTAAGGAGAACAAAATACGACAGTTTGGCATACTGATTATCTTGAATTAAAGGTACCTGAGAAATAGCTGATGCAAGAAGGACACCAACTCTGTCTCTCTGAAAACAAGAGATAAAATTTCCCATGAGAAAGTGCCTTCCCTGTACCAAATGCGTAGAAGGCATCCTTATCAGCAGATAGGGGACATTAGGATATTAGAAGGATGTATATGAAAGTCTTCCTACTTCTTCAGCTATTTACTACTCCAAACCCAAACCCCTTTGTCTTGTCAATTTTTCATAAATATTTGGCTTCTTTGTCTAAAAGCTTCCTGTTTTGATCACTTCTCTGATTCTTGTATGGGGCGGAGGCTATGCATATGAAGTTTAGGTTGTTTCTTCTGTTAATTTGTGTATGTCAATCCGATTTTTAGACCAACGCACCTAGAAAGAAAGGATGGAAAATTTTCTCACCATGACAGGAACATCTTTTTAAAATCAAAACCATATATCTTTCTGGATTTAAAGTTCAAGGAAGTTTCAATAAGAACATTTATAGTCTCTCTTTCTGGATAACTATGGCTGATTTTTTTTTAAGTTTCCTTTAAATAGGTCTATCATATAATAGATAATAAAACCACCCTCTAGTTTTTAATAAAGGGTATTCATTTTAAGGATTAGAGGCCTCACTTCAAAGGCAAAATAAAGGAAACAAAAAATAGTGTATGTTCCAGTCCCTACAATCAGAAGAAAGCTCTGACAGACCAAAGTACTTCCAGTTCTAATCTAACAGAAAGGACAACGGCACAACAGTAATTCAGAAACATGCTAGCTTTTCTCAAGATCCAGAAACACCCACTTTTAAGCCAGGATTTGAGTTCTTCAGAAATCTTCAGCTCCTTGTAACAATGAAGAAATTTCTTAATGGTCAGCAGAAATAGTCTATTGGGCAACTTCCCCTCAAGCAAACCACAAATAGACATAGCATAAACAGTTTATTCTTAAAAGAAAACAACTGAAAGTAATAGTCAAAGTTGGACTATAAAAAAGGGACACTTTTTTAAAAAAATGTAGTCTTTTGAATTTTCTGCTATGGAACATCTCTTTCTGTAAGTTTTAGAAAAAATAACAGTTATTTAGTGCTTACTATGTGGGAGATACTGTTTGACCTGTGCTATTGATTCTTCAAGCAATTCTATAAAAAGAAATTCCTATTACTACTAGAATTATAATCAACTTTTTACAGGTGAAAAAGTAAGACTTAGAGAGTAAGGGACCCCTACTTTTGTGGTAGCAGTAAAGGCAGAGCGAAATGGGCAGATTATGAGCATTTTTTTGACGATCATATTTTGGAGATCAAGTATAGGAAGATAGATTTGTGATTGTGAGAGAAAGAGAAAGCAAAGTTGATCTCCAAGTTTGGATCTTGAGCATTTGGAGGAAGAGGAAGACTTCAGAAGACGCCAGTTTGGGGTTATGGAAATGAGAGTTTGCTTGTGATAATGCTAAGTTGAGATGCCTCTCAACCAGAGTGGAGGTCCTGCATAGGTAGTTAAACAAGCAAGAAAATGTTTCAGGCTAGAGTTATAAATATCCCGAAGTGGAGGAGGTGAGGAGGAACCAACAATGAAGAATAACAAAGAGCAGACGATGTTACAGAAGGGGACCTAAGAGGAAGTAGTGCCCCATGTTTAAGAGAAGAAAGAAGGGAGCATCATGGGTGTCATTGACCTATGTCGATATTGCTGATGAGTCAAGTAAAATACAGCTGGAGTATTGTTTTATCATTGAATTTTGCAAGACAGGGGTTGTAAAATACCCTTTCACTTTATTATTGGGATCTGTCTCATTATCATTAAACATGAACTTCAAGCATATCAACTCCTATTGCCCTCACACCAACATTCAGCTACTAATTTAGGTGATCATTTTATCCTATCTTCATTTTCAAAAAATATCATACCCAGTATTCACTAATACTACAACCTAATTCGGGACCTTCTTACAACAGGACTGGGTTACTGAGACCCTGAAAAACTGTTTCTGGTTCTGAGTCTCCTCCCTAGCAGTCCATCTTGATGAGTCATCCTCAACAAAACTTTTTTCAGGAATTCCCCAGGCTCTTCGGTTTCCATCAAGAACATACTAATAAGAGGGTTCTCACCCACTTCCCCAAACCAGTACACGAACGTGGCCTCGTGATACACAGCGTACCCCAATGTACCTGTGAAGGGCAAACATTTGCCTGAGCTCCACAGTAAAGCACCTGCAATAGAACCACAGGCAGCATGAGTGGACTCCTTTATCTTCATAATGGGGTGAACTGATTCAGTCTTCTTTATCTACAAGGAAGTGTGGGTGATGAAAAAATACCAAAACTGATTAAATTGGACAAAGGCTTTCTAATAAACTATAGGCTCACACACTTATAATGGTTAAAGTTAAAAACAAACAAAAAGTACAGCACCAAAAACTGGCAAGGACAAAGAACAGCTGGAATTCTCATTCACTACTGGTGGTGGGAATGCAAAAAGTTTGGCCACTTAGAACTAGCTCGGCAGCTTTTATAAAGATAAATAAATATTTAGGAAGTAAGCCAGCAGTCCCAGCCTTACGTGGGTCCGTATTTACCCCCCAAAAATGAAAACATATGTACTCATGTATGCAAACACACACAGTGTAAGTGGATGTTAATAACAGCTTTATTCATAATCATCCAAAAGTGGACACAACCCAGATGACCACCAGATGGTGAACAGAAATGGTTATACCTCTGTAAAACAGAATCCCACTCAGGGATTAAAACAACAAAAACAACTCCTGATGTATGCAACAGCACAGATGAATCCCAAAAGCATCATGCTAAGTGAAAAAAAAAACAAAAAACCAGACACAAAAGGCTACACACTAATGATTCATTTATATGACAAGGTAGGAAAAGTTAAACTATGGGGCTGTGGGTGGATGAAGGTGATGACTGCAAGGGGGCCTGAGGAAACTTTTTCAGTGATAGAAAATATACTATAATTACTTTGTGGTGGTAATTGTATGATCGTATAGGTTTGTCAGAATCACAGAAGAACTGTCCACCAAAGTGGTGAATTTTACTGCATGTAAAGAATAGTCAGTAAATTTGATTTTCGAAAGCCCCATGAGAGCAAGTACTTTGTTTTCTTCACTGCTTTTACCCCTAGCATCTAAAACAGTAACTAACAAACAATAAGTATTTATAGAAAAGAAGGAAGATACCAGTGAGAGAAGGAAAGAAAGAAGGAAGGGAGGGAAGAAAGGAGGGGAGAGGAGAAGAGGGGAAGGAGGCAAAGAAGGAAGGAGGGAGAAAGGGAGGAAATAAGAAGAGAAAGAAAAGAGAAAGGATGGATGTCGGGCTCAACTCCTAAGGTCAGGGCTGGAGGAAGGGACTGCAAAGGATTGAGAAAAGGAAGGAAAGAACGAGACAGACCAAAATAGAAGAAAGCGGAGTCAGGGGGTAGAACTACCAGGGGAATTTGCCCCAAATAGCTACCACGAGTCACTGACTCCTCGCGTATTTGTTGTCTTTACACGAGGCAGTCATTTACAGAGAAAATGCAAGAAGTAAATCAGCCATTCCAACAAACAATGTTTACAGAGTGATTTTACATTTAAAAGGTTTAAGATAACTATCTAGCTTCTAGGCTTCTTCCTGAGCCTCAGCAGGGAACAAAAACCTCCTCGCCAAGGTTTTCCTCGCCCGGCCGGCTGTTGGTTTTCCAATGCCTAGGTAACTGTATCAATCTGCTTTTGGCTTTACATATCTAAACTAAGTTTCCTCTTTATTGATCCCAACAGATGGACAGAAGAAATGGAAGGATTATCCCACCCCCAGATTTTAGATTAAACATTAGATTCTCTAATACAAAAATTCTGGAACTATGTAGCCTATCTTAGACTTCGAATTTATTAAATATTTGATTTCAAATTTTTATAGTCTATAGCAAAGAGTAAAAGTTATGCCTTGAATTTTGTGGCCCAGAAAGTCCTCTTTTTCCTTTATAAAATCTGAATAAGGATTAAGAAACAATATAGATTTCTATTTCAGATAATAAAGATGTAGAACAAAAAGAGAGAATTCACATGCATTTAAAAAAAATGGTAGTCTAAACACAGGACAAGTTCTTGCATAGAACTGTAGAATTTTCTATTCAAATTGTTTAAGCTAGGAGTCAAAACCAGTCTCTAAATTTAAAATTCTCTTTAGAAACTCATCAAAACAAGCAGTGGTGAGTTCCAATAACAAGAAAGAAAAAAAAAATGTTTTAAAGGAAAGGTGCAGGCAGGAATGAAGGAGAATAGGCAGGCAAGAAGAGAGAGGAGGAAGAAGCATTTTTATTCTATTTTTATTTACTTGTTCACACTGGTTGTTTCCCCCCCATCTTCCCCTTAGGCCTAGGACACAAACCCAGGAGTATGTGGCCTTCACTACTTTTGGGGCAATTGACCTAACTGCTCCTCCACCAGGACATGCCAGAAAGAAAATCTTAAAGAGAACTGCTTTCAGTTACTCAGTGTATTCAGTGTCACTCTTCTGTTAGATTAAATTGAAGTACAAAAGCAAGCTCTGTATGGTCCCAAGGTATAGTGTCTGGAGGATGCCTCCATTAGTAGCAAGCTTAAAAAATAACAGCATGCAAGCATAATGTAACTGAGATAAGGAAAAAGCACACTAAAAGGTGCATAATACTTTAAATATCTATAAATGAGTTTAATGGTACCTGCCAAAATATGGAAGAGTCTATCATTGCAAAACAAATCTTTGGTTAAAAATGGTGCTCACTTCCTTTGATTACTTATCTTCCAGATGCTTTAGACCCCTTGGAATTCCTGAATGCTCAATCTGGAAATCACTTGTTATGACCAGCCTTTGCTTTTCAATGTCAACTATAGAGAGTCACTACAAAGTCTACCATCTTCATTCTCCCACATTTAGTCATTGTCTGCTAAGCCCAGATTCTTCCCTCAACCTCTGGGAGGAGACAGCAACCCCCACTTTTCTCGGATGGAAGAGTAAGAAAGAATACAATTATATAAATAAGGGTTAACAAATTATATAATAGAACAGAGAAATCAATTGATTCTTGCAGTAAAACAATTGCAAATGACAGTTAAACAGGTGAAAAGATATTCAAACTCTTTTGAAGGTTGAATGCATTCCATTTTTCCTGGTTCAAAGAGAAATCTTTTTTAGAGATCTTGGAAATAGTACTTATAAAGATGCCATTATATGGGGTATTTTTATATATGTTACTGTTGGGAATATGAACTAGTATGATAATCCTGAAATATTTTTGGAAATATTTATCAAGTGCATCTAAAGTGTTCAGACACTTAAGTGAGTAGTTTTAAATCTATATACCTACCTAGTAAATAATCAGAAGTACATGAAAGATTTATGTATTGAAATGTCAACTACCACATTGCTTGTTTGCTAGGAATTAGAAATAATCTAGATATTCTTCCTCAGGAGAATGAGCAACTGCATGGTTTATCTATTGAATGATAATATCCAGTCTTTAAAATGATGCTTATAAAGAGTCACTGATGAAAAAGAAAATTATAAAATGAAATATTAAGCTAAAATAAGGCAGAATTCAGTTGCATAGTCAGCACATCTTAGTTACAGAAATTCAAAATATTTTATATGAGAACGATTGGAGATAAATGGCCAAAAATTCTAAAAGTTGTTCTCCATAGTTTATAAGATTATGCTTAATATATTTTTGTTTTTTTACACTTTTTTGTACATTTTAAACTTTTTACTTGAGACTATACTGAAAAACACATCAAAGCCACTAAAAAATTCGTGATGGTAGCAAAAGAAACTAAGTACAGAGTCCAATTCTATGTATATAAGGTATAAACACAGTAAAAGTCAATCAGAAGTTGTGGAGGGTCCTGCCTACCACCTCCAGCAACCATAAAGAAAAGCCCTGACACCTCCTGTAACCTGAGCTTGCTGGAATGCACCCAGCAGACAAAGAACTTGAAACCCCTTCCCCTAATTTGCATCCCTCTCTTCCCGAGGTTGCTCTAGACTGTATAAGCTTGTTCTAACCAGAACTCGGGGCTCAGCTCTTTGGGGAAGAAATCCTCGCTGTGACTACGCGTGTAATTAATCTGCCTAAAACACTTCCAAAGAGTGCTAGCTTTGTTTCTCCCAAAAACTGTAACAAAGCCATAACAATGCTTTCTCCCGGTTGTAGCGCCATCAGCAGCTGGAAGGGATTTTAGGAGTGCTGGTAACATTTCTGTGCTTTCTGAGTTCTAGTTACTTAGGTATACTTAGTTTTCATAAGTGAATGATTATATTCCTTATGATTTATACACTTTGAATGTGCATAATCCACTAAACAGTAGTACCATATATTTCTCTTCCAAGAAATAGTCCAATTGAATATTTTAAGACTCCTTCATAAAACTATGAAGTCTGCATAAAAGTATGTCTAAACATAACATTGTCCAATAATCTGTTTTCTCATAAATTAATTCATCCCACTACAGCAGGCAGCCAACTAAAACAATAGCAGTTCATTCCTTATTACTAACAAGCTCTCCAGATTCTCACAGATAATACTAACTACCCAAAAGAGCCATTAAAGACTGGCAGAAAATCTTTAAGACTCAGACCCAAACAGAAAAGTGTTACTCTGTAAACGCTGACTTTTACGTGTTTCTCTTGGTAAGAAAATGCATTGCTTTTTCCTTATGGCAAGGATATAAGAGCACCTTTCACAAACCTTTCTTGGAAGTGAGCAGAATGCTGGAGAAGAATGAGAAGAGCCAAGCAGAAAAGAAAGAAAAAGAGCTAAACCTCAGTGAGGCTTATCCAAGGACATCCATACCTGGATATTAGTAGGAAAGGATTCTGTAAAAAGTACCTGGTAAAGCATTTGCATCAGCATGTATACAAAAGTAGTCAAGTGAAAACATGGTACAGAAAGCAAACTATGCTATTTGGAAATAAAACCAATTTTAACTGATGAGCATTTTAAATAAAAAGCTGTTATAATTTTAAAAAATGTGATAAAGAGGAAATTTTGTGGGCTTAGTATCATCAAAATGTAGAATAGAAAATAAAAACTGAGGTCTATTTCCCTCCCTCCACTTACTTTGTTTTTAACATCAAGAAACTCTCATCATTCTCCTAAAAATTCCCCAAGATAAGAATCTTTGCTTCCTCAATCCTGATACAATGATTCATCTATTTTTCTTCCCACATCCAAAGTCTTTAAAAGAAAGCAGACCAGGTTACTTGGAAACTTTTCAAGATAAACTTCATTTCAGTGGGATTAGAGCTGAGGGGGTTTTCCTGAGGACAGACTGTAGCAGAAGGGTGCAGGAGTGGAAAGGGTCCTGGACACTTTGTCAGCCTTTAGAGCTCAGCCTTCAGGAGAGTCAACCAAGTCACCTGGCTGGAGCCCTTGGGAAAGTCAGTTAGTTGATCTATGCTTCTATGACCAAGTCTACAAAATGATAATTAACAGTACTGGTGTTACTTACAACTTACAATTGTGGGAATTCAATAATCAAGTGGCTGTTTAAAAGCACTTCCTAAACTGGAAAGCAAGCCACAATAAGTTCCTATTATTATTTTATGTCAGTCAGTAATGAGAGATGGCCCAACTGCATTGTGAAAGATCTTTTAAAGTATCAGTAAAGTTACTCTACGTTAGAGACAGTCTGTGACAGATTCTCTACTTGTACCTACAAGACTTATGGGTAAAATCAGAATCCTCCTTAATCACAGGCACAGAAACAAACAAAAACAACCAATGAAATTGCTCTCCCCAGGCACCTGCAATGTTTGCACCCCTGTTTTGTTTCCCAAACCCCATTTTGGACCCCCATGAAATAGCTCTGTATCCTCCTGACAAATTCTATTTTTTTGGACAAAAACAATACATAATTTCAAAGCTTCCTAGTGATGTCAAGAAAAGTCAGGCAGAAAATTTGATCAGTGAAGAATGAGCCCCTCAAGATATTCAGAACAGTCTTTCCAAAATATGTCACTTTAGCGTGTGGATTATTTCAAGTCAAGATCAATCAAAGTCCTGCCTGCTCACAAGAAACTTTTCCATTCTCTTTACTACCTAGAAGAATGAAAATTGAGTGCATTACCCAAACGGAGGATTTTTACCAGAAATCATCTATTTATCAAAGAAACCTATCTATATGGCAGCCAAACATATAATAACAAAACATCTGGTCTTCATTATGAGTTACTCTCTCCTCATCATCTGAAGCCCCACACCTTATCCCATTCCTTACTTTCATTTCTCCTTACTGATCTTGCAAACCATGTGTATATGGATTCCCCGTACAATGTAATTAAATGTGATTATTATCTTCTATTAACCTGTTTAATGTTAACTTGTTTATTTGACAAGTCTAAGGGAGAACTCAGAGAGCCAGGGGAAATGACCCCTCCTCCCTGACACTACTAATAAATGATGATGAAGTGAGGGGGAAATATGGTGGCAGATCACAGGCTGTTGCAGTAACCAAGCAAAATGAGAATAAAAATGGCATAGGTAAAATGACAGAAATGAAGGACATCATTGTCAAGTCCAATATATTTTAATTCAAGCCATATGTATAATTTTAAATTTTCTAATAGCCACATTAAATAAGTATAAAGAGGTATAAAGTAATAGATGAATTTAATTTCAGTAATATATTTTAGCTAACACAATATTTTAAAATATGATCACTCAATGTAATCAATATCAAAAAATAGTTAATAGTTTTACTTTTTTATTTTGAACTAAGTCTTCCAGATTCAGCATACATTTCCTAGTCTATTTTTTGTTTCAGTTTCCTTCATTTAAAAGAGAAGAGTCTGTTCTTAAATTTGGACAAAAGCTATATACAGCAAATGCTCCATAAAAATCTACAACTAGAGCTCAACAAACTCCACAGCTATTCTCACTGCTGACACATTAACACACACATTTTAAACCACAGAGCTGAAAAAAACATGAATCTTTTGAAGTGATAATGAAGTAATGATTAGAATTTAACACCTTGTGAAGGTGGAACTCATCACCATAGCTAAACTTCAAGGATCTATAAAACTTCTTTAATTTTTTTTGACAGAGTAAATGAGAACAATTTTTATGACTGAAAAATGGTTATTTCTATCATTTCATTCATTTTCCTAAGAGAGAAAGGGAGGAGAGAGAGACAGAGAGGGAGAGAGAGAGATTTACTTGAAGATATTGTCTTATATAATTATGAAGGCTGGAAATCTGCAGCCTGGCCCAGTAGGCTGGAGACCTAAGGAGGCCATGCTGCACTTCCAGTCCAAAGGCTGCCTGCGGGCAGAATTTCTTCTTGTTGGGGGAAGTCAGTCTTAGTTCTGCTAAGCCCTTTAACTAATTAAATGAGACCCTCACTAATGGCTGCTCTGCTGCCCTGCATGAGTCCATTTTCAGACTTCTTTTTCCTGGTGATATTCTCCCAGAAGTCTGCTATTCCTCCCTTCAGTCCTTTTGTTTCGTTTGTAGGCAGGTTTCAAAGCCATCTGAAGAGTTTCCCAGTGTTATTTAAATCAGGGAATGTGGTTAGGCATCCATTTCAATCCTTCTGAACATTTCTTACTGTCCAGCAAATCCCCAATATTCTGTGAGTCTCCTTGGTTTTTTTGGTTCCAGACACTCCCAGGAATCTTGGCAGGTGACTTCACCCAACACCACCAGCTAGAATCTGAGTTTGAGTCCCACTAAATAGCCAAAATTCACAGCAGGGGTGTCAAAATGGAGGGTGCTTGTGTATGGAGTGTATGGGGACTGAGAGCCAGAGGAAAGATGGTGAAACTGTGACCAGATGATGCTGAGAAAAGAGAAACACTGGCCATCACTTCTCAAGCACTGTTGCTGTGCCAGGCACCGCACGACCCTCTTACACACATCCAAACTTCTCACCTCTGCCCTTTTCAGGTGAGCATGACTGTTCTTCATGTTGACAGATGAGAAAATGAGGCACAGAGATGTCTAATAACTCACTCAAGGTCACAAAGCTAATAAACGGTGAGCTGGGATTTGAACCTAGGCAGTCAGGTTTCTCACGCTTAATTAACCCCTTATTCTCTGGCAAAGGGCCTAGATATGAGTATAATCAGAAAAGAACAGCCTCCCTCTCTGGGACTCTGCTAGGGGCACACTGAACAATTTTCTTCTCTGAGCTCCATGTTTTCTGTTTCCATCGCAATCATTTCCCTTCTTCTGATGCAGTTTTAAATATATGTATATGCTGATATCTTCACTTAGGTCCGGATTACATTTTTTTTCTCCCCTTTTAGGCTTAAAGGGTAGTATCGACTTCATTATATATTGATTTCAATAATCACTTTCTTTAGAGATGCAGAAAACAGACTGGTGGTTCCCAGAGATTGGGATAAAGAGGTGGGCAAAGCTACAAACTTGCCATTATAAAATAAATGCCATGAACATGTAATGTACAACACGGTGGCTGTAGTCAGCAGCACTGCATTGGCCATTAGACAGCTGCGAAGAAGACAGATCAGAAAAATTCTTAAGAAAAAACACACGTGCCTTTACCTTGACTGATGTTAACTACACTTGTGGAGATGATTTCACAATATATTCAGTAACGAATTATTATGCTGTGTACTGAAATTAAAAAAAAAAAGTTATATGTCAATCACACCTTAAAAAAAAAAATAGCAAGCTCTTTGCATGTTCTTCTACCAGACTGCTGATGTTGTGAAACCTAACTAAGGAATGCGGCGCAGTCGGGATACAGTGTGTGTAGCCTGCAAGTACAGGAGAGAAGAAAGGCAAAATCCAGGGAAATCTAGCTAACAATGCTTACAAGATTACAGAATACTTACTTGCAATTAGTCTGCAGGGAATTACATGCTGTCAAAAATTTCTGTTTTATTTTCTCCATTGCTATTCGATGGTGGCTGGGAGTCCAAGGTGAGAACAGAAACTGGTTTCAAGATTTAAATCACAAGAGACTTCCTCTTGTAAAAAAGTTTCCTGATTACCCTCCACTCCTTTGAGTAGAACTGACCACACCCTGCTGCTGCTGCATTCTCCCCAGAACTGGTAGAAAGGTCTATTGCAAGACAAATAAAGCTGTAGTGCTCACTTTACAACTTTCTTCTCTTCCCACACTTCCTCTCTTCAGGCTTTCATAGAAGTTTCTTCAGAGTAGAAATCATAGCTCATTCTCTTTCAAATCACTGTGGAAGGAGATACTTAGCAAAAAGTAACAGCTAACGTCTGTCTACTTGTCAGGCATGAGGCTAAACACTACTCACAATGATCTCATTTAGCTTTCATGATATTATTCTGTGTGGTCTACATTAAACAGAGGAGTTAAACAACTTGCTGAAGATCATATGGAGGCACCGGATGCTTCGAGTTCAGCTAGAGACTTCATGCTCTGTCACCGCAGTGTAGTCTCGTTCATAAAATGTCTGATGATGGAATGAAAAAAAAATTGTGTTGCTTAGTTCTAACCAGAAGCTAGGATTCTGTGACAAAATTAGCACACTTTTTCACACGGTAAATTTCTATATAGATAAAATTATTCTCTATGTAACCTGGAGTAATATCTTAATCCATTCAGGCTACTATAATGGAATACTATAGACTGGTTGATTTTTTTTTTTTTTTAAGTCAAAGTGGAGGCAAGAATGAAAGGGAGTAGGTAGGCAGGAAGAGAGAGAGGAGGAAGAAGCATCTTTATTTTTATTCAGTTGTTCACATTGGTTGCTTTCCCACAGGTCTAGGACTCGAACCCAGGGGTATGTGACTTGCTCCTTTGGAGAAGATAGACCTAACTGCTACTCCACCAGAGCATGCCCTGGGTGGCTTTTAAACAACAGAAATTGATTTCTCACAGCTTCAGATGCCAGAAAGTTCAAGACCAAGACGAATGCATTTCTGGTGGAACCTGCTTCCTTGTTCATAGGCATCTTCTCACTGTGCCCCCACAAGGTGAAAGGGGCAAGAAAGCTCTGGGGGAGTCTCTTTTATAAGGGCACTAATTCCATTTAGGAGGGTTCTACCCTCATGACTCAATCAGATAGTCAGTATATAGCAAATAGTAAGAAATTATCTTTTTAGTTTGGCTTGATTTCTAGTAAAAAAATATAAGTTCTTCGTTCAGACAAAATTAATGTATTCTAATCTCTTATAAGAAGTCTGGATGTTAGCACATATATATACATGCTTTGATCAAAGTATTGATAGTAATATGGCAAGCTATTATTAAAGGTTCATGTAAATTAAAGGATGATATAAAATAGAGATCCCAAACTCGAATGCCTGCTGGAACTAGGAAGGTAACAAATCAAGCCGTGTACTAGGTGATGAGACAGTGGCGCTATGGTTCCAGTGGGGAACTGTCAGTGATAGAGAAAATCTTTATGTTTCTAGACACTTGCAATTTTCTGAGCAAATTTTACTGGCATTTGGGATCTGAACTTAAAGGACTTGGCTGAAAGTGAATTTATGTGGAATTACTTAATGAAAACTTAAGTTAGGCCCTCCAGTTAATTTTTTTTTTTTTTTAAATGTCAAGGAGCAGTAAATCCCTCAGGGAGACATCTCCTGGGATGTAGAAGTGAATAGTCTAGTCTTATTCTCCCTGTGGAGAAATGTATTTACATCCCAAAGGATAAAGGCCAGGATCCTTCTCTTGTGTGTTCTCAAGCAGAATATGCAATAGGAAACGAGATGTTTCTCTGTCTCAGAGGTGGAGGGATATCTAAAGATTCATTTTCAGGGGTAGATTGTTCATCCTAAGTAGACACCATTATGTGTAGGACATCATCTGGTTCTCAGCTGAAACTTTACAGGCCAGAGAGACTAGCAGGATATACTCAAAGTACAAAAACAAAAGGACTTCCAAACAAGGATCCTCTACCCTGCTCGATTATAATTTAGAATTGAAGGAATGATGCAGAACTTTCCAAACAAATATTAAAAGAATTCATCACCACTGTGGGGGTTTTCGGGTCGCTCAAAGAACCCACGGCAGAGTTAGGCAGGTGAGCAAGCAGAGGTTTAATCAGAGGGTAAAGGGATGGAGCTGACCAAGGGAGGTCCAGACTCTGTGGGTTCAGGGTCCCTCCACATACCAGACAGGCGCAGAGAGTAAGCAAGTTAGGGGTCCATTAGTGGGGAGCAGAGAGACAGAGAGGGAGCCAGCCAAGGAAGGCTGACCCCATTAGTGGGAAACAGAGGGAGAGAGAGAGGATGGAGCCAGCCAGAAGGCTAAGACCCCATTAGTGGGGAGGCTGACTTGAGGCCTTGCCATAGGCTTGAGCTTTTAAGGGAAAATCCCACATGGTGAGGAAGGGGGATGGGGAGAGGAGGCTGCAGACCAGGTTTCAGTTCCTGACTGGCCAAGGTGGCATTGTCCTTTGAAGTTATTGGTGGTCTTCTTCAACTGATGTCATTCCTTTGTTTCTTGGTGAGGGGGGTCTGTGTTGGTCACGTACTACATGTACCACATGTCAAACCATCGGCTTTCCTTATCCATCTGGATGCATCCACGACTGGGTGCTGGAGCCACAGGCAATTCACTGTTCTGATAGTTCAACTTTAATCCCCGGTCTAAGGCTTGCTCTTGTGAGGGTGCTGACAACCACTAAACCAACCTTACAAAAAATACTAAAGAAAGTTCTATTAAACGAAAAGAAACCTCCTTAGAAGCAGTAAATATATAAATTAAATATATGAAATGTGGGGAAGAAAAGTATAAAAATGCCGACTGTTAGATGAGCTCAAGACTAACTTGCTTTCAAGTTAAAACAGGTTAGAATCATAGAAACTTTTATGCAAAGCCCAGGGTAACCTCAAAACATAAACCCATGTGAAAAACAAAGAAGAAAAAACAAAAGAGGAACCAAACACTGCATAAATACTTTCAAAACACCTAAGAAGAGAAAAAGAATAAAGATATTGTCTGTAACAACACCTAGAAAACAATGAACAAAGTGGCAATAAACAGTTACATATCCATAATCACCTTAACTGTTAATGGACTGAACTCACCAATTGAAAGTCCAAATGTATCATAAAACATGACTCAATTGCATACAGGAAACTCATCTAAATTCTAAAGATAAAGATAGGCTCAAGGTCAATGACTGGAACATAATCCTACCATCAAATAGTAACCTTAAAAAAGCAGGGACAGTCATACTTACATCAGATAAAATAGACATCCAACTAAAGAAGTTAACAAAAGACAGGAATGGGTATTCAGCATTATTTACAATAGCCAAGAGCTGGAAATATTCCAAGGACCCAACAGCAGATGAATGACTAAAGAAGATTCAGTATAGATACATAATAGAATACTACTCTACTATCAAAAAAGATGAAATTATGCTATTTGCACCAACATGGATGAACCTAGAGGGAATTTTGTTTAGTGAGATAAGCAAGAATAATCATTATGATATCACTCATATGTGGCATATAGAGAAACCAAGCAAACAAAAATAGACTTTCAATCAATAAAAAAGTTAGTTTTTGCAGGAAAAGAAGGGGGACGCTGGACAGGAAAGTTGGGTAGGAGAGATAAATTGCACAGTAAAGGAAAAACAGAAATGGCAGTAAACTTGATGTACTATATACAGATATGAATTTACTATGATGCACACCTTAGTCCTATATAATGTTACGATGTAATTTTCCTTCAATAAAGTTAATATAAAAAAAAGAACTCCAATTGCAAATCCATTGTTTTGCTAGTTAAGAACTTTAATAATGCTGAAGTATCTAGGAAAGCTAAATCTACATGGTTATCAAATGTTGATATCTATAGTTAATCTATTAATCCATCTTTACCCAGAGCCAGCTGGCAGCACATACCTATAGATTACAGAATATTTTACTTAAATATGTTGAGCAAAGATCAAGTTGAACAGAAAAAAGCCTTAAGCTGAAACCTTGCACACCAGGCTACTTCTGGGTATTCTCAAAGTAGGAACATTCTCAGTATTTGAAAAGCAGCAAGACAGCACCGTGCCTTCCTGTGTGAGTGAAAGCACTGTGTGGAGAGGAAGAAGGACTGAAAGAGGAAGTATGAGGCACTGAGAACAAGATGCGTGCTTCTTTATGTTGCTTGGTTCTTTTCAGCAACAGTTTATTCAGACCAGCGTTTTTTGGGGATGTTGAGAAACGTTCTCTAGAAGAACAAGGTGGCTATTTTTATGAGGTCCACCACACAGGGCTAGAATATTAGGTGGTTGCTTTTTTTTTTTTTTTTTTTTTTTCAGTTGCCTGGGACAGAGACACTCAGATTACATTTAGTGACAAGGGACTTGGGTGAAGATGTGTGGAAACGCCAGAAGAGGAAACAGTCACCAGTGAGTTGGTCCTCGAGGCAGAACTACCAAGCCCCTTGGGCCTCTCATACACCCTCATCAAAGAATCTCCTTTGTTTACTCTTCTTTCTACTTTCTATCCTTCAGTTTGTTGCATTTTTTTTTTTTTCTTTATTCCCTTACACCACCTTCCATTTCAGCTCTCTGAATCACCATTTATTAAGGCTGACCTGTGTTGAGATGCAACCTCAGAAGCATTTCAGGTATAATGTGAAACCACCCCCTATCAAGGCAGACTGCTCCATATTGTGGACGACCGCTTTACCAACCGAGGGAAGCTGCTGACAAGGTTTTGTCTTAAGTGGTTGCAAGCTGAGTAGTCTGCACCCATCCCCCAGATATTCAAGTTTATATAGAGGTCTTTACAGATGTAAGCATGGTCTCAACAACACATTTTATCTCTGGGTTATAGCCCAAGTACATGAATTCCTGGGCGCCTCTAATTACCTGGCTCCAGGTTGCAGGTCAACATGCTGTCATGTTCTTCTGATGACCTGACATTAAATGAAAAAAAACAAAAACAAAGTTCAATTAGTAGAAAACCAAACTGGCTATAACTTAAATAAATAGGACATTATTTTTTCTCTATAACAAGATGTCAGAGTTGGTGGTTCAGCTGCTCAGTGCTATATCAACAACTCAGGCTTTCTTTCTATTCTTCCATTTTTAGCTGTTGGTTTTGTCATCTTTAATCAAGTGACCTTGTGGCTGCAAGATGGCTGTTTCTTGTCTGGGCATCACTGTGTCTACACAGGAAGATTAGAGAAGCATCAAAGCCAGTAAGATTTTTTGTTTCTTCTGCTGCACATGTGTGAATGCACAAGCATGTATGAGTGCACACACACACACACACATACACATACTTTTGCTTATGTCTCATTGACTGTAACTATGTCATATGACTACACTTAACTGCTGTGAAGGCTGGGAAAGTGAATATTAAGCTTTTATAGTTTTCACAATGGGAAAACAGCAAGAAAAATGGACATTGTGAAAAGCTATTAGCAGTCAGCTAATGAACAATATTTACCACAATCGGTCTTGCAAATACCTTAGGCAGTGTTCAAAAACAAGTCACCTAATAGAAGACCTTGCACTCTATGGATAACTGATTTGAGGGAGGGGTTGATCAGATATTATCAGATGCTGAATTGACAGCTTTCCTTGAAAGAGGGCTGTGTTCAGGGCAAGAACTGATAGTACTTTGGTACCAAACATTTCTACATTCTTAACAATGATCCAATTATAATAGTCATCCCTTATCCTTGGGAGATACATTCCAAGACACGCCCCCCCCCCCCACACCCGATCAGGAGCTGCCTAAAACCTCCGACAGTACCAAAGCCTACATATATATATACATATATATATATAAAGATAGATAGATAGATATAGATAGATAATATGCTTTTTCCTATCCTATAATAAAGTTTAATTTTAAACGAGGTACAGTAAGAGATAAAGAGCAGTAACTAATAATGAAATAGACTAAAAAGAATATACTGTAATAAGTTATGTAAATGTGAGCTCTCTCTCCTCTCTCTTTATCTGTCTCTCAATATTTTATTGTTTCTATAACCTAAGCCTCAGAAAGCAAAGCTGAGGGCAAGGGGGCACTACTGTTGGCTTAGTTAACTATAAATGCTACAATCCTACATCTATTCACAAGTTTGCTTTGTTCATTCACATGTTTATTCAATAACTATTAATGGAATGATAGATATTTGTCTAGGTGCAGGGACTATGACAGTGAATAAAAAGGAACTTATTTTTCAGTGGAAGAGAATTAATTTATGCTCTAATAATCCTGCTGTTCTCTTTGGTAAGGATTATCACAATTTTAGTACTTAGATAATGTGGATCTCTCTATATGTAGAAAGATGTACCCATCTATTTTTTTTTGTCTGTCTGAGGTCTTTAGATGGTAATTAGTGCTATGGCAAAAATAGTTAAGGAAACATGGGCAGAATGTGAGAGGATAGGAGAGCATTGGCTATAATTTATAGAATTATACTAATTCAAAGCCAAATAATTTAGTCACAAACTTTTCACTCTGCCTACTTTAAAAGGGAAACTGGCAAGCATCTCTGTTCTAGAGAAAAAGAGGAAGGAAATGCACAGTGCCAGAAGCCAGAGTGTATAATTTATGCTGCACATCCAGTCTCTGTTATCATTAGCTCATAGGTCTATCTTCTTAAATTATTTTACTTGGCTTATTAGCTTTCTCTAGGTCTATTGTGTATGGTCTAAAAATGTAGCCTTGCTCTTGAGCAGCAATTCAGTTTTAAGCTTTGAAAAAATCTACCCTTCACCCTCGAGTCATTTTCAAAACTTACTAGAGAATCTAGTGGAGACCAACATGTACGTGAAAATTCTCCATTAGGCATTGAATTTTAACCAAGGAAACTGGCACTGCTTGTTTGCTTTCTGTGTGGCTATATAGAATTCACATACTTAAATTTAAAATACATTTCACTGTTTTTCTTCCTATCTCTTTCACTAGCCTATGAATCCCCACTTCTTTTCCATTCATTTCTATGCAGTCTAATTCTCTCTTATTCTTCCGGGCACAGAATAATTATAACTGACTTAAAAAAAGAATTTTCTTGAAACTTAGACTTTAAGTCCCTGTTTGTGCTCTTATAAACCCATTGCTCTCCTTGATAACAATTAACATAATTTTAGTATTAATCTGTGTGATAGCTTGATTGGTGCTTGTTTCATTCCTCGGTAGACTGTAAACTCCATGAGGGCAGGAGGCCAACATCTTGCTCAGGTCAATATTTGTGTGTAGCAGTTGGACACACACAGTGGCACTTAATGCTATTTAGTACATTAGTAAGTATCTTCTGTCTCCAAGTGACTAGTACAATGCCTTGGAAGATAAGTACTCTGATGGACATTTTAATTGTAAAGGTCTGCTCAGATCTTCCTTCAGGAACACAAGACTTAACCCCGTCTCCCCCGCCACTGCTGGGAGCACTAGTGGCAGAAACCCTTAGCTGTCAGTGCTGTTTAAAGAATACTAGAGTTACAGAAATAGCCCCAAATCACATCTCCTTACAGGGGTGGTTTGCATTCAATCTATGCTGAGTTAAAGGCCAGTCCCTCATACCAATTTGAGACATCTCTAAAAGATCATCTCAGCTCCAAGAAGTCATCTGAAACTTTTGTTGGGATGATAACACAGATTAACTCCTCCCTCTGCTCCATCAAGCTTCTTCTATCTCCCTTTCATAGAGGTGGATTCCAAGAGCATACAGGAGCATGTCTTGCACTTTAATTTCCCCCTGAGTCTATTTGATGAGTAAACCAATCAGTGATGGCTACAACAAAATTATTGACTGAACTGAATTGAACATTATGTTCTATAGCAAAGATTTGATTCTTATTTATCCTGGAACCTTGCAATGAATAGAAGGTGCTTTTCATATCATAAGTGCTATGGTCTCTTTGTCCCTCCAGAATTTATATGTTGAAATTCTAGCTCCCAAAAGTGATAGCATTAGGATATGTGGCCTTTGGGAGGTGTTTAAGTCATGAGGTAGGCTCCCCCATGAAAAGGATTAGTGCTTTATAAATAAAAGAGGCCCTACATCCCTTCTTCTTCCCTTATGTGAGGATACAACTAGAAGTCTGCCACCTAGAAAACATTCTTCACCCAGTCACATTGGCACACTGATCTTGGACTTCCGGGTCCCAGAGTGTGATAAAATTCTGTTCTATAAGCCACTTAGCCAACAGCATTTTGTTAGAGTAGCCTGAATAGAGTATGATAGCTGGCATCACAAGCACATCAAACAAAATATTCCCCCAAATTTCATCTAGAATGTGCTGTCTTCTTACTCAAAGTGTGGTCTTAAAGCCAGTGGCAATAGCGTACTTTGCATATTTTTTTATAAATCCAGAAACTCAAGGTCCAACCTGAATTAGACCAATTTAATCTGAATCTGCATTTTAACATGATCCCCAGGTTATTTGTGTTCATTAAAGTTTCAGAAATACTGAACTAAGATAATTATTATCAATAAATCATCTTATTAATAATTCCTCTCTAATTTATACTCCAAAATTTTGCTTAATGCTCAATCATGTATTCTTTCACTCAACAAATACCGAGTGTCAAAAATTTCAGCTATGTGTAGCTTACATTGTAGAAGGGGAGAAAATAAGCTCCAAATAAGTATATTTCAAAGTGTGGGGAAGGTGCCACGGAAAAATAGTAGGGCAGGGAAAGGTGGGCTGCAATTTCGAAATTTTTGCAAAAGACCGTAAGTAAAGGCTTGAAGTAGGTGAGGTAGTTTGCAATATGCATGTATGACTGCAAATTGGGAGTGTCCGGAAAGGGCCAAGGTCAATATAGCTGGAGTGTAATGGGAGCCATGCAGAGTGATGAAATGTTGTCATAGAACGAAGAGGGCAGATCTCGGGAGCGGCTCCTTAAAAATCGGTATTTGTCATTTAATTACTGAGAAGATAATTTAAGCCCTTTTGCCCCTAAGAATAACAGTTCATTCCTGACTAAATCAATCTGATTGCAGCTGTGGAAATTTGCAAAAACCACTTCACCTGCGAAGATTGTTTCCTCAAATACAAATGCAAGATTAGAGAAACCATTTAAGGGCCTTAACCTTCCCAGAGGTCCTTGATTGCAAAGTTTAATAGGGTAAATAAAATAAGGATTGCAGCTAGGTTGTGACCCAGAGCAAAGTTTTGTAATTCGAGAACACTGAAAAAGGAGGAACAATAGCCCAAAGTAAGGACAAGCCGTCAGAACGTAACCTTTGGACCCAGTTCCTCACAAACCCGTGAGCTCAGGTCGTCACCACAAATTATCTTGCCCCCCAACGTCGCGCTTCCTCTGAGAGGGTCACTCAAGCACTTCGGGGTCTGGTCCCGCCTTAGCGCTCTCTCCAGTTCCCCAACCACGCCTGAGGGTGCGCGTTGGCCCCGCCTCCCCGCCCCGGCCCCGCCTTCTAACACGTCCAGCCTCCTTTCACCTCGGCTTTCCCGCTCACGCCAGACGTCCTGCGTTGGTCCCGCCTCTCTGCCTTGGCTCCACCTTCTCGTCCAGGCTTGGCCACTAGGATTTAGCCTTGCCTCCCTGTGGATGTGTTCACGTCACTTTCGGCCCCAAATACTAGTCCACGCCCCGCCTCCTGCTGGAGCGCAAGTCTGCAGCGGCGGAAGTGACGCGCGCAGCTCAGATAGCGGGGCTGCGCCGGGGACGCCCGCGGCGGCTCGGGCTGCTCCCGAGTGGGTCCAGAGCGGCATGGCGCTCCTTCTGCTTCTGGCCCTCGTCATACAGCCTGGGAGCGAGGCTGAGATGAACGCTTCGGACCCGGCGCTGTCCTCAGGTACCGTCGCTAGCGGCTGCGCCGGTGCTAGGTGGGGACGGGACAGAAAGGGAGGGAGGGAGCCTCCCGGGACAGGAAATCCCGCCTAGCGGGGCCGCGCCCCGCTTCCCAGAGGGGCGTCTGACTCTGAGCCGACCGCGGCCGGGAAGGGCCTCCGGGGACCCAGTTTGCGCACTTCAGTTCCCTTTTTTCTTTTTCGTTGTTTCCAAAACAACACACATCTCAGTTTTCCAGTTCTTTTAATTCATTTTTGAGTTTTCTGATTAGGTTTGTACACGGCCTCAGCGCATGACTTAAATACTCTATTCTTAGGGTGAAACCTAAAGAAGTTTTGTCGGCAGCTAAGAATTAAGTGGCAGTAAGGGGGAGCCGATTTGTGAGTCAGTAACTCTTCACATAGCTTAGTTGAAGGTGGTGCGTTTTATTTCTTCCTGCTTATTAGTTTCCCAAGAAACAAAAGCTAAAAATACCTTTTTTTAAAGCTCGGTGTAATGGTGATTAGGAACTATAGTGAAATCAGTAAACTTTTTCTGTAAGATGGATAAACTTTAAATTATCAAAACTCTGGCATCCTTGAATGTCTTAGTGTCCGCAGTTAGCAGATGCCCGGAAGCGGTCAGAGAGGTTCAGTCTTCACTCTTGGTGGAGAGAATCTTAACTCTTAGGTGTTATCCGTTCATGTCCAGCTCTCCTTTTGCTTGATGTGTTTTAAAAATCTAACAAATAGGTAGACATTCTTTGGGACTGACGTTGTGGCAAGTGTTGGAATTGTAAAAATGGAACTTAAGTTTCTACTTTCAACAATCAAGATTATACAGGAATAATTAAGTGCCAGCCACTGTTGTAAATTCTTATCAGTCTGTTTTCACAACAATCCTATGAAGTAGGTGCTATTGCTGTCTCCATTTATGGATGAGAAATCCAGGCACAGGGGTCTGCCCAACTTGTGGAGAGGTCACTGCTACATAGTGGCTTGGCAGTGGGTTCCAGAGCAAATTAATCATCCACAAGGGCAATTGCATTGCATTGTTGTAAGAGATGAACTTATGTACCTGCTACTGGAAAGAAGATAATGGGAGCCTGGCTCTGACCAGGAGAGTCGTGAAAAGCTTTTCAAAGGTGAGTTAGAACTGGAGTTGCAGAGAGCCTAGTGTGTGCAGAGGAAGTAGTATGAGACAGCATACTGAACTAGTGGGGTATTAATCATTTTATTGGAGAGTATGTGTGTGAGGATACGATGGAGACAGGTGGGGTGGTAGGAACCAGTTATTGAAGTGTCTTGTCATGTGTAACAGCAGTAACAACTTCAGATCACCTAAGCTAAAAGAGGATTTTATTGCTTAGAGAATCCAAACAAGAGTTAACAGAAAGGTAGCTATGTCAGCTGGTCCTCAGGAATCTGAACCAGAAGCTCCAGCTTCAATAATATTGCGTTACTGACTCTGGATTTTGACAGCTTTCCCTATTTGGCAGGAATCCTGGATATTAACAGCTTTTTGGGTTTTGACAGCCTTCCACTTCCTCCACCCCAACAATCCCTTGTAGAAAGCTCTGTTTTTCCCAGCTTTGGTCAGGCATCAGCTCACAAGAATGGACATTGTCCCCGGAGGCTGGCAGTAGAGGAATTCCTGTAAGAGAAATTGGTGCAGGTGGTGCTGAGCCAACAGAATAACATGTTCTCTCTACTTTGTGCAAGTCATTGGGCAATGCATAGGATTATGTTAGGAAGAGAAATGATTTTATGTAGGACCAGACAGGCCACTTAGCAAGCTCACCTTGCCAAATCATTTAGCTGTAGACTCAGAGGAAGAAAGCCAGTTAGGAAACTGTGACTTAAGTCTAGGAGTGGTCTATGAGAAGTGGCAGTTTTTTGTTGTTTTTTTGTTTTGTTTTGTTTTTAAAGAGAAGGTATAAACAGGCAGGCAGACAGGAAGAGAGAGGAGGAAGAAGCTATTTTTCATTTAGTTGTTCTACCTTGGTTGCCCATGCCCCTTTCTCCCACCCCTACCCCACCCCGCAACCTAGGACTTGGACCCAGGGGTATGTGGCCTGGCTTCTTCTAAGGCTGTTAATCCTACTGCTGTTTCACCAGGGCACGCCAGTGTTTTGTTTTGCTTTTTAAAGGAAAGGTGCATGCAGGAATGAAAGCAGGTGGGCAGGCAGGCAGGGGAGGAGGAAGAAGCATTTCGCTTACTTTATATTAACTGTTCACCTTGGTTGTTCCCTCCCACCCCAGGACCTGAAACAAGCTCTAGGGATGTATGTGGACTGTGACCAAAACCTACTCCACCAGGGCATGCCAAAAAGTAGTAATTTTAAAAGGAGAAGAAAGTACAATTTGAAGAACATTTAGAAGGCAGAGTCAGCAGGTCTCAGTGACTGATTTTGACGTGGGAGGGCAAGAGGATGACTCAGGTTCCTGGCTTAGGGAAAGCCTTAAACCCAGTCCCAGTCCTTTCCTTCTGAGGACAGGAACCTCCTGTGTGATTTGCACAGCCCTGGGAGTAGAATTACCTTCTTGTCTGCCCCCCTCCCCTATCCACCTTCCGGGAGGAGAATCTTCTGTGGCCAGCAGTATTCCAACATTTTGTAAACACAGCTAGCTATCAGCAACACCCCTTTTTCCAGTGTGTTTTTCTAGATTTTTCAGTACATTTCTCTAGCATGTGTTCCTTTGCTTTTAAAGTTAAGTTAAAGGTAAAATCTCCAGCGAGTACAAGGAAAATCCATAAGGACAACCTGTTTCTAACCCTTGGTTAGCTTCTCTGTCTCGACAGTGTCTGGCATACTTATGGGTTAACTCTTATTTGTGCTGGCCTTGATTTTATTTCTGAAAGTTCATCTTACGTGAGAGGACCTGGTAGGAACAGGGAAGCAGGCAAGAAATAGAACATTTTCTGTAACATCCAAGTTATTAGAAATGTATTGTCTTAAATTTTGGGTTTTTTTTTAAATTAATATTTAAATAATTTGATAGGAAAAAATAAATCCATGTGTGCTAATCATGTGTAGCATTTCACCTTTTCATACAAAAATATATGAAAGTGTGTTTTTTAAAGAGAATCAGTGTGTGGTAATGGTTCGCTCTTCCTCTTGGTTATTATCTGAAGAATATACTACTTTCATATAGAAATTCTCTACTTCCTAACTTTAAGCTAATGCTTGGGGTGTGTTTACATTCTCCATTTCCTTTAGATTCTATATTTTAGAAATTCAGAATACTCAAAAGATAATGCATTTTAATTATACTTATTGAGCAGGGTATTACTTTTCTTTTTCATTTTATTATGATTCATATGGACTTTGAAGGCTATGGTTCTATATACAAGAAGACCTAAGGGATTGGAGAGAAAAATAACTTTTAAAGTGCTATCTTGTAAGATTTGGTAGCATATAGCAAAAGTACAGCTGTTGAATAAATGGCATGAATAATCAGTGGATCTATTTTAATTGGACAAGAAATCAGAATGAAAGCTGAACCAGAATTAAATGAATGGCTGGCAGAAATAAATCAGTTTACTTGTAATTTTCTTCATAAAAGAGTGTCTTTAAGTTTTCCTATATAGCGTGATCAGATACTAGGTATCCTTTTCAGACAGGTCTAGTATAAAGACATCTTTGTGAACATGTGAAACATCATGTGCAAGAACCCTCAAAATGTCAATGTGTCTTAAATCTGGGGGGTGCTGCCGCTTGCCAACAGAAAATATTGGAAAGCATTAAGAAAGTTAGCCCTTTTATCAGCACTGGAAAGCCATTCAGGGAGGTGGTCATAAATAATGTTCTAAAAAAAAGCACAAGTCTTGATTTGATACTTTTCTCATTTATTCCGTCTGGATTTGTCATGCAATTTCTGTTTTTAGTGCAAGAAGAAAGTACCCACGAATGTAAGAATACCCATATGGAAAAGGTGTTAGATCTTTAATTTGGGAGTTGCTCACTCAGAAAAAGGGTCTGTATGCTTTAATTTGGAGCATTTGTTGTTTTTTGTTTGAAAAAAAAAGGCGCAGGCAGGAAGAGAGAGGAGGAAGAAACATTTATTAATTTAATTTAAAAAATTTTTCTTATTCAGTTATTCCCCCGACCCCCCAACTCTGGGTCTTGAACCTGGATCCTTGGGACTGTGTCCAGTGGCATTATCTGCTAGGCCACCAGGACACACATTTGTTTTTGAGTTTTATTGTGATGACCCAAAACAGTGTAGTTACTGGCTGCATTTTCTTTACATCTTTAGACTTCTCAGTTTGTCTTTCCCTTAGAGAGGTCAGTAAGCAGATTGTCAAGTGGTGTCCACCGAGCCCTGTTCTGTTGTAGCTGTACACATCTTTATACTGCCTTTGAAGGCTTTGTAGTCTGTTAAAATTGGTAAAGAACTCCTATAGCTGTCCCTCTTTCAGCCGAGGCACAGGTGCTTTTGGTATGAGATGGAACTCAGGTGGCACCAGGCTCTCCTGTCACCATCCATGATGCAGAGGAAATCTGGAGAGGTCCATACAGTTTGCTTCGTATTCCTTCTCCAGCAGTTATTACAGAACTCTTGCCTGCTGGTTTTAGTCTTATTGTGAATCCTTGTTGTTCCTTCTGGTGGCACTACCTTGCTACTTGCTGATCTCCATCTTTTGTCCTCTCGCTTGCCCTTTTTCATATCGTGTCTTTTCTAGTTAAGCATGAGGAAACAGTTGCCTGTAACCAGAACTCCTTTTTTCCCTGCATTGTAATTAGAGTGTTACGAAAAGCAGATTCTTTTCGCCTGTGGTTTGTTTTGTTAAATTCTCAGCTGCTAGTTCTAGAGGACTTTCTGGGAATCAGATCTTAAATTAGCTAAAGTTTACTCTGAATAGTATGCAGATATAATTCACCAAATAATTCTGAACTCATTTCCAAAATCATGATTTACATCTCTCTGGGTGTTTTCAAGAAATGGGAATATATGTAAGATTATTTTAGTTCATGAGCTAGTTTAGTAGTATCATCCCTTAAACTTCCTGAGTAATACTCTCTTGCTATTTCTACATAATATTTATTGATATAAAATAAATTTATTATGAATAGAAGTTGTAAACCTTAATTATTTTCATCTGACTGTATAACAATTTAAAATTTTAGGTTAATCTGAAAGATGAGAAAATTACTCATGTCTGTTTTCATGTGATTTTGGCAAAGATGACAGAGACAGAGTCTGATAATCACATGGTTTCTCATCACATGGTTTAAATCACAGGTTACATCCTTTGGTGTAAATATTCAAAAGTTTCTCCTTTAGTAGTAATTTCTGTTTGCTATAGCTCAGTGAAACCTGTCCTCCTACATCCTGTCTGTCTTGATTGCTTTGAATGCTGTGATTTAAGTCCTTGTCCTATTCTAACCATGTTAGGCTTTTCCTTAAATTATGGGAAACACCATTTGATTCATATTAACAATTAATCTGATGTTGCACTACTACTGTTTGTATTTTTAGAATATAATTCAGTAAACTCTTCTGAAATATAAGTGCACTTTACTTGATGTACTGGTATATAGATTGACTTCTTTAGGAGTTTTCCTCAAATATAGGAAGTTTGGATTACATATATACAGTTAAGTGATTTCTTTTGGGAATAATTTTTTAAAGGGGGTTTAAAAGGAAGTGAAGAGCTTGTCATTTATTGGAAACTGGAGGAAGGAGAATCCTTGTTACCTAGTGTCACAAACTTAGTGACACTGTCACCTTCCTAACATAAGAGAGTAGGAAATGTGAACTTTGTGGCAACCTAGCTAAGGAGTTTTCCAAGAAGTGTTGGATGTGACATGTGGTTTCTTCTTACTTCTTAGAGTAAGATACAAAGCTTAAGAGTATAACCAAAGCAAGGAATGTTCAACTAAAAGAAACCAGGACTTGATGGTTTGAAAATTCTCAGCTGTTAGGCAAAAGATATTAAAATCAAGAAATGACTTCTGAAGGAAGTTTAGATTCATGATGAGTTTTCTTAGAATCGGGTACCTCTTATCAGATGGCAAAGTTATGATTATGTAACTATTATTTAATATTAATGTTGAATTGAAGCCCAGGAGGAGAGTACCTTTTATTTCCTCCTCAACCATAGAGTGTAAGCTGCTTGAAAATTGGGTTGTTTCAGGAAGTTTAGATGCAAACATGTCATAGAGAAGAAACTGTATGAAGGCAGCCTCAGTATGCCCTGCTGTGTGTGGCCATGGGACTCTACCAAAACCAGAAGAGAAGAACCAGGCCTAAATCTGCCAAGGCTGCTACTCTCTGGCTCACCTGTAAGGTACTAACAGCCATCGGTGGTATTTGAGGAAGAGTAAAATAGAAAAAATTTAGGTGTGTGATGATTGGCTACAAAGAGAGTGATTAGTAGTAAGGAGTATTGAAATCTGTGATAACATCCTCGCAGCTTCATAATCTCAACCTTTTGAAACAAATTGTTATACTACTTTGAATTGTGTAGCAGAAGTCACATCTATTCATTGAGGGAGGGAAGCTATAAAATATAGTGATGAAAAATGGTTCTGCTCTCAAATTAGTTTTTTTACTAAAATTATGAACATGTCTGTATCTAGAGCAGGATACTATTGGCATTTTGAATTGCCAAGTATCAAGAGCTGTCCTATGCTGTGTAGAATATTTAGTGGCATTCCTGACCCCCGCCACCCAAATACCAGTAGCACCCCACCACTACCCCTCAATTGTGAGAATCAGCAATGGACATTGAACTTACTTTATCAATCAAAATTACCTCAATAAAATTTTTGTCAAATCTCCAGACAATGTCAAATGACCCTTGAGAGCTAATATCACCTCCTACTGAGAACCACTAATCTAAAGAAAAAACTCATCAAAAGGGGAAAAAGAGCAGTGTAATTGATTTGATTATACCTAAGTCTATGTTTTTTTACCTAAATAATTCATAATCCATGTTCCGCTTTGAAAAGTAAAGAGTTAAATAATTTTGAATTAAAGCAATGTACCAATTTAGATTCAGTGGAATTTTTGTTTTGGAAAAAAATACTGTGGGTGTTTCCTTCAACAGTAACCAAAGTTCCTGTGTATGTGAAATTAATAAACAGCTCACTTGACAGATGAGGAAATCTCAAACAATTTACATAGCCAGGAAAGAACCCAGATTTCTTAATGTTCAATTCAGTGAATAGTTAACTTATTGGGGGCAATCCATATGGTATAATCCTAAATGATTATATTCATCTTCTGGGGCACTTTAGAAATATTTAAACGTTTGGTCCAGTTTTCCAGTCAATGATGGATGACAACCTTTTCCAGTAAGTTGGGGGTGAGATGGAGTGACTACTTTAATAACAAGAATACAGTATTGGTGTTGTGTGATTAAGATATTAAATCAACTTGTGCCTATTCTCTTATATGACTCTTTCTCATCAATAAATGTTTTCTGAAATGACTTAAAAGATCAAAGGCAAGAGGAAATATTAGGTCTGTTTTGTAAAATGCCCTGTATAAGCCAGAGAACAAAATATTATGAAATTGGAATGTCTGGTTCATTAGGTAATTAGGCAATATTCTTGTGTTCTAGAAATGGTCTTAAAGGTGTATAATAGTACTAGTAAAGGGTTGAGAGCCTTGATATTTTAGAGTGAAATTAGCTGTTTCCAGGATAACCATTTCTCATCTAGACATTGAATACAATGGAAAATAGAAAGTTAAGTGTGATTAAGTGAATCGAATTACAGTATTACAGTGGTTAATATATTTTTAATAAAAACTCCTAAAACATAGGAATTTATTGCCTTATACTGCTTGTGTTTCCTTATATCACTGTTGTTTCAATAATTTAAAATCAAACGCTTTTTTTTTTTTTGTTACCCACTTTTTTAATTTTTTAAAATTTCTAATTGTATTATCCTGGCAAATTCTTTTTCTTCAAAAAACATATCTGATTGACATGACTTCCTATAATAAGATTTTCCAATGTCAATAGTCGTTCCTTATTTTTGTTCATTTTGCTTTTTGATTTTCTTACAGTGCCAGTACCAACCAGTGTTACAATTGAGGCCTATAACTTTAATACTAAATTACATTGGGACTATCAGGTCATGAATCAGACACCTTTTTTTACTGTACAGGTAATGACTTACCGGTGAGTGTTATTCTTTTATCCTTTTTATTGTTTTTTTGTTCGTTTGGTTGGTTTTAGGTGCTTGCACATTCGTTCCGTCACTGTTTCCCTACGTAATCCTTTCTTCCCATCTAACAAAATGACCTTAACTGCCTGTAGACTGCAGGAAGTGCTAAGGGTGCAAAGTAATTCTTTTCAGAGTATTTCCTGCCTCTTCGTTTTATTTCCTGTCAAAACGTAGTTAGTGATACTTGAAATAAAGAAGTATCACTAACTTCTGAGATTTTAAGTCATGACAAGACTTAAAGTTCTGCATTAAAAGTAATTGTCATCTTACTTCCTATGGTGTGTATTGCTGAGTAGAAAGAGACATTTCAAAAACATTTTCACAAGTGTTAGCAAAATTTTTTAATATGTTGACTTTTGTAGTTAAGTAATGATTATGCTGATAGAATTTAGTTTTTTTTAAAATTCTGTATGATGTGTGATTTGTATAGGACTTGTATTTTGAATTGAGACTCTTTATTGTACAGGAATTTGTTGTTCTCTTAACCAAAGACTAAAGGCTTTGTACCCGATCTGCCTTCTCCATCTTTTTCTTATTCATGTCTTTCTACCAGCTTCATGCAACGAATGAAGGGCAAAGCATAGACAGAGATGGTTCAAGTTTATCTGTTAACAGTAAGAGTTTTTCTGTGATTCTTCATTCTTCATTTTAGCAAGGCAGAATGGATTGATACCTGCAATACCTCTGATCATTATTGTAGTATTTCTTCTCAAATTGATGATCCATCAGATTCACTCTGGGCCAGAGTTAAAGCTAGACTTGGACAAAAAGAATCGGCCTATGTTAACTCCAAGGAATTTATTTTGTGCAAACAGGGTGAGTAGAATGTTTAATTTGAAATTTGAAAATGCATGTGTCTTCTGTGTATATCACGTATTATTGGCATTTGCTGAAAATCATCACAGTGCCCAAGCACATTTGGAGGAATTTAGGGAGTCAGTGTTTTCTTCTCCCAAGTCCCACAGAATAGGACTAAAAGGCAGCAGGTGGTAAGAGAGAAGAGGAGGAAGCATTTATTTTATTTTATTTCATTGTTCACACTAGATGTTTTTCCCCCTGGATCTGGGACTTGAACCCAGGGGTATATGGCCCTTGCTACTTCGGAGCAGGTTGTCCTAACCACTACTCCACCAGACATGCCAGCTTTACCCTTTCTAAACCATTGCATTTGCACTCCATACAAATTTGTGTCTGGCAGTCCAGCTGTACTCTACAATACCCTCTTCTGTCTTCTCAGTCATTCTTTTCTAAGTTACATTCACTCAAGACTTTGGAAGCTGCTCTCATTCTCCCAACGTTAAGTCCTTGAGACCTGTGAGAACTTAAATACCAACTTGAGAAATTTTAGAGTTCCATAATCTCTTCAACCCCAGTGATTTTTCAGCTCTTCCCTCTTCTGGCATCCCATTTCTATAGTGTTTCTGATCTTTGTTATCACTTCACACTTCAGAATTTTCAGTGTCAATTCCTCTTTTTTGACTAACATCTTATTTGCAGCTCTCAGACCCTCACTCCTAGGTAAAAGGAGCCTTTATTTATTTGAGTCCTTCCTAGTTGACTAGCCCTTCGGTGCCTTGCCCTCTAGCTTTCCTTCCATTCTTGTTCAGCTTCCATATTCCCTTACTTCGACCATAGCCTTAGTTCTGCTCCTGCTTTGCAAATTGTCCTTACTGGGTGTTTACCATGGGTCCTTCTCTGCTTGCCCTTGAATAGTATTCCCCAGAGTCCGCACCTTTGTCATCTGATAACTATACACCAAAAAGTAGGCTAGGTTCCGAAGATACATTGGTGAGTAAAAACAGATTCTGCCTGGCATGGTATGTCCTCAATAAATATGTAAAGAATAGATAAATGACTCACCAACAGCGTCCCAAATATCAAAACGCAAAATATTTGTTAAATGGATGAATGTCTAGTTCAGATTTTCACAGTAAAAATTGACTATATTTAGCAAACTTTTAGAGAGCTTCATGCCAGGCATCTATAAGTGTTAGAGTTTTGATGCGGGTTCGAAGATGATGCCTCTTCTGAAATCCTTTTTAGAAACCAAGTTTTTGCTGTTGTTGTTTTTTACTTACAGAACCCCCAAAAATAACTAACTTGAGTTTCTATGTCAAGGTTTTGATTTTCATTTTACTTCTTAATGTAAGATTTATGACCCACTGTTTTACTTTTGGACTAGAAATGAATTTAAACAGAGTTTAGATCAGAATGCTTATTATCTGAGATTTATTAAACATTTCTTTATTAAGGTCAATAGACTCTTAGATCCTTGTGGAATGGTTTGAATGTAATCCTTCTTTAGAACAACAACAAAAAAATAGATTGATTAATTGATCGACTGTTAATTTTATGTAATGTACTATGCAATTCTAGGCTGAGTACTAGCTCTGCCTCTTTTGTCTCTTCTAGGGAAAATTGGACCACCTAAACTGGGTATCAGAAAGAAGGAAGACCACATCATTACTGACATATTTCATCCTTTAGTTATGATAAATGGCAAAGATGTGGAAGCCATATATGATGAAGAAAAAACTTGTCACACATTTTTGTATATTGTGTATATGAGAGTAAATGGAAATGAGGTTTGTGTTGCTATTTCATCTTTTTCAAATTAGAAATTTTCCTGTCCCTGGAATAAATTGTTCTGTAGGATAATGAAAGTAGAATGCTTATGCAGATTCAGGCAAGACTTGTGGATCATAGGTTTTCTTAAGAAAAAAGAAATACATACACGCTTTTGAAGGGAATTAATAAGGAAGTTAATCATTAACTCTTGACCAGGTGAAGAACATCTCATTTAGCAGCATGTATCTGAAAGAAAAAAGTCCCTATTTGGTATTATTTGGTAGGTTATTTGGGGAGCTTCTGGGAATGCTATTACCATTAATTTATATGAAAAAATTTTTTGAGTGTTTCTAGACCCAAAGCATAACATATCAAATTATAACAAATAGGAACATTTTACTTTCGGATGGCATAGAAAACTTGTTTCTCCATTTTTCCACTGGTAAGATGAAAATAATTTTAATCTTTTCTGGCATTGGTGTAAAATAATATGAAGCTAGATTGGAATCACTTGTTAAAAGAAAACACTGGTAGTACTGTCGTGGGGGTACAATTACAGTCTGACACTGTGCAGACCACACTTTGACCGGAATTATTCTATTCCATCTGTTCTCCACAGCACTGCCATTCCTCTCTTTAGCAGTATTCGTGAAGCGGGTGCTCTGTGCTTCTAGGCACCAAGAGATAGCATTAAACAGTACGGACAAAACTTCAGTGATAAGGGCATCGGCTGGGGGCAGTAGTGACTTTGAATAGGGTAGTCAGAGAGGGTTGCTCTGGAAAGGTGTCACTGGAACCAGGGCTGGAGTAGGTTAGGAGATGAGTGTTATGGACTTATAAAGAGTATTCAGACCAAGAGTCTGGCAAAAGTACACTAAGCACTTGAAGGGAGCAGCAAGGCTGAACAGAACATGGGAGCAGCTGAGGTCAGACAGGACATCAGAGGGCTTTGACTTTTATTCTAAGGTGGATATTGTGCCTCTGGAAAGATTTAAGCTGAAGAATCACAGCTGATTTAGGTTTTAGTTACTAGCAGTTTTCCTCTACGAGCACAAATCTAACCATATTACTCCACTGCTTAAAACCCTTTAACAAACCTTACCAACTAACTTCTCTTTTACAGCCTGGCCTGCAAGACCTTTTAATTTGTTTTCTTGCATCCTTTCTAGCTACCTTTCTCCCCATCCTGTTCAACTGTGATCACTTGTGCTTGGATGAACTGCTTGTTATTTGTAGTTCCTTGCAAGTGCCATGTTCTTTCCCAGACTGCCCGCCTCCACCTTTTCTGCTTTGCCAGATTTCTGCTCATTCTTCGGTATTCAACTGGCATATCATCTTCCCTTTATAAATTCTTTTCTGTTGTAGATTATTTCCTGTCTGTGGTCTGGTTATTCCTAGTTCCATATAGTCACCTGCTTGAAGTACTCATTGTTTTACTATATTTCTTCTCTCCTATACTCTGTGTTAAGTTACTTGGGTCAGGAACCCTGGTCCTAGCACCAGTAATACACACACTTTGGTTAACTGAATGGATGATAAACTCCCAGAGGTCACTTCAATCCCTTCTGTGTTTTACTACCGCCAGGAGAACCTACAACCTTTGTGTGTACAATTAATGGTTTAACAACTAACAATGAACATTCATGCTGTTCGAGTTTGTAATTAATGTTTTATTGCTTTAGTATGTAAATTTCAGGAGATAGATTACTTAACTTTTAAAATGTATAATCTCTGTAAAGAGCATTTTAAGGGAAACAGCATATGACAGGTTGACTCATTTGACATCAACACATTTCAGACATATTCACCATTTGTCACATGTGTATTTTTGCTGGATGTTTGACCAAGATAAATACAGTGATTTTTTTCCCCAGATTAATGGATGCCATGCATGTTTTGTTTTGTTTTTTTAATATACAGACTACAGACAGAATCCACAAACAGATTGAAGATGATTGTAATGAGACTCAGTGCCACTTCGCTATTCCATTGCCCTCTCTGAATTCTGAGTACTGTGTTTCAGCAGAAGGATTCTCAGAAAACTGGGACGTTAGAACTGAAAGATCCCAAGAAGTTTGTACTACCGTTTCCAACACTTATAACATAAAAGGTAAGTCCTTGCCTTTTTTCCTAATTAGAAGGAATGATAACTAAAACAGGGCACCATGAAAAGAGGCAATTTGTAGTCTCAATAAATATCTACTTTTTAAAAGATTTTTAGTGGTTCCATTTCTCAGAGGAGTTCAGAATTAAAAATTTGGCCATTTCTCAGGCATTAAAATATAGAAAACAACCAATTTGGAAAGTCATGTAATCTTCTGACCCAGGAAAGGAAAAAAGATAACAAAGACAAATTTGTGGCATGAATGTCAGCATTTCAGAATTATGCAAGGTAATAGAAGTCAATTTGGGATGCACCCGTGTCACCTTGTGACTCAGATAGCTGAATCACTGGTTTGTTCACCATATACAGCCCAAGGAGCCGGGTTTGGGGTAAAAAAACAAAATCAACAATAAATAAAGGTTTGTTTGTTTGTTTTAAGTCAGTTTATCACTCAGCATTGTAAGATGTTATGTATTTAATAAGGATCAATAAGTGAAAACTGAACAGCAGGACTGCTCATTGATTGAAATTATAAAATATAAATTATTATTCAGAAACAAATGTAGATTATTTTTAAATAATGAATCATGTCATTTTTATAGCATTTTAATTATTAAAAATAATTATTTTTCTTTCATCATCTTTTCTGTTTGTACATAAAATAGAATTTTAGAAGTGGCATTCTTAAATGGCAGATACCTTAACAAAGATGTGTGTCTTTCTTTGTAGTGTTCACTGTAGATAATACATAAAACATAAAAAGCCAGAAAAAATATATATCTGTAGTTCTCCCATCCAATAAATACTTAGGTACAATTTGGGGGTGTTTATTTCATCTTATTTTTCTCTTTTTCAGCATAGCCGTAGTCATCTTGTATAGTACATGTGATTTTATTTATTCCTTCAAGCATATGTTATATTTCCTTTTCACATGATTTATTAATAATATTTTTTAATGTCTACAGAATATTCCATCATGTAGATTGTATTCTACTTAGTGTTCACCAAATTTTGGACTTGAAAATTAGTTACAGACTTTTTTCTATGACAGATCATTCTTTCGTGACTCTCTTTGTGTATATGTATGTATATTTTTTTTTTGAACAACAGATACCTAAGCTAAAGAATCAGATCAGATACAAAATATGGTTAACTTTGAGGCCATTTTATGAGGGTTTCAGATAGGTGACTTAAAACAATGCAGAGCATTTTATGCCAATTTGAGTTATGCTCCTTTGAAAAACAAAATCCCACTTAATGCACTAAATTTGAAATAATGTAAATGCCCCGGATATATTTTTAAGAAAAGAAAAGGCACTGAATTATAAACTGGGTTGATATTGTGGCCACTTGGTGGCACCCTGTGGCTCATAAATAGCGTTCCTTGCCTGAAATAGCGCTTTTTCTAAACGGTGTTGGTGCTAACTAGTTATATAGTTAGCGTATCTTTTACTAATATAATTTCCTTCATCCTGTAACACGTGTGATACAGGAATTCATTTAATACTAATTTCCAATTACTATTCTGAAGAAGTAACTTTGCAGTGGGAATTAAAAGTGATAAATTGCCCTGAAAGAGGATAGCTATCAACGTGCTAGGAAGAGCGCTATTAATTTGGAAGAAAAGATGGGAAAAAAGTACTGGAGATAGTATCGTGAAAATAAAGCTCAGGATTAGAGAAAAATGTACAAAATTCTTTTGTATCTTAGCAATCACTGTTGCAGAAAGTTTATGATGGTAGAGCGGAAAAGGGTAGGTATGTAACTTTCCTTTAAAACTGACCGTGTTAATTACCTGATGTGTAAATCTATTAAAGAATAGCATTCAGACTTTCTATTTGATGGATATAGAAGTATTCGTTTTTAATTCTAATTTGTGGCTCTTCTCATTTTCAGATTCCATTTGGATTCCAATTGTTGCTGCTTCTCTGCTATTTCTAGTACTTGTCTTGGTGTTTGTGTGTTGCTACATTAAGAAGATGAATCCATCTAAGAGAAAAAACATCATGTTACCCAAATCCTTGGTAACATTTTAAAATATTTTTTATCATTTACACTAAAGTGTTAGCATTTGAACCTTTCTGACAATTTCCTAAATTTTGTTTTTAAAGTAGATTGATAATTCAGCAGCATGTCACCTACCATAAACCTTTCAGTCAATCCATCCACCATTCACATCTAAAACCACATAATTTTCACTATACACCAGGTGCTTTTTCATGCAGGAGGCAAAAACAGGGTCAAACAAGTCTGTTAAGAAGCTTAAAAAATCTAGTTTGAGAAAACAAGGTAAATACACAGTGGATGTACACAATATGATAGGGTCAAAGATAGAGGTTTACTGCTGACCCTTGAAAATGTAGGAATTAGGGCATTGACACCAGCTCAGTCAAAAATCATAACTTTTAACTCCCCCAAAATTGTAGTTCTCCCTTGAGAATTGACTTCAGGACAACATGTCCCAATCTCACTCCAGTATACCAAAATCCAAGGATACTCAGCTGTCTTACAGTTAGCCTGCTGATTCCCCAGGCTCCCCATCAGAGGAGAATTCAACTGACTGACATCAGGATTTGTTGAATTCATAAACTCAGATCCCATGGATATAGAGGGCCAACTGTATTTGTTGAAAAAAACATACCTGCAAGTGAGCCTGCATACTTAAGCCATGTTGTTCAAGGGTCAGCTGTGTACACCCAGGCCAAAGAGACTTCATCTATCTTTTCAGGCAAGGAGTTAGTGTGACCTCCAGAAGCAATGATATCTAAGCACTCTAGAGGGACAGAGTTTGTCTATTACTAAGGAGGCAGTGTGTACTGAGCCCAGCATCAAGAAAGCTTGGCTTTTGAAAATCTGCAAATACAGGTCTTATGGTTAGAGTATAGATGGAAAGAGTGCCAAAAGTGAGACTAAACTAGAAATTTGATATTTTAATGGCCAACATTTAAAAGCCTTTGTATGATGAAACATTTAAAGGTAACAGATTGGTAACTATTTGAACCAAATATGATAGGACTAGTATACGTGATGTAAAAGGACACATAAATTTGTTATAAGAAACATTACTTTTAAGGAAAGTGGATAAGAACTGTCACTAGTTAGTAGACAATTCACATATGAATTATAATGTTTATCCTTACTTTTGAATAAGCAAAAAACAACCTGTAGTATGCCATTTCATACCGCATAGAGAAGTCAAAATAAACCTGAATATCCAGTAGTACCAGTAGTGGTAAAACTGGTGTATGTTGGTACAGTATCCCTCCCTGTGGGATGCTAAGCTTATCATGGGTATAGAGTGTAGTGCCATAAACATGCCTTACCCTTTGATTTATTAGTAATTCCACTCCAAAGAATTACTTCTAAAAAAAATTTCATATATAGAAAGATGTATAAAAATAGTCATTTCAGCATGTTCTGTGAAGAGTAAAAATCATAACTAACATCTAGTATTAGAGAACTATTTAATCATCTGTATAAAATTATGTGAGCCAATGAAAATTATTATAAAGGTAAGTGGTGAAAATATTATATAAAATAAGGGATAATTCGCATTAGAATTGTTAACATACATACATAATGAAGGTAATACAAAAAGCAGCAGATTCTATTTTACAGTTATCCTGAATATGCCATTTAATAGTATGTTTTGAGATAGGCAGCTAAGATTGATGATTGATTATTTTTAATCATTAATTTCTCTTCCCATAGCTGTCTGTGGTAAAAAATGCCTCCTCAGAGGCAAAACCTGAATCAAAATACGTATTGCCCATCATGTACCAACCAATTGCTCCAGAAAATGAGGTGATCCTCGAAGAGTCGCCTCCAGCAGCAATTTTCAATATGCATACCGAAAAGGATCCAGGAAAAGTGGAACACAGAGAAGAGCTTTCTAGTGATGTGAAAGTGGAGACCACTGAAGAAGATATTTTTGGCATGTCCCCTGATAGCCCTCTGACCCCAGCAAAGAGAGAGAATTGTTTCCATTCGAGTAACCAGTCTGATCCCTGCAGCTTGGATTTAATCTCCAGAAATGGTTCTGGTAGTGGCCTTGTGGAATCGAACAACTTTTTATCTGACCCAGAATTTCCCCCAAATAATAAAACTGGAATAAAGACAGAAGGACAAGACTCCATAATGCTGAGAAACACTACCACCTCCTTCGGTTATGATAAACCACATGTGTTAGTGGATCTGCTTGTGGATGATACTGGGAAAGAGTCCCTGATCGGTTATAGACTTACCACAGATTCCAAAGACTTTTCATAGAATCAACCAAGATGCTCCAGTTTAGAAGGATCTGCTTTTCCTGAACTGTTTTTCTCTGACTTCATGAGATCATGATCTCGCAACTTGTATGTTTGCTGATAGTAGCCAAATGATGTATCTTGATTTAGATAAAACTCTGGAGGGCCTTTTAGCCCTGTTGCATTTGCTCAGAAAACTGCAAACTTCTTTTGAAAAAAGCTAGCCATTATTGCTTACCAACGTTTCCATCTAGATGAGCTTGCAGTAATGGTGAAGACTGAAACCATGACTCTTAGCATGAGCCTTGATAGCCCAGGGTCTCCTGACCACTTCAAGAGTTTTTTCCCTCTGTACTTCAATATGATGTTCCGTTTTTGAAGTGTATGCCTATCGTATTTTTTCAATACTTTCAGAAGAAATCTGCAAGCTCTTCAAAATTGCATTTAAAATCTAACTCAAACCAATAGAATTAATAAAGCATATGTAAATAAAAACATGTAAACATTTTTTAAGGACCATTGCATTTAATATTTTTAAATAAAGAATTCTTAAAATTCATTCTATTGGTCATTTATTCCAGCACTTAGGCAGTGAAATGATTCCATGCATTATGCTGTAGGATTACTTTCACATTATTCATCTGTAATCTTTAGAGTCCTAAAATAACCTAATCTTTAAAAATGATTCTTTTATGTCTATATTTTAGTACTTAACACCCAGCGTACAGAACACTGTTTCAAGGTGTTTGGGGGGCTGAAGACCTAGCTGTAGAGGAGGTAGATTGAGGAACCTCTTATGTAAAGATGTGGTTGAAACCACAGGAGTAGATGAGGAAGACCTTAGAAATGTGGTATGAAGAGCGAATTTTCAATGAGAGTAGTATCAATTGTACACAAGGAGTTATTGAGAATTACTAAGTGGGATAGGATAGGAATTTGAAGAATTTGTGAACACCACCCAAAATTATCTTTATACAGTTTGATGAGTAAATTAACAAATATACCATGGGGAAAAAATTTCTCCTCAAAAGTACAAGCTAAAATCAAGTGCTATTTTATTAGTGAAAACAAAGATATTAAATATTGGTAAGATTGCAGTGAAACTAGGAAACTCATTTGCGGGAGGAGTGTCTTGTGAGTTGCTTTTTAAAATGATACATAAGTACAAAACATTGCATAAAAATACACATCTTTCCCAGAATTTACTCTCAGGAAAATGAGAAAAATTCTTCAGACTTGAAAAGTGTACACACATTTAAAATGGAAAAAGGCAAAAATAGGAAAATAACTGAAAGCACTATTAATCTTTTAATAGTTACTGCATTTCAAATGTGAACTTAAAAACCTGCCAAATGTGGACTAAGTACCTGTTTTCATGCCACTAATTCTGATAGCAGCCTTTGTCATTTGTACCAGTCTTACAAGTAAACCATTTTAATGCTTTCATTTCTTTAATATACTTTAAAATTGAGCATATTATATAGATTTGATAATTCTAATAGATTATTCTTCTAGAATTCTTTTTCTGTGACGACTAAATTTATCCTTTGTCCATTGCTTTCTGGCTGTTAATCTTTTTACTAATCTTTGCCATGAGTTACGCATTTATTTTATAGTTTGCCTTTATCTCATCACAGGTGTTTAAAATGTTCATGAAGTCAAATTCACTAATATTCCAAACATTCTTAAAAAATCTTTCTCTCCCAAAAGATAGAAATTTCACAGTATGTTTCCTTCTGTGATCTGGGGTCACTTTTCTATTTTTAATTCTTATATCTGTCAAGATCTTTTTTTTCTTATATAAGGAGTGAAATAGCTAGCTTTATTATTTTAGTTTCTAAAGGTTGTCATTGATTACCACAAACTCAAGTGGCTTAAAACAAGCGCAGTTTATTCTTTCACACTTCAGACACAGGGCCTGATTCTATATGAAGACTAAGAGAGGATCCTTGCCTCATTCCTGGCTCCAGCTGGTTCCCCACAGGGATTCTTTGGCATTGCTTGACTTAGAGCCCTGTCATTCTTTCCTGTGTTTCTCTATGTCCAAATCAATATTTAAAGATACCCATCGTTGGATTATGACTCACGCTCATCTAGTATAACTTCCTCGTTATTTGATTCAATCTGCAAAAACACTTTCCAAATAAGATCATAGGTACCAGACATTAAGACTTCTATTTATCTTTAGGGGACAATTCAACTCGTTTTCCTCCTTAAAAATTAGTTGTCCTCAAACTATTTGTTAAAGCTGAAATTTTCCTTTGTTCATTTCAACTCTCATTCATATGTCAAATTATCAGTACCTCTGGGACCATTTATTTCATCTTATAGCTGTATTCCACTACTTTAGTTATCACAACTTTTTATTTTAACTTTTGAGACCCAAATACTTTTAAATCAGTATTCATGGCTCATGTTTTCTCATCAATGATTGTTCCTGCAGTGAAGTATAGGAAATTTTGCAAGTTTCCCCCCAAATTTTGCATTCCTTTCGGGGTTTGTATTGATACTGCACTGACTTTGTAAAACATTTAGTAATTTTTTTGCAAAATTGAATGCTCTTTCTGCAAGAATGGAGACATTTCTCACTTATGTCCTTCATGAGTGTTTATTCACCCAGGTGTAAGACGTTCCTTATTTTTATATACCTTGGTATTTCATGCATAATGTTTTGTGTTTGTTTGTTTTTTAAGGAAAGTTACAGGCAGGAATGAAGGCAAAAGTAGAGACCGGAAGCCAGAAGGAGAGGAGAAGAAGCACTTCATTTAGTTGTTCGTCTTGAACCTGGGTCCTTGGGATATGTGGCCTGCACTCTGCCAAAGGCAACTGACCAAACTGCTACTCCACCATATCTCCCGCTGTGTATTGTGTTTTGATGACAGTGTAAACTTTGTTGAGGGTTTGTAAGTGACTATTCCCAATAAGTATTTTATATATAGAAAAGGATAATTTTGCCTTCTTGTTGCCAATATTATACTTTGTATTTATTCCCTTTGTCTTCAAACTGATAATTTGTATAGTTAATTTCCCTAGAACAATATATGAGCTAAATTGGTCAAAAGCTGGTGATTGTAGGTAAATCACTTAATCTCAAGTTTTGAATTAAGTTCCACATATGGACTTTAAGAGTAAATGTTTCCACTTGTGTTGATTACAAAGGGTTCCTCGTTCTAACAGTCAAACTTCTTGAATTTCTTTGCCTAAATTATTTCTAGTGCTGGGGAAGACAATGAAGAGATACTGACTGCCTGTTGGCCCACAAACTGTACCCAGACATTCAGAAGTTCCTCAACCCCCTCCCCCCTCCGCCCTTGGAATATATATGTTCCCCCGACCCCACCCCCACCTCAAATAAACCCTCCTAAGTTAGGTCTCTTGTTTGTTAAAACTTACCTACTAATTTAAAGTGTCCTGCCTCTTTGTTCTCACTCCCACCCCTCTATAAACAGTTTCAGATTACACCTGGGAGACTCCCCAAGATTGTAACCCACAACTGGTTACCTAAAGTTCTCATTACTGCAGCATCATTTCATAAGTTAAATTGTCTAAGATCACTGCCTGGGTCACATTTAAGATACTACTGGTTTGTATGCCTACAAAGAATATAAACGGATGACTTAGATCATGTCAGTTTTGTATAGTTAGCTTCATCTATGAGATGAAATGCTTGTTCTGATTTCCCCTTATGCCTCTACATTCTGGAGTTTGGACTCTTACTTTCTACTAGAGAATGAATTGGGAATAAATGAACAAAGGAACAAATGTAGAATTTACTGTTTTCAAAAATGCTCTGTCTGATTACAACATCCTGTAATGAGGAATAGCTATCACCATTTAAGATCAGGTAACCATGATTCAGGCTTAGTGACTTGCCCAGTACATGACAGAATGTGGATTCAACCTCCCAAGCTTTTCCCAACAAATCTCAACTGCCTTCAAGTTCTTAGTTGCATGTAGAGAGATCTTAGAGTGGAGAATGTTTTCTGGAATATTTAAATTGTGTTGAATTATCCAAGCAGAAACATTTTAGAGGTAGTTAAAAACTAAAAGGGACAGGCACACCCTGGTGGAGTATCGGTTTGGTTCGCCGCCTCCCGCTAAGTCAAGTCCATATACATCCCAAAGTCCCCGGTTCACATCCTGGTGGTGGGGCGGGACATGACAACCAAGATGAACAACTTAATAAAATGAAAGTTCTTCCTCCTCTCTCTGCCCACTTCCTCACCTTCATTCCTGCCTGTACTTTTCCTTAAAACAGAAAAAAAAAAATTTTTTTAAAAGCCTAAAAGCAAGGAGGAGGAGTTAAGCAGGTAGGAGACAATCAAGCCAGCGAGCAGTATCTGTTGATTGTCTATGCCAACAAGGAGATGAAAAGGATTACTTTGAGTTTCCCATTAAAGATTAATGCTTAGGTTTGAGAAATACTTTGAGATTCTCTAAAAAACTCTGGGAAGTAAATAACAACTAATATTGAGTTCTTACTATGTGTCAGACACTCTGCTAAGTGCTTCCTTCACACTAGATCATAGCTAAAACTCCATATTGCTCATATTTTGTAAGTGAAGAAACTAAGACTTGGAGAGGAACTAACTTCCATGTTGTCGCATAGATGGTCAGTGTAAATTCACTTTTTCAGAATGAGGAGAGCGATGAGGGGATTTGCAGCACTAGACGTTCCAGGGAGGGGACTCTAGAACACGGCTGAGTGAGGATACACTCCTCCCTTCCCTTCTGCCGGTTAGAGATGAAGAATGGCAGGTTGCAAGCAATGGATGGAATGAAAGTATGAGGGTCTGAAGAATACGAGTCTCTGAAGGTAACTCAACCTGGGTGAGAAGTTATGTCTGGAAGAGAGACACTCTAAATTCAAAGTCTCAAAGATGGATTGATTTCAAGTGATGATGTGATCTAACAAATTATTTCCTTCAGACAACATTTATTCAGCACCTGTTAAGTGCCAAGAACACACTGTTGGTTCCTAGTCCTGAATATATGAAGGGTAATGGTTAATTAAAAGCAGGGGTCTTAAAGGCAGACCCTTGAGTTAGAATCCCCAGCTCCATAACTCATCAAGTGATCTGGAGTGAGTTTCTTCACTTCTCTTTATCTCCTTACTATGAAGCAAGGATAATAACAGCATAGTTGACGCTTGAACCCAGAGGGTTAGGGACACTTGTCCACCCTGCAGTCAAAAATTCACATATAACTTTTGACTCCTTAAAAACATAACCATGAAGTCAGCCGTTGATCAGAAGCCTTACCAGGAGCATAAAGAGCCAATTTGTGTTTTGTATGCTATACGTATTCTATAACACATTCCTAAATAAGCCGAGAAAAGGAAATACTCATGTTCTTTAAGGGTCGTCTGTACACAGAATATATAATGGTTATGAGATATTCTGCTAGAACCCTTAGCACAATCTTGGCTTAGGAGGACCACTGAAAACTTAGCTACAATAGTGTGGAAAGGAAATAATGACTATATCATAAAATTCTTAATTACAAATGGACAATTATAGCAAAGGACAAGCACATACAATCTGAGCACAAGGACACCTATTTGAGGATGGGGATAAGTCAGTCTCTTGAGGAAGTGGCCTTTAAGCATAAACTGAGCGGTGGGCATAGGAGAGTGATTTGGGAAGAAACTTCCAGCTCTAAGGGGCAATAAACACAGAATTCTGAGCTGCAAGTTGTTTTTTTTTTTTTTTTTTCCTTTTTTTATGTATATGAAGACACTATTTTAAATCCAATTCCTTTCTCTCCCATTTCAAACTGTCCTTTTAAACTCATAGTTTAACAATGCCATCCAGCAGAGTACAATAGTCAACCCAGGAAGTGTGGCCACTTAGAAGCAAAAGACAAGTGTCTTTCCCCAGACAAGAAGCAACAGAAATAAAGGTGTTAGAGCTCCCAGAGCTTGTGTTTCCTACCCAACTACATCATTATGGACTTACTATTACTCTTATTTCATATTTCCTCTCCTTAGTTAAAACCTTCCAGAACTTCCTCTTCCCTCAGAATACATCCAAAGACCTTGACAGAGTGTCCAAGGTCTCAGACCCCTGCATGCTCTTGAGCTCAACAACGGGCCCCTGCCCCTTGATTCCTCTCCTCCAGCCACAGGACCTCTTGTTCTTTTTTCTAGATCTCCTGTTCCTTCTTGGATTGTGCCGCCTCCAGCGCCTGTCTGGCTCTCCTAACTTGAACTTCTGCTCTTATCTCATTTGGTCACCCACAACCTGCAGTACGGTGTCCCTAGCATCTTCTCTCCTCCCACTCTGCTTTGTTTTCTCCGTAGCACTCATCATCACCTGACAAAGTAGTTGTCTGTCTGTTCACTGCCACCACCACCACCCCCATTCACACACACAAAGGATTCTAAGATGTCAGCTGCCTGGGAACACAAATTTATCTAACCCACTCTAATACTTTCAGAATATAGAGCAGTGCCTGGCCCAGAGCAAGTACTCAAATATTTTTTGACAGAATGAATTGTCTACACAACCATTCCTACCCAACTTATCATTATGTCTTTGTCAGTTTTACTCCCTTTGAAGTAATTCGTAGCTATATATGTATAAATTAACAATGTATATGCGTGTATGTGTATACGTGTGGTGAGAGAGAGAGGGGATATATGTCTATTTCTGTGATCCTAGAAATTTGGAAATCTACAGAATTACAGAAATTCTTACAGGTCATAACTGACTGAATCAATAAAATATATAGAATAAATGAAATACAGAATCAAGGTACACCCTAGTGGAGTAGTGGTTTGATCAGCTTCCTCCGGTCAAAGAGCAGTCCACACGCATCCCAAGGGCTTGGGTTCACATCCTGGACTGAGAAAAACAACCAAAATGTACAACTAAATAAAATGCTGCTTCTTCCTCTCTCCTCCTGCCTACCTGTCTACTTGCCTTCAAAGCTGCCTGTAACTTTCCTTAAAGAGAGAGAGACAGACAGACAGACAGACAGACAGACAGACAGACAGACAGACACAGAGAGAGAGAGAGAGAGAGAGAAACGTCTTCCAGAGGTCTCTGAGTACCAGGACTGGGGAACCCCATAACAACTGGATAAAGCTCAGAGAAGTGTATTTTGAGGGATTCAAACTCCAATTTCATTTATTTCCAAAATTCAGGGTGTTTTCCCCACTGTGGTCTAATGTTTCTTCCCATATGTAAACAAAGGGCATTAATACTTCCACCTGTCTTTGAATGCATGTCATGCTTGGACTTTGACAGCCTGGCAGCTACATGGCTTTAAGTGAAGCTGGAAATACCCTCTAGTGAGTTACTTATGGTTACTTCACAATATTAAAAAAGCACAAAAAAGTCATTGCTTTAAAAATGCAAAAATTGTTTTCTTTACACTGAGGTTCAGGAGGATTTTAAAGTTTGTTTAGAATTTTGGCTACATCTTCTTTGATATTATGTCTAAGCAATTATCTGCCCATATTTAATCTTCGATCGTGGATAATAAATTAATACTAATCCATTACTGTCCACTAATTCTCAGAAAGAAAAACAATAAGAGGGGATTTCCAAATTGAGTATGAGTACATAGGTCAGCATTTTTTTCTTTACTTCTGAAAATCATGAAAAAGCACAAGAGAATTAATATTAAAAATTTCTCGACTTGAATTTTTTTTTTAATTCTCTCTTTAAAACCCCCTGGATCAGAAAAAGAAATCTAACTTGCAGAATTGTTAAATTAAAATTGTGAAAATATCCCATTTCAGTTTCAAAGGGATAAAGTTCAGAATAAATTCCTAATTTAAGTACTTATATTGATTTAAAATGAATGAAACAAAAGAAATAAGCACCTGACTCAAAGAGTTCTTACTAGAGGACAAATTAAATAGAAGACAATATGAAAGAGCGTTAAGTAAAGTAAGATAAATATATATACTCATAAGGGAGTAATTTGCTCAATCTATGCAAATAAATTTAAAAGTGTGAATAAAATGTACACTCTTCCAAAGGAAATATAATGTGCAGAAGTCAGAAAATACAGAGTAATTGTTAGAGGAGAATTAAAATTAGAAAATTGTCCAAGCATTATCATCCCCAAGTGCCCCACTCCCCACTTAGACAAGCAGCCAGATGATTTCTCAGAGAAATTTCTTCAAACTTCAAGAAGAAGACAATTCCCAGGTCCCACAGGTTAATCCCTCCAGCTATAAATTCCTGCTAACAGTTTTTATATCCTTTCCACTGACTGATGAGATGTACGTTTAGTATTTTCTACATTCCTGACCTCATTAAACTATAGTCTAGTGGGGGAAATAGAGAGCAAGAGTCAAATAAAGCATAGCCTATTAAATGATAAGTGTCATCTAATGGACACATGCGGGGAGGGGGAAATGCAGATAAAGGGGATGGAGATGTCAGTGGGGAGAAGAACTGCCATGTTGGGTGGTCATGGAGGAATTTATTGAGAAGGCATTAGCTGAACAGAGACACGAAGGAAGTCAGGAAGTAAGCCTGGACATCTCAGGAGAAACATTCTGGCAAATTTTGGTGTCACACAATTAGAGAGTTCATTGAATTGTGACAGGATTGGTTTGGTTTCTGAGATTTAACATAGCTCAAAAGTTCACACATCTTTGAGAGAATTCAGTTCTTAGTATATTGTAATCTCTTCTCCTTTACCTTCTGACTTTTAATTTTATTTGTTCTACAAAGTCAGTAACCCAGGGGAAATCCCATTTCTGTTCGGTTGCTCTACTTATTAAACCTTAAAGTATTTCTCTTTTCTTCTTAACCAGAATTTTTAGCAGCTTGATTGCTTCAAAACAAGAGCTTATTGGTGTTGAAAATATTGAATATCAGTAGTTCAAACCCTAATTCTCATCCCCCATTTAAAAAATACAGTTAATGCAAAATCTAAAATTCAGAGAGCACCATCAGCAAGTACATCAAAGAGGTAGCCGAAGAAAGTATAAAGGAAATCTAAAATATATTTTATGTCCTCTTTGAAAACCTAAGTTAGCCAGTAAGCAATGGAAACCTCACTTGTAGCTATGGAATCAGGATTCAGGAGTCAAACCTGTGGTAGGGAGCAAATGTTTTTTCACTGTTATTGAATGAATGATGAGCGAGTATTGCTGTCATCACACTATTCTGTATTAAGGAGGCTATTCAACCAAGAATTGAAAGAGACTACACAAGAAGAAAAAGAAGCCAGAATATATTTCCTCTTTAGACCTAAAAAGCCTCATTTAAAAAAAAAACAAAACAACTTTTATGACTTCCTTGTGCTTTAATGCATCATTTTAGTGTCTAAAAAATCTTGTAAGAAAAATAATAGAGTTGAATCCTGGTCAAAGAATAGTTGACCAAATTCAATCAGACTTCAAAGACATGAAGAGGATCTTATATAGCTTAAACTGATTGTTTTCCATATTTATCCTTTGAAGGAATCATTTAGTTTAGTGGGCTAAAACCATCATCAGATCGCCAGAAACAGAGGGTGAGAATGGAAGAGGAAGAGGCATTAGTTGAATGGCGCCCAGAGCCGCCATGGAGTATGGCAGAGGGTTTGGAGTATGAGGTAGATCAGGAGCATTAGTCAGTGAGCTTTAAGAAGGGAGGGAGTCAACAAGAGAACCCACCTGCTTGAACTACTGCCAGGGGCCCTAATCGCTGCAACTGCAGAGCATATTACTCAGAATCACCCTGTCAGTTAACACCTAGTGGCTGGCAGCCTCTCTGCCTCCCTCTGAGGGCCAGATTCCCTTGAGGGAATTGTTTCATTCACTTACCTACAAGCAAGGACCTTGCACAATTCCTAACCCTACCCAGTCCTCTAGTCTGCTAATCCTCAGTGTTTTGCCTTTTCAGTTAATGATGCTTCAATCCCAACAGAAGAAGAGCTTCTGACATCAAAGCGACTTACAGCAAATGTTTCTGAGATGATTCTGATGCCTTAAAATTCAGCTCAAAATAATGAAATGTTGTGTTGACAAAAAGGAACCCAAGAGAGACGGTTCCTAGTGAGGATTCTATTATTTCCTCTTTTGTCTTGAGCTGTTCTCTCACTGAGGGGAGCACTCACAGCCATGATGCCTGAACATTGTATTCTAGGCTTCCTCCTCAGTTTCTTTCTGGCTGGTGCAGTAGGTGAGTACTTCATTTCTTTTTAATTGCTCACAGTTTTGCCATCTGAACCTGTTCAAGAGACTTCAAAATAGGACTTGTGCTTTTTCTGTTTTGTAAAAATGCCAGCTTTCTTTTGTCACTAAATGATCAAAAGAGACATGCGGTTCATTTCTTTCTGCAGCCTGAGTAACCCCATGTGGACCTAATGAATAGCCATGAAAGAGGAGACACTTTTGGGTACAAGAAACTTCATTGTGGACCAATGCCATACATTTCTTTGTCTCCTAAGCATTTCTTTTGCCTTCAAGGCACACTCTCAGAATGGTTATGAGCATGGATTCCTAATCCCTGCTGAATCAAAATTTCAACTCTGACATTTACTTTCCAGGAAATCTTGGGCAACTGATTAACTCCCCCTCATATGGAGAATGGAAATTGTAGGTAACCATGAAGTGCTTGGCATAAAACTGAGACCATGAACATGTGAGAATTTGCTCTTGGTGTTGAATTTGTTCTCTTCAAGAGCAGAGAATATTTTGCTACCCCAACATACCTCTGAGTAAGGCCAGTAGAACCCCCAGTTAAGACATGGGCACCTGTCAGTATAAATGGCTCAAGTAATGTTCCCAAGACTGTGCAGTTGTCAGTGACTGGTAACACGAAAAGAATTCAAGCCTTCATCTGCAGAAATGTGTGGGTTTGAGTGTGCCTTTGGTCCTGGGCAATGCCAAGGACTCAATTAGCAAAATATGGCAGAAGTTCAAGAGCTACCAACATAGCCTTGGCTGTCTGTCTTACCAGATCTTTCCGGACCTGTAATCTCAGACAAGCCTCAGCTGCCCCATCTGTAAAATGGAATGATATGAATATCTACCTTCTCTGGTGTTTATGAGAATAAAATAAGATGTAGAGATTTAAGCACAATGTCTGATAAATGTTCTATGTTCATGTATGTTAAAATTCAATGAATGCCAGTCAGGAGAGAAAAAGGAAGGAAAAAGGGAAGAGAAGGAATATCCTCAGTCTCTTATTGTTTTGTTTCCCCCATGAGCTCCTCTGTTCCAAGATTTTGTTCTTAGTATTCTGTAGTAGGTGAAAAGCAGGTTCTGGAGTCAGACTGACTGAGTACAAAATCAATATCATTTTCTCCTAGGCAAGTCCCTTCTTCTTTCTAAGCCTTAGTTTTTGAGTCTGGAAGAGGAAGATGGCAATAGCACTTTTTTAATGAAAGAGCTGGGCAGATTAAATTAAAATAAGTAAAAACATATTCGAATCTGGTACAGAATGATTTGCTGTTATTTCTGATGGTGGTGACAGGGATGTTGTTCCAAAAATGAGAGAAGAAATCTATAGACAGAAGAGATAAGGGGCTGCCTAGCTTCAGAGTAATAAATCAATAATAGGCAGGGTCTTTAGAAATTGTGCCCATCATCTCCTGAAACCTCTGGGATTTTATCTACTAAATATGATTTTGATCAGGTAGTGATTTGGGTGAGCAAAGTCAAGGGTAGTAATAGATTCTTTCCAAGTACATACCACCACTGGATACACTGAAGAAAATCCAAAAATTGAAAATAACAAGTAACAGCGTTAGCATTACTTACTGAGTAAAAATAAATACCCAAGGAAACAGCCCTGTTCATTAGAACATAAATCTTGAATTTTCAGACTTGAGCTCATGGGCTATTAGCTTCCATCTCAATGATATTTGAGCAATGATTTGAAGGAGATGAAGAAGTGAGGCATGTGGATACCCAGGGGAGAGTAGTCCAAGGAAGGGCCAGTGCGGACACTTTCAGGTAGGACCACACCCAGCATAGCTGAGTAGGACAAAGGAGGTCATTCTGGAGAAGTGGCGGATGGTAGAAGGTGAAGTCAGGGACAAGATATACTTCCTGCCAGAGGATATACTTCCTGACTCTTTCTTTTGTCCAACTTTCCATCCCTTTTCAGAAACTTGGGACCTGGAGGCAAAGCTTTACCTCTGCTCATGTTAGATTTTCAGCTGGGAGTCTTTAGTGAAAGAGCATTTATTAAGGTGTGCAGCACACATTGAGAGAGCTAAACCAAGAGTAACTCAAAGTGGTGACTTAGAACTCCTGCTGTACAGCATCTTTAACAAAGGACAGCACATTCATAGACATAAGGCAGGCCAAAGCAAGGAGGGTTAGGCTCCCAGTGATGGCAAACTGTGGGAAGGTAACTACATGGGAGAAAATAAATGGGGTAGACTTTGTCTGCAGGTTCCTCTAGAGCCATCTGTGGAATGAGAGGAGTGTGTCTCCAATGAAAGAAAAATGTATATCTCTCCTTTAGGTAGAAAGCGGGAGAAGGGAGAGAGAGAGCTTTTCCTGCATTTGTTTCTTAACTGTCTTCAGCTCAAAATAATTCTTATATCAAAGAGGCATATTTAGGGGTGACATATTCTGGTTTCCTTCAGACACTAGAATACAATTTTGTTAAAAGGTCTCTTGACTCCATGGGACTAACCACAGGTGGGACTTGGCTACTCATGGCACATGATTTGAAAAAGAAAGCGTAAGTCATGCCAGTGTGAAATGGCCTACTCTCCTGACATGATTGCTCTCAAAACGCTTCCTAAGAACAGTAGGCCTCACGGCATTGTGTTGGCCAGTGTCTTTGATGTCATATGCCAGTTCATCTGAACATTTGCTTGTGCACTTGGAGCCATCCAGTTAAAGGTGACTATTCAGGAGTGGGACAGCAAACAAAGGCCGACATACCTGTGATAAAGCCAGGTCAGCTGAGACAGATGGAGGACAATGAGGCAGAATGGAGAGATTGAGTCAGAAGCTGAGAAAGGAGGAACCAGGTGCTGGACTGAGATCCTGGAGCCAAAACTGATTGAAGGCAAGAGTTTTCCTCAGAGTAGTAGCCATGTAGGGACTCAGGAAAGTGTGGGCCCCTCAGCTCAGGCGACACAGTCCTTCACCTTCAGGGAAGGGATGAAGGATGATGTTTTTTCCCTCCTATTTCTTTCCGCCACAGCTGGGAAATGGGGAGGGAGTTTATCACTTATGTTTTATAGTCTGAAACACAGTGTTTTGAAGTGTTAGTTTGCATCAGTATCATCGCACTGAAAATTCAGAATGTTGATTTCCAGTCTCCAGTTCCACCCTCCATACTTAGGGAATCCTGATAATCGCAACGATTATCAGTAACAGTGGCGCTCATATCCACATTCCGCACTTTTCTTTCTCTTATTTTAGAAACTCAGCCCGTCCAAGAGTCTCTGAAGCCTCGGAGTGTACACTTTCAGTCACGAAATTTTCACAATACTTTGCACTGGCAGCCTGGGAGGGCCGGTGCCCACAACAGCAGTGTCTATTTTGTGCAGTATAAAATGTAAGTATAAAACTTAGGCTTTCTACCACTGAGATGCTGACTAGGACAGAATGTTCTAGAATGCAATGGAGTGCTAAGATCTGAACTCTTTTCAGGTTCAGAGGAGTTGAGAAGTAGCAGAGGTAGGGACAAGGGTGCCCTGTGTCTCCTGAAGGCTGCCTGGTAACACAAAACGTGGAATGATATGCTGTCTGTCAGGGAGATTGTTCATCTTCAGAGACCCAGTCCTGAGACCTTACAGACTCAGCCTTCGGTTTCACAACAGAGTCTCGCCTGTGGTGTGAATATTTATCATTATGTGTTTGTTGAGTGAATGCTGAAAGGGACTTGTTTAGTACATAACAGGGACTCAATTAAGTGAACACTTGTAGCTGAAAAAAATTTTTGACACATAGAGGTGGATGTGCAAAATACATATTTAATTAAAGATCATTTTCTTAGAGTAGGTTTACTATTTAGAAGATTGTTTTAAAAGTTGATGATTCCAGTAAGCATGAATACAAATCCAATCGTGCTGTCTCATGTCCCTCTCATGTGATCTTGGCTAATTCTTGTGGACTGTTGCCAAGCATCAGATATAATCAACTCCTTTCCTGGATCAAGTCCTGGAAACAGAAACTCATGATTTGAAAATGGTAGGTTTTCCCACGCATACACTTTCAGGGTTTTTTTATTTTTTTTTTCCCATGTAGTTTGAGATGCTTGTTGAGCATGAGAGAGGAGATATTATAATCTAGTTTTATGGTCTTTCATTAGAAATTCAGAAAATCAGATGCATCTGTGGACAAAAATAGCAATTTTTATTCCATAAATTTATCCATATTTATCCATGACTTTTTAATCCATAGATTTTAGGTCAGATTTTCCTATGCGTTAACCTCTTACTTATTTCACAACTATCTCCAGATGTTTCTGACTTCCACTGTTTTTCCCAATATATTTTGTGTGGCAACTCTAAAATTTAAAAATATTTGCAATAGGGTTCTCTCATTCTAAAAATAGATTTATTGATCTTCAAAGAGCTTTTAACACAGAGAAAGTAGGGATTGGTGAGCTGCTTCTTCTTCCGCCTTAGGCAATATAAATAGATCCAAAATGGATCTATTTGTTATTCAACATAAAGAAAACATAAGAAGTTGTTTAACCATAAAAATAATGAAGATTAAACTTCAGGGCTCCAAGGAAGAACTTTATCTTTGTAATTCTTTTTCTTAAAGAAAGCTCCCAGACTTGTATAAAAATCAGAAAACCTGGGGATATTCTTATCTGTAGGGTATTTTTAACAACGTGATGCAGATTATATTTTTGAAATCTTTCTCTTTGGTTCTATCCAATTCATGAGTTTCTACTCTTAATGTCTGTCCCTTTTGGGATAGGAAAAAACAGTGTATCACATTAAAAGAGAAGCCAGTCATTACAGCTAAATTCATCTAGCAAATTAATGTCTCACTAATAAATGGCAATTGAAAAAAATCAGATTATGCTCAATACATGTGATTGGCTCTGCTTTGATGGACTCTTCTGATATAATAAAAGTGATATCATTACATAGCTTGCAGAGTTCAGGCACAAGCAATCTTCATCCCTATATGCTAGAAAGTTACATTTCAAGTCCCTCAGAAAATATTTTGGAAGTCTTTCTCCCCAGCCTTTAATTCCTACTCTCTTCCACCATCACCTTATTGCCTTTTCTCTGATTTATGACTGTGAGGAAGTTAAGCATCAACTGACCTTTTGCTATTACACCATCCCATCATCTTAGATTGAGTCAGCTCATTGGCCTCTGCCTCACCACCTTTTTCCTGAGTTCTGTTACCTTTCTCCCAGCCTCTAATTACTGGACTCTTGATGCAGAGCCCTCACTACATCCCCTGCTCAATTTTCAGTAAAGAGATTGGCTAGATGTGTAGGCATCAGCTGAAATGAAAGTGTGTTGTGGGCAGAGAGCAGAGCAAGGACGAATTGGGAGCTGGCAGAACATCAAAGACACCAGGCCCGGAGTACCGAGCCTGGGTCACCATGTGAAAGCATTGGGTAGTGTGTTTGTGACTGTTCACCCACCAAAATAAGATAGAGACAGTTATGTAGATAGAGAGCTGCATAAGCAAATCCAGTGTAACTGCAAACTTGCTTGCATAAGGTGCCTAAAGCAATGCTGTGTATGGGCTCAATAAATAAGTGGAGGGCAGGATGTTCAGGGCTCTCAGTCCATGAGACTGTTGGTCCCCTGACGCCAGCTTTCTATCATCTCACTCTCTCTTGAGTTTCTCAATCTTCTGCAGCACCCCACTCCTCGCCACCCTTGTTCCCAGGAAGCAATCCTGGCAAAATTGGTAGCAACTTCTCAGAATCAGCTGCATTACTCAAGAGCAAGCTGATGAGAAGTGAAGAAACCACAAAAAATTGAAACCTCAGAAGCGTGAGGGACGTGGAGAGCTATTACTCAAAAATGGAAGTGGGTTTATACACCAGAAAAAAAAACGTCATTGGGTATTAAAACCCCAAACCCCTTATGCTAATGACAGTATCAATCTTCAGTTTTCCTTTCAGTAAGGTAGCACTCTGGTGAACAAGAAGACTTTTTTTTTTAAAGATACTGAGGCATAGCTCTAAGTTTTGACAGCAGTGCTGATGTTGGAGGTCAAATTTCAAGCAGCCTGAAAAATAAGACTAAAATAACCGAGGACTCCTTTGGAAAAAACAAACTCAGATCTTTGTCATTTCCTTTTCTAGGTATGGACAGAGACAATGGAAAAATAAAGAACGCTGTTGGGGTATTCAAGAATTTTTTTGCGACCTTACTAATGAAACGTCAGCTATACAGGAGCCTTATTATGGGAGGGTGAGGACAAGTTCAGCTGGGGTCCACTCCGGCTGGGCCATGACGCAGCGATTCACGCCCTGGTGGGAAAGTGAGTTTTCCCTTGGCGGTTGCTCTTCCTGCTCTTGAATAGCCTCATGGAACATATATAGCCACCTGGTCCTGTGCTTGGTTGACACTATCATCTCACTTGATTGAATTCTCAGAACACATATAGAAGGTGCTCCTGTCGGTTTATTTTATTGTCTCCTTGAAAAACAAGTATTTTTAGAGAGCAGAAATGGAGTTGTATTGACCTTTCTTACCATAGGCAATACATTCTTGGCAATACTCCTTGGAAAAATTTTCTGTTGAGAAAATTAAGACTTTTGTTCACCTCTTCAAAGAGGAAGACCAAAGTGCTCTCTTGTATCCATTTTCAGCGATGTATATCCTTTTTCTAATTTAGTCATCATCCCAGAATAATATATTATAATGTAAAATGTAAATTACAAGAGAATCAATCACCCACATATCTTATATAAACCAGTCAACAAGAGAAAGAGGAAAAAAGAATTGTTCAACATATATGTTAAACATATATATGTACAAAGATATGCATAATAAAACATGAAAGAAAAGGTGAGTATTTACTATAGTCCCCATAAGTGCAACTAATCAGAAAGATATTACTAAGTTATACTCTCATTCTTAACTCAACATTCTCTATTTTTAATTTTTTAGAGGAAAGGTATAGGCAGCCAGGGCGATGGGGTGGGGGAAGAAACATTTACTTATTATTTTGTTGTGTTGTTCATCTTGGTAGTTTCCTCCTCTCCACCCTGTGTCTTGAACCCCAGTCCTTGGGTTATATGTGGACTGCCCCAGTCAGAGACCTTGGACTTATCTGCTAAGTCACAAGGGCCCTACTCAAGTCTTTTTTTTAATCAGTATCTCAGCTCTTTATTCTGGAGGAGTTTCTTTATTCTGGGGTGATCTTTCCTGTATTAACTTGATATAATCTTTTTTTTTAATCACTGAGTATAGGAGCTCTATGAGGCACTTTGAAGACAAGTGTTCCTCTAAATCCATTATATATAGACTAACTCTATTTCCTGTTGAAAATTAGAACCAATCATCCTAGACAACATAAGGATCTCATTTTCTCCTTGTTAGTTAAATGGAACAAAAAGCTCTACTCAGGAGACAGCCTCAACTTCCAATTCTTTGAAACCCATTGTTGCTATAACTTGGAAGAATTTAAGGTCAAGTGTATAGGAAATAATTTTATGAGTCGTTCAGTATGTTTAATAGTAACAATTGGCCCTATCTCTTTCACTTCTTGTAGCCTAAACCAGTGAATTCTGTCTATGGAAGAAATAACATAGGTCACAGGATTAGAGCATGTACCAAATCATATATCACCTCACAAGGTGTTATCTCTCAAACTGAGTTTTCGGTTATCCACTTTATCTTTTTATGAAGTTAGGGTTTCTGAATGATGGGGTATATGGTAAGGCCAAATATTCCTATAGGATGACACTTTTCATTGCTTCCTCCACATGGATTGAGTTTCTTTTCCATAAACAATGGAGTGTGGGGTACTATCCTCATGAACAAGGCATCACTGCACTCATGGTGTGGACTAGTCAAGGATGGAGGGCTGCTGATAAAAGCACCAAAACAGGGAAGACAAATCTATAAGCAGAAAATGTGTCTGTTGTAGTGTCTCTTGATCCCTCCCTATTGGAAGGGAACAAAAGCAAATTTACTCTTTAGGGGTTCAGGTCTCCTAAATGGAAAGGAGGACACACAACTATATTAGTCCAGCCTTGGCAAGAATAGGTCTATATTGTTGAGTCTCTGTGTAACCTCTATCCCTTCAGATAACCAATTTACTCATGAGCCTGTTAAGCAAGCATAGAATTCCAAAAAAAAAAAAAAGGGATTTCACTACCTCGTCCTAGATTTTTAAAAACGATTTTATTGAGATACAATTCACATCTCTTAAAATTACCATAATGTGTGCAGTTCGACAGTTTTTAGTATATTCACAGTTATGTTCAACAATCAACTACAATCAATTTTAGAACATTCTCATCACTTCAAACAGAGTGTCATACCCTTTGGCTATTACCTCATGTTCCCTTAATGCTATAGTTCCTCAGCCTTACACAGCCATTAATCTACTTTCTGTCTCTATAGAGTTCTCTGGTCTTGACATGTCATATCAGGGGGGTAATACCATATGTGATCTTTTATGACTGGTTTATTTCATTTAGTGTAATGCTTTCAAGGGTCATCCATGTCCCAAATTAATGTGATGTCGAACTTCACTTACAGTTGACATGTTTGTGTGCAATGAAGAGCTTGATATACTAGAGGACACCAAGTTCATGACAAGAGCACAGGCTAGGCTGCTTGATTCCTTGATGTCCTAAGTTCAGGTGTTCTGTTTCTGTAGGACTTAGTAATAAGGAAGTCTGGAGCTTTGTCTTAAAATAAAAAAATAGTTATTTGCCAAAAAGAGTATAACTTTGTCCTCCAAATCCAGGGACCTGAGATTGTCACAATTTCTACAAAGCATCCTAATCTGTCACAGATGATTTGAAGTTTGTGGAACTTTTGAATCACAGGATACAACTGGTAGAACTGCTTGTTTGCAACCAGGACTGACTGAGATGTCTGTCTTTTACTCTAAATTCTTCTCAAAGCTGAAAATCTGGTGGGTTACTTTGCAAACAGATAGCACAGCTAAATGTAGTATGAGTTCCTTCAAAAATTCATTGTGATTTAACAAAACTAGTGGCTCTTTCTTAGTAGCAGAAACTTGTCAGGAAATATCTTAACAAACCCCAGAGGAAACCTATCTCCAATATTCTTCATCTTCCATGTATCTCACTAAAGTGTCTAGCTCTTCAGGCACACTAAATGCAATCAGTTATATCATCAATTCAGTGGATTCACATGAGATCCTGCAGTGAGAGGGTCAAAAATTCTGTAGCTAGATGTGACAGAAAGGCAGGATGACCATGAGAGTCAAGAGAAGGTAAGTATTCTGATGCCTTCTGATTATTGTAGCAAGGAAGGAAAACAATCATTCTCCAAATCAGTAGCTATTGTTGTATAAAGGAAGGAAAACAATCATTCTCCAAATCAGTAGATATCAGTAGCTGTGGTGATTGACTCGGGAGCAGAAACACCGTACTGACTGAACAGCAATTACAAATGGTCATCACCTGAATACATTTATGATGATTTCTTATTATTCAAAACCATCTTTGTTTTTTGCTGGGGAGGGAGAGGAAGGGAATTTTAATTCTAGTCAATGAGTTAAATGGGGGAAGTAAAACATCTCACTACCTCTGCATTTTTCAAGGTGATTTTGACAGATCTCTGCAGTTTCCTCAGAAATGTGAGTAGGTATTTTGATTTTCTATTCTATTCAAAGGAGAAATCCCACTGTCTTTCTCTTGACCTTTCATCCCATAATAATTTCTACATCCTGTATCCAGGAACCAAGATGTTCACGGATTCGGTCAGTTGTTGTGTCCATTTAATTGAGTGTGGTTTTGCTACCTAACTGCTATAAAACCCCACAGTAGCATTCTGAATCCCCAAGAATTACCAAAAAGTCATCATCAGGTACTCATTATTGACCAAAAGGTCTATGCTTACCTTTTCCCAATTCACAAAGTCCAGCAGGGATGACTTAAACTTGTGGAACTGTTATCTCAATTGCTTCTCAAATTTTGCCATAATGTTCTAGCTGGTTTCATGTCCAATGGAATCCATAATAATTGGATCATGTTCAAAATGCTGATGCCATGGAGTTTTGGAAAAAATGGCATTTTCAGTTTTCTAGATCTTTAACTAGCAGGAGAGTGGACTGGAAATTAACAAACCACCCCTTGGAATCCAGCATATTCTCTCTTGGAATATGCTGAAATTCAAGTCGCTTGCACTGCCAGTAATTCTCTAGTTGAAGAAAAGGAAATTGCATGACTACTCTGGTGTGCACTATCAAGGGATTTGCACAACAGTTATTACAGCATAGTCAAGCTTAGAAAGGGGGTCAAGTTCAAATTTATTCCTCTAACAAAGTCTCATCAAGTGTAACCCATTAGGCTAATTGGTAAGAATAACCAGACATGGCTGGGATTAGGTAAGACTTTGGCTTATTTCTGTTAAAAAAGAAAAGCAAAATACTTAAAAACCTTTTGCCAGAATATCTTAGGTGGACATGTTAGACACTCAGCCTATAAAACAGTTAAATTCGAGCTACTCTTGTTGAAGCAATAGTGAGAAACCCTGCCTCTGTCTCTTCTTGTTTCTTCCCCTCCTGTCACAACTCCTGAGGCTTTTTGAAAAACATGCTTTGGAAAACAGGTTTCTAGGATATTAAAACAGCATGTTCCTAGACTCTGTAATAGGGCCTTAATGAGCCAACTAGATACATTAGCTTACTAAAACCTGTTTCTGAGCAGTAAAGTGGTTATTTTAAGTTAAGGCTTTCTGTTTCCTTGTATCTAATTAGAGACAATTCCAGCTTTTCTTTAAAAAATATTCATAAGTTAAAAGCAACATTTGAGACTCAATAAGATTTCGGCAATATCTAATCCTAGAATTCTGTGGATTAAAAATAGATGCAGAGTTTTGGGAGTAGGTCTGATTTTCTAGTGGAGTGGACTCACGTCAGATTAAATATTCACTTTGTCTCTTTATTCATCCAGAAATTATTCTAAGGCACTTACTATGTTGTAAGCATTTACTAGTTCTGGGAGATGGGGGAGAGGAACAAGCATGGCAGGCAAAGAAGATTTTTTTCTTCATAGGGCTTTCTGCTTGATGGGAAAGACAGGCGTTAATAAATAAACAAGCATGAAGTGACACCAATGACAGGTTCTACTGAAGAGATATACAGCACTAAGAGAACTTAGCCAAGGGAGAACCTGATCAGGGATGTTAGGAGAAACTGCTCTGGGGAAACCACGCTGAGCTGATATCTGAAGGTGAATCGAAGTTAACTAGACACATTGAATAGAGTGGAGCACTCCAGTCAAATGGAGCAACATTTGCCAGAAGGAAACACGACAAATACAAGAGACTGAAAGTCACAGGCATAGTGAAGATAAGCAAGCACCGGAGAGGTAGGCCAGGAATAAGAATTTCCTGTTAAGGAGTGATGAATTATTGCAGAAAAATTTAATTTAAATCAGGGAAACACAGGATCAGATTTGTGCATTAAAAAGATTATTTTGGCTATAGTTGGCTATATATACAGATCACAAAATGAATAAATTGGATATAAGTGAGGTATTAAATTCCTGTAATAGTCTGCAGGAAACAGAATTTGAATTGAATTAAGGTAATGAAAACAGCGATAGAAAATTTTTATTGAAGGGATGTTTGGTAGGAAAAATTGGCATGACTTGCTGATATTTGTCAAAGACATCCTCTAAGCTTCTGACTTGAATAGCAAGATGAATTATTGAGTTTGATGGGGTTTGATGGGAAAAGATCAGCTTTATGGGGTACGGGATAATTGAGATCATGAGTTCAATCTTGAATATATCGACTTTAGGATGCTTCTCAGACATTCAAGGGAATTATCTATACAGATCGAGGATTTCATTTGAGACTTGAATTTGTGGGTCATTTGCATGCAATGCAATAAGCAGTTGGTAGAATTGCCGAGGGAGAGAGCATGGAGTGAAAGAGGGTATTGAATAAGACCAGTTCGTGACAGAATCCTAACAAAAGAGGCTTAGTTGTATCATAACATTATATAGGGTTAAAAGTGTGCATCGTTATAAATCAATATCCTATGCAGTACATTTAGGTTTACCACCACAAGCTCAGTTTTTAAAATAGTAATGCCAAGTGTTAATGAAAGAATGTAAAAAACGAGAACTTTCATAGACTGCTGAAGGGACTGCATAGATCGATATATATGGTGTGGAAAACCAATGATATTCCTAAAAGCTAAATATATATAAACACTTTGAGTCAGAAATTACATTCCTGTTATATTTCTAACAAAGTCTGTATTTCCCAAAGGATGTATAAAATAATTTTATAGCAAATTCACTCATAATATTAAAAAACTAGAAGTAACCTTTGAATAACACAATAAATTGTGATGTTCATATAATTAAATACTGCACAGCAATCAAAAGAACAAACTATTGATGCACTCAACAATATGGATAGATAAATATATTAGTTATATAATAAAATATAGACATCATTAGCTATATAATTATATGCATGTTTTAGATATACGATCTCTACAAAATTATACACATGTATTAGTTTACAAGGGTTGCCATAGCAAAATATCACAGACTGTGTAACTTAAACAAAGAAATTGTATTTTCCCACATTTCTACAAGTTAGAAATTCAAGATCAAAGATGTGGCAGATTTGGTTTTGTCTGAGGCCTCTCTCCTTGGCTGGTAGATGGGAGACTTCTCTTTGTGTCCTTACATGGTTATCTCTCCGTGGTTTCATTTGTCTGTATCCTCTTGTAAAGACATCAGTCCTATTAACTTAGAAATCACACATATCACCTATATCATCCCTCTTCTACCTTAATACCTATTTAGAGACCTTATCTCCAGACAGTCACATTCTAACCTACAAATTGAGAGGGAGGTTACAATTCAGCCCATAGTTATATCTATAAATAAAAGTGGAAGATTGAAAGAAATCAGATGCCAAAAAGTATATATTGCGTGATTTAAAAAGTGAATTCTATGGTGATGGAAGTCAAGGCAATTGTGACTATCTTGTGGGAGTAAGTAATTAGAAAAAACATGAAGGAGGTTTTTGGTGTCCCTGCAGTATCTTGTTTCTTGATCTGGATAATAGCTCTACAGGAATATTTTATTTGTAAGATTTACAGAAATATATTCTTGTGATTTTTAAAATTTATGTTTATCTTATAGGTCTATAAAATGTTTATTTTAGAATTTAAAAAATTCAAATAAGACAGTGAAAAAGAAAGTATCATCTCTACACATATACTTAAAACAAAACCACAAAGAAGCAGATGAGCACAAGTCTGGAACAAACACTGTCCAGTAGTACTTCAAGTTTTGATATTTTAAAAGCATAATAAATAAATTCAAATATAGAAGGAATGAAAATATAATCAAAGAACAGTATAGTATAGTTTTCAAGATCAGATTGATTGAAAAATGCTCAAATAAATAGCATAGATGTGAAAAATATATAACCACTGAAATAAAAATATCTAATTTTGAGTGTGGAGTTAAGAATCAAATTAGACGTAACTGAATACTAAACTGGTAGCCTGAAAGACAGCCGTGAAAAAATGATTCAAAATACTCCAGCAAGAAAAATGATGGAACATTAAAAAGAAGTTACAATATAAGAAGAATTAAATAGGAAATTCTATCAGAAGCTGAACAGAAATGCCAAAAGAAAATAATATTTCTCTCTCTCTCTCTCCCTTTCGCCTTTGTTGCTATATTTATGTATCTATCATCTATCAGATATGATTAATTTTCAAGAATTATAAGACTTTGTTCTATAAACTGAAAATATACAATGAATATCAAGCAAGAAAACAACAAAATCCATGCAGAATTACTTTTGCTAGTCTGGGGAAAATAAAAATTTTAATTTAAAATAATTAATTATTATATGTTATATATAAATAATTTTAATTAGTTTTTAATTACTTACCTAAATTATATTTCCTACTTAATAATGACCCAATTATTGGTAACAAAACCTAAAGACTAAAAATTCTCTCTTCTAATATCCCCTATGCTGTTCCATAGTATAGTATATAATCTCATTGAATGACTTTTATAATAACAAATCTTCAGATGAGTTTAAATCTTAATCTTACATCTTGGAGTAACTACAAGATATTTGTCTTAATCTAAATCTCCCCCCAAATAACTTTTTATTCTTCTCTTTCTGAAATAATCACTGTGGGCTATGGATTAATAAATAAATTCTGAAAGCTGAAACAGAATCTATCAGTCTTTGCAAATAAAAATTTATCTTCAAAGACACTTCTCAGAAATGTATATTTTAGATGTCAGTAGTATCTCTTTATAATAATGACTTTTGCCAGATCTCTATATTTAATAATGACTTGTTATTGTGCATAATATGCCCATGTGAAAAATTACATTTTTGAATGATTTGTCAAGGTTCTCTATAATCTTTCTCCAGCAAAAATAGATCCTCCAGTCATGAATATAACCCAAGTTAATGGATCTTTGTTGGTGGCTCTCCATGCTCCAAATTTGCCGTATAGAGACCAAAAAGGAAAAAATGTATCAATGGAAAATTACTATGAGCTAGTATACCAAGTCTTTATCACTAACAATTCTCTTGAAAAGGTAAGTTCGTATGAATAGATAAGTGATTTTTTTCTTTTGCTTATTTAACTAACATTTTAGCTTCATAATGTCCTTACTTTTGCTACTCTATGTCCTCTTATTTTTCCTTATCATTTTTTTGGGTCCGTCTCATTGTCACCTTCATTGGTAAACAAATATTTGACATCACCATCAGAGTCTGCATCAGTGTGTGTGTGTGTGTGTGTGTGTGTGTGTGTGTCTTTTCAGCCAGTCTCTCAGCTTGCTTGTTGGTCTTCCCTGCATATCTAAAGATTAGTATTAATAACAATATTATCTGACTGCCACACATATTCATTTTTAAAGACTTATTTGCCTTATTTCAAAGGACTTTGGATCACAACATAAGACATGTGTGCCAATTTTGCTGATATTCTAATCTATCATCAGTACCTTTATCTTGGTTTGATGGTTCATTCAATGTTCATTTTCGGTGTCCATCTAATGCATGATTCCTTTATTGTAAGGAACAGAAAATAGGAATTAAATAGGAAATTCTATCAGAAGCTGAACAGAAATGCCAAAAGAAAATAATATTTCTCTCTCTCTCTCTCCCTTTCGCCTTTGTTGCTATATTTATGTATCTATCATCTATCAGATATGATTAATTTTCAAGAATTATAAGACTTTGTTCTATAAACTGAAAATTCAAATTGGTTCAAATAGAAAAATGGAGGGGACGGGGAGGAGTTTATTAGGAGATAGATGAGCAATCTTATGGATAGCCAGAGCAGGAATAAGGTACTTCCAGGTTCTGTTCTGACTGAGTAGGAGAAATGGAGAAGCCAGTCCAAATGAATCTCATGTGGTCTTTCTGTGGCCATATATTGCATGTCTACAATGGGCGTCAAGTCTGTGCCATTCTCTTCACTGCATAGTTCAAACTCTCGAAAACATGACTCTAATTACTGGTTGAATCCATTAGCAATCTTCAGGGAAAAGTCATGTCAAGTCTGCATAGACATAACCTGTCCCTTAATTAGGTTGCGATTTGGGACTCTAGAGTAGGAGGATATGTCTGGGAAGAAATCCTATAACCCACCTACTACTGTGACCATGTACAATTTGTTAATTTTATCCTAGATAGAGCAAATCAGTGACTTCTTGAAAAAAACATTCATCATCCCTTTATTTTACCCTGGTTTTTAGGAGCAAAAGGTATATGAAGGAGATGGCAGCATTATTGAAATTGAAGCACTAACACGACACACTGCTTATTGTGTGACGGCTGAAATCTATCAGCCCATGTTAGGTAAAAGAAGTAAGAAAAGTGAAGAGAGTTGTGTGGAAATTCTTTGAAGTGGTATAGGAATGCTCAGCAATATGGAAGTCAAAAGCTCAAGAACGGGATAACTTCTATTTGAAGGATTTCATAGGAAATTGTTTTTATATTTTCTTAAAGCAATATGTTCACCATTATGTTTCAAGGACTTCTTTTATTCTTTCTTTCTTCCTTTTGTTCTTCCATTTTTATTTTTAAGCTAAATTTCAGCAACATCCTCCTCACCCCACCCCCAAAAATGAGAATTCAAAAAAAAGGCAGAGAATAAAGAGCTCTTTGAAACACAGAGCTTTATTTCTGAAGGCAACATCCTTAACAGCAATCTTTATCCTTTGAAGATAAATAAAAATTTGAAAACCAAGGAAGAATAGGTATTTAACAAAATGTTGTTAGCTTTATTGAGTCTGTTGATATAGACATGCCAATATTTACATGAAAAGAATTTTTATGAATTAATATTTTCAATTTCATATGAATAATTTTATACATTTATTTTATATCAAATATTTCTACTTAATTAGTCAATATTATTTTAAGTTCTATTGTATATAAATAACAATATTTGATGAAAGTCTCTCATGTTCTCTGGTTTGATATCTAGATTGAGATTGTCAACAATTGCACCTAAATACTTGAAGATGATATAATTTCCCTCATTTAACTCACATTAAATTTTTTTCATTTTAAAGTATTTTCTTAGAAGAATATCCTTATTTTCATAATCCAGTATAATATTTTCAACAATACAGTACAAAAGAAATATTAATTCCAAGTCTATGTAACTTTCAATACTCAGTCTTCCTGATAAAGTCTCTTTTGCTGGTGAAATGCTATGATCTCTCTATACTGGATCTTTTGAATAACGGTTTGATGGGAGATGTCGGAGATGGTGTAGACTAAGATGAAGGTGACAGCATACAGTTGTTTTATTTAGAAGGCCTGGTACCAGTAGAGATTAGGATCAGTAAAGTTCTCCCAAAGACCTACTGGTTCCAGTGCCTTTTTTGAGTAAAGTTCTATAGCCTAATGCTCAGTGTGAACAACAGAGAGCTGCCTTTCTCATCTGTGTTTAGTCTTGTATATGTAGGAGGTGAATAGATCAATATCAGAGAATATTTGTACAATTGCTCATGAAAATTGTTCCAAAATATGATAAAAATATGAGTACTTCTGGTTATATACAAATACACACAATGATAAATGGGTTAAAGTTAGTCAGAATTGCATGGAAGGAGAGAATAAGAGTCAGAGCAAGAGCTAGAGAATTGATTCATTGCTTTCCTATATGATCAGAAGAATGAATTCAAACAGATTTAGACACACAAAAAAATTGCTTTTATCTATGTTTTTGAATTATGTAAATTTTTTGCTTGGTTTTTTTTTTTCTTTTTTCTTTTATGGGGGAAATGATAAGCAATGGGGTGGGTGGGGAGTCAGGATTGTGTGTGAAATCAGTATTTAAATTTGTGAAATTCAATAAACAGGTCCGAAGCCTGATTAAGTATTTCTGTTTGCCTCGTAAAAGTTATTAGGCAATATCAACTTTTATTTTTGCTTTTTTTTTTTTTTTTTTGCTTTGGTGTTGCTTTCATGATTAGGCAAGTCAGGTAGGTTTAAGCAAAAATAAAACTGTAAAAATGATCATTGTAACACTCTTCATTGGGTTAAGAATATATTGTCACATAATTTCAATAAATCTTTTGTTTTGCTTTGTATGTTGTACGTGTTCTTCGGGTTTTTAAAAGAAGGATACCATTTCTAAGTTTGTCATAAAAAATTCTAATCAGACTTTTGAGACCCACACCAATTTCCAGTGGGAAAGGAGTCACCAAGGTTTAGTAATTCTCCAGATATGTACTGATCTTGCCCTCTGATCAACTGGCAAGTCCACTCTTACAGTTTCTCAGGCCAAAAGCTTTGTGCCAACTTGATTTCCTCCCTTTTCCCACAATGTATTTTCAATCTATTAATAAGTTCTATTGGCTCTAGTGCCAAAATATATCATTTCTCACAACTACCTTAGTCTGAAGACCATTTTCACTCCTCAGCTGAGTAACTGCTCTAGACACTTTGCTTGTCTCCCTGCTCTACTCTTGCTTCTTCCGGGCTAGTCTCAACCCTGTGTCATGTCTCTCTTCTGCTCTAAGTACTCCCATGGCTTCCACCTCAAAAAACCAAAGTGTTATAATGGCTTCCAAGGTCCTGGGTGATCTTATTCCTTCTCTTCTGGGATCATTTTTCCCCTCCAATTTACTGTAGCAAAGAAAAATGTTTAAAAAAATAATTACTTGTCAACCATCCATTGGACAACAGGCTCCAAGTTTATTTGTTTTTCTGGGTTATAATGTTGCAGCTGCACCCAAGGGCACAGATTCTGGGCCCTCTCTAGTTCTACAATAATGACAAGAATGGCACTGTACAGACAAGACACTTAACAATCCACCAAGATCTCCACAAGCTGGAAATCATTGCCATTAAAAGACTTGTCATTTTGATGATTGTGATTTGTTGTTTATTATTTTTCAAGTAATAAATCTTATTATTTCAAGAAAAATGTATTTGAGATGGTTACTCTTACTTTTCACAGAAGCAAAATGAGTACACATTAATCTAGAAGGAAAATAATCCAATATTGAGGTATAAAACTAATCCCTTGGCAGCTTCATTCTTAATGGGCATAAATTCCTTTGCTTTCTGGCAGGTCAGTGAGGAAAAACAACTAATCTAGTAGGAAAGGAGCCCAAAGATTTCCTTCAATAGCACATGGTTAGTAGAACACAAGCATATTCTAAGTATGTTGATTAATTAACTGAACTCCCCTCTACAGACATTTGTTAATTCATTCTGGATGCTTCATCTGGGAAAACCCATTTTAAGTTTAAGGAATCTCCCCAGGTGCTGAAATAGTAGCAGGTGCTCTCCAAACCTCCCTGGCAACAATGGGGCAAGTACCCATGCGCTGCCAGAACTAATGTCTCTGCCGCCGGCTTTGAATTTCAAGTCAGGCCACGAGTGATCACACAGTCCTATGCTGACGCCACGCTGGTGAGGGTGGTGGGAGAGTGGCTCAGAGGGCACTTTGGTGGGCTTCTCTGATGTCTAGTTAGCATCTGCATGGTGCATGTCTGGGCTGTGCTCAGTGGCAGCACCAGGGTCTTTAATGGACAGTCTGGGCTTTTATGTGTGTCTGTGCAGCCTTCAGATCCAGTTCTCTTCCTCCATCTCACCTGCAACTCTCCAGAGAACTTGTGAATTATCCCAAATCCATTACTATTTTCCCTTAAAATTAAGTTATATGCAGAAAAGTACACAAATTCTAAGGAAATAAGTCAATACTATTATACAATGTATTATTCTGTGTGTATAGCAGATCAAAATATAGAATACAGCCAGCCTGCTAAAGGCTTCTTTGTAGCGTCCTTCCTACTTAGCATCCCCCAAGAGTAATCACTATCCTGATTTCCATCCCAGAGGTCTTTCGTTTTTGACCTTCATATAAATGGAATAATACATTTTATCACAGAGATACAGACCTCCTGCATCTGTCTTCTTTCACTTAATTTTAAGCCCGTAAAATTAATCCATGTTGTGACGTGTATGAGTAGTCTATTTTTTAAGTTAATATGTACATTTCCACTGTATATTTATAACAATTTATATATCATTTTCATGGGTATTTGGTTACTTCCATTTTTGTCTGTTAATAAGTTTCTACAAATTTTCTTTTTATATGTTTTTTATAAACATTCTCATGTATTTCTGTTCGATATATACCCAGGAGTCAGCCATTGAATTAGGATACTGACAAAGCATTTTTTCAAAGGAATTGTTCCCATTTATATTCCTACCAGTAACATAAGAGAATTATAGTTGTTCTGTAGTCTTGTAAATATTTAGTATTATTGATATTTAAAAATATTAGCCAATCTGTCATTTCACTGTGTGTTGTGTCTATGTATGTGTGTCTTTAAGTGACATACTTAAGTATTACTTACATATTTGAGATTTAATTCATGAATGAGGAAACAAAAAAACAGTAATATTAATGCAAAGGATTTTAGGAAAGACAGGTTATTTATGATCACCCAAAGGAAGAATGCTAATTTAGATACAAACCTGGTTAATGTCCCACAAGTTATTGAAACTTTTACTTTTAGGGTTACCTTTTCTACTGGAAATCATTCACATGTTTGCAAGGGAAAATCATTTGCATGTTTCTACTGAGAATAATTTGCATATAATTTTACTTGCTAAAAGTTAATATCTTTCTAGAATTGTAAAATATCCTAATAATGAGTAATTAGTGGGTCAAGAATGGGCTTGTTTGACAATGAAAGGACTTGCAGTAATCACTAGATTTTACTTAAGTTACCATATATCTGGTGAATTCTTCTCTTTCCAAAGTCCCAAAATATGCTAAAATGCTGGGCATGTTAGGAATTGACCTTCCTGTTACTTAGACGATTTGGTCTCTCTACATTAGAAAGCATTCCAGAACAGCTCCTAAGGCATTGATTCTACACAAGAAGTACGGCCCTTCTTCCTTAACAGAGATTTATTTAGATAAATCAGTTTTATTTATTCAGATAAATCAGTTAATTGATGAATCAATCAATTAATCAAATTCTATTCTACTTTTAAAAAGGTATGGTTGATATGATACAAGTTATTACATCTCCAGTAATGGGAAAGAACATTAGCAAAAATAATTCTGAGAGGTCGACGAGAATAAGATATCCTTTAAAAGATGTTCTACCACATTAGTATTAGCAATAGAAGAGTTAGAGACAAATTAATAAGTAATATCTATCAACTACATATCAAAATAAAATACTGAAATTAATAGTAATATTATTCCAATATAAAATCAGATGTTTCTTGTCAGTTTATTATGTTTTGCTTAATTCTTGCTCCATCATCTAACTGGAGAGTAGTCTCACTCATAAATTCATCTGTTTCTGGACTGGAAAGTGTTCTGAAAATCCTGGTTCAGATTTATGGTATAATCTGATGTTGTCTAAGCAATATCAGCTCAGATCCTATGTTATTCATGAATCTTTGAAGTAATAATAGGTACAAAAGTATATGATAATCATTTCCATTAGGTCTTTGAAATTACCTTTTTCATTATAGATTGATTTCTAGAGTTGTAATATATAGTGGAACCTTCAGGAAAATATGGGGAAAGGTTGAAACAATTTGTTTATGAGAAGATAGACTGGTTGCAGTTAATTTATTGATTTCTAATTTATCAGCATCCTTTGCTTCAAAAAACTACATACATACACACATAAACACACACATACTTTGTCTTGAAGACCTGTGAGATACCATAAAGTTTACACAAGTGTATCTAAAACATCTTAAAAAATATTTTTCAATCCAAGATCTGATCAAAAAATTAACACAAGAGAACGCGCACTTGATTCAGTGACATGAGTACTATTGATCAGTGATAAGGGAGTGACTGTAGTAGGCAGCCTGGCCACATGTTAATAAGAGTAATTAGATAGCAGATAAAGGTCAGTACTGTTGAAGATAACATAATTGTAAGAAATCTTACCTCATTCAGAAGTAACGTGTATTGGTCGTTTGCTTGCTTACTTTAATAATCAGAACATAAAGTTAACATGAAAGTATAGAAAGCTATCTTGTGAGAGATAGACTATGCCATTTGGCATAACATAGTAAAGAGGAAATTTTACTCTCTCTTGATAAGAGTAGACTAAATACTATGAATCAAATTTATCATTTTAACAGAGGGAAGAATTTTAATCTTATATTAAGCAAACCTGGTAAAAGATTCCTAAGTTTTCCTTTTAAAAAGAAATCTTATAAATTTAAAAAATTAAATCAATGTTGTCAAAATTTTAACACATTTCAATGCTGTTCTCAGATTCATTATTTGTTGCTTTTTAATCCCAGTCAAATAAGATTTCTCTCTGCAAATCTACTGCTTTCAACTCTATTTGCATTTGTCTTCACTACTCTTTCAAAGCAAAGAGGATAAGTAAAATCTCATCCCATTATTTTGCATCTACAATTATACTTCTCTGCCACCATTGTCTCTAGGATAGTCTTAACCACTTATAATTATAACTTTGAACAATACAATTTCATTTTCAGAGAGAACTCTGGGAAATACAGAGCCTGAGAACTGTCATTAATCAGCCAGTATTCTAACAAACCAATAAAGTAAATATACATAATATTTATATTTTATATGTATCAAATAAACACCAATATATATTTGTTATATTTGAGATATATAGATATATCAAAGAAGGGCAGATTATAATAATCTCAGTAGAGATCACCAGAAAGTCAGTTTATAGAATAAGACCATCAGTGGGAAATAATGTATCAGACGTGCATAAGTCAGACACATATCCATACATAGGACCTCAGTAGTGGGAGCTCTGATATATGCTTGTTCCTGGACCTGCAGGAGAAAAAGGGACATGACCAACACATGAATTAGACAAGGCACAAAGGAGATAATGGAGCCCAGAATCAGAAAAAAAGAAAAAAAAAATATATATATAAAAGACTCAGACAGGAGAAACAGCACAAAGAAACAGAGTTAGTCGAGGTAAGTGTCTATTATTGCTTGGAATTCTGTGGCAGAAGCTCAAAACAGATAAATCTGGCTTAAATGAGAAATATTCTTAGAGAATGTAATTTAATAATCACTTTTGGAAAATAATTCGCTGGGGCATCTTTGTGAAATGTACAAACCTATCCAACTGCAATAGTACAAATAGGTAAGTCATATTTCCCATACGCGTAAAGCGAACATTTGTTAGTGATTTATTAAACTCATGATCACTGAAGGAACTAGAGGAAAGTTAATGATGCCTTGGTTCCTGATTCTAATTTTAAATTGCTTTTCTCTAACTGACAGTCTTCCAATACATTCCTTTTTTTTTTTTTTTTTGCATGTTTATATTACCCAGATTTGGTTCCTGTTGCTTACATTGAGAGGTTTGATGAATACATAAATTGATACCATCATTGGTTCCAAACAACAAATCCCGAGAGAAAGGAATAAAATATGGGTGGATTATTTAGCTTCTGTAGAGCTGAGGGCAGTGAAAATAAAGCTAATGGTTGAAACTCTGGCAGCTAAGGCTTGATCAAATTTTCCCCAAGCTACCCTGGAATAAATTATCCCTTGAAGTCAAGACTTTAGAAGAATGAAGGGAAGTGTTATCTGTAGAGGATTTAAAAACAACCGCACAATGAACTGCATGTTGATTTCATTGCTGTTATCACCATGTGCCCACATACCCATCCCACTAGTTCTTTTGCAGAATTCAGGTGAATCTTTGGAGTAATTGCAAATTTAATCAGGTAACTCCTGTTTATACCTGCTCTTGCAAAACCAGTCTTTTCACTGGAGAAAATAAATATAATCCTTGAAAACCAGTATACAGCTTTTGACCCAGAAAATCTATTCTTCTCTATTCTAACAGAGAACATCAGAAATACACCCTGAGCACCTCAGAAGTGCATTAAACTCTGGTAAGGAACTGGAGCGTTTCCCGTTCATAGGGCATTGCACTACCCACTGCATAGATGATACCAGCTGATAGGAGTTGAAGAGCCAGAGGTAACCCACCCAGTGTGATTTGGTATGATATGTAATTGCCCGAGGGTAGGAATAAATTGCATAAAATTCAGGAACTTGACCAATCAGTCACACTTTAAGAGATCCAACATATGACATATCCTGTCTTTTTCACCCTATACCATTAGAAAGAGGTGAGTTTGCAAATGGCTTCAAGGGTTTGGAGATAACATTTTTCTTTTTACTACTCCTAAACACTACATTGAATTGAAAAATGGCCATGTCTGAGTTAAATCCAGAACAGGAGATGACTTTCTAACCTGCTCAGGGCAGAGCCTGCAGCTCAGCTCATTGTATATTGTGACCCAGAATAACCAATTCATTGTATTTTGTGGATACAGCTGAAAACTAAGAATTGCCAATTCATCCTATAGAAAGCAGTGAGAAAAAAGATAAAAATGAAAAAAAGTTTAAGAAATATATATACATATGACTATACAAAAAGTATATATTTTATATATCATAATATGCATTTATATATTTAAAAAATATATAGTATATATTATATATGATATAGTTATTTATATCAATATTTATATTAATTTATAGTTCATGTGTTTTGTATTATATATTATATAATAAATATATATTGATACATGTATATTACACAAACATATAATATGCATACATGTATGTGTATATCTATTTAATATATATTTCTATAACATTAGGTATATTTATATACAAATCCATACACATATTTGTTTTTCTATTTCCTTCCACAACATTTTTAATAGGGTATGTTGGTAATTAAAATTTTTTAATTTTTTCAAATTTGATGACAGGAAATACATTCTATAATCACCTTTCTGAAACTGGACAGGAGACTCCATTTGACAATCATGTCTTCCCACTTCTCATTTCATGTTCTCTTTATCTTTATCTCCTGAGGTTATTGAGGATTCATAACAGGTGATTGACCCAGACCTTCATTCCTGGGGTTTCTGACCCATTTTTGTTCCAGTAGCTGTTCTTTAACATTTGCCACTGGACATGACAGGCTGGGGGGACCCCAAGAGTGTCTTGGGCTCCAGGCATGACTGCATTGGAAAGAGCAATTACATTTGTCCTTGAAAGTCAGAATCAATTGCCCTAGGCAACCAGTTCCTTTCTTCTGGGATGTTCTCATGTAGCATGAGGAGTCAAAATTTCCATATAGTTATTTCAGTTTCCAGTTTGTTTGAACCATGGGATTTAATCAATATTCCTCATCATGGAACATAATCTCCAACTCATACAATGAGAGAAGAGTATAAAATCCTTGCATGTTCCACACAGACTATTTCAGGCCTGAACCACAGCAGAAGGCATAATACTCTGCCTGGAAGGGTCCTTCCTCCCTTTTCACTTGCCTGGTTCCTTATCTTTTAGGTTTCAGCTTAATGTTGCCTCCTCAAAAAACTTCCCTGATTATCCCAGCTAAAATAAGTTTCCCTATTCCCGTATTATTATGCGTATAACAAGGATGTGTTTCTTCCTCACTGCAATTATCATATATTTTGACCATTTTGTTTATTTACTTCCAATCCTTACCCTCCATGAAATTTAAGAGTGCTACAGTGAAGCTCTCTATCTAGTTCTCTGCTGAAGAATCTGGAACTGGTATATAATTGGCGCTTGTTAAATATGTGTTACAACATTGTTGTCGAATGAATTGGTGACTTTTAAAAAAGCAAAAATGTACATATTTTAATTTTAAAAGGATCACTCTGGCTATCACACAAAAATTAGATGGTAGAAGGCAACACCATATAGGAAACTAAGTAGGAAATCTGTAGCAAATTTTAATAATAAACACAAAACCAGAGCATCTAAATTTTTGCAGCAAAATCCTACCGTACTCAGCACATAACTAGTCTACTTCAATCAAACAGTTTTTGATTTGTTATCATACCCCAAGGGAGCCAGAAAGTCTCATCATGAGATGTGTGCGATCATGTGACTCAAGCAGCCCATTACTGATACGTGTGAACTTGGGTCATGAAGTCACGAGACAGAAAGGCAATAATCAAAACTGGACCTAAACATGTTCTACAGCACAGGTAAGCTGCAAGGTCTTGAAAATCAACAGACAAGTTATCCCAACCTGAGAACATGTGACCCACTCAGTGTCTCACCCAGACATACCAGTGTTTTCATAGTGCGCTCATGAGTCCATGTAACAGAAATGGAGATTAATACATATGGCTGAAAAGTACAGGCTTCCTCTCACTGTAGCTGACCTGGATACTGCCCCTATCAACCAACAACAGCAAATAATCCATGAACCACTTTGTATTTACCCTTTCTTGGAGAGGGCAATGATTTGTCCCCAGTAGAGTACACATCTAAACTGGAGTTTACTTTCCTAGTACATCATGCTTCTACCTGGCCCAGCACCTGTGAATGTTCCTGAGTGTCATATAACCGTCATGTTTTATTATACAACACTGCTTCTGACAAAATAATTATCTTTATAGGTAAAGAACTAAACTGAATATATCCAATGTTGTATTTGACATCTCTTTGGGGATCATTTGATAGTACCCCATGCCCAGCAAAGCCAAAACTAAACTCATGTTCTTCTATAGCTCAGTGTTCCTTCGCCATTCTTTGAGTGAATAGAACTGCCATCTACTGAGGTACCCAAACCAGAAAACTCATTGTCATCCTTCACACCTCCCTTTCTCTCATCCTACTTATCTAGTGCATTTCCAAGACTTAATTTATTTTTCCTCCTAAACATTTCTTAAAGATCATCTGCTTCTCTCTATTTCTATGATCTATGCTGGGTGAAATTTCAACAAAACTTTTATTTAAGTTTTACTTAAATAGAGACTGCCACAAATTTCACCCTTCCCTCTGCTTCCTTGTTCCTTATGGCAGAGTGAGCAAGCAATCTGGAGGTCCATAAAGTACCTTGTAACTGAGACGCAACATAAAAAAAGAACAAAATCCTACATGCAGAAGTATGACAAAGTGGAGGCCCAAATGCACCTGGGCTCACCGCACTGCCGTTATATACCTGGGTCACCTACCTTCACACTCAAATCCCTCTTTTGTGTATATTTCTTTCTAGTTTGTGAAGTCTGATCGTGAGAGTATAAGCTTTACTTTTTAAGGAATGAGCATTTTATTTCAAAATAGAAAAACACTACTGACATTGTAACATTTATCCATTTGAGTCAAGAGAAAATGTTCCCAAAACCAACACACTTAAAAGCAAAACTATCCACTCCCTTAAATTAATAAACATCAAGAGAGAAAAAAGGAAAACTTTATATCAAAAAATTCAAGACTGTTTGGGTGTATCAAACTTGCCTTAACTTGAGTCTCAGCCAGTCTCCCTCCTCTCATCACAACACTCACACACACACACATACACACATACACACACACAACTCTCTCTCACACACACATGTGCACACACACACACATCTGTAATGAAAGGACATATTCAGCCTTTGACTGAGTTCCATGTTGTACTGTAAAAGACCACCATGGTGGTCTATGAAATCATATATTATAATGAAGTGAGGCATGAAAATCTAAGAGTTCAGAAAAATTAATGTGAAACTCAAAAACATCCTTACCTCTTGTTCAGTTGTCAGCAGAAATCATGGTACTCCTGCTTTTCACAACTCTCATAGGTACCAGGTGCCCTTAGATTTCAGTCTCTAACAATACCCTACATTTTCATGGGTATAAGACTTATGACTTATGACTGAAAAAAAAAAAATCATAATGGATCTGAAACATTGCACTTTTATCATAAAACATAAGATCACAGCTAGAAGGATGAAGAAGAGGCTGCTTAAAGGGGTGTCCAATAGCTAAATCATGTCTATTTGAGAATGGGCTCACTACAAAGCCCCAAGGAGAAAAGTCAGTTAAAAAAAATGCACAAAAAAGTTACAATACTAAGAAAAAATAGGTTAATTTCAATGACTTTTAAATATGGCAAGTACAGATATTCAAGGACATTATTTTTTCTACTAGTAAGTATATATGTGTGTGTGTGTGTGTGTGTGTTTCAAAGTATATATGCTTGTTTGTTTCTATATAAGTAGGATTCAATAAATACACATGAGTGAGTCAAACAGTCCAAGGGAGGAAGGACATGTATCAAAAACCGGAAGGTCTGATCAGCTCTGCTGACTTCACCCAACATTCAGGAAGACAAGGCGCCTACAGTTATTGGTACCAGTGGTTATCCAGGAAGATCAGTTACGAAGGTGGACAGAGAAAGTTTTCTGAAAGAAAAAAAGTTCTAAAGATGAAAGCTACTCAGGCAAACTCAATCTTTCATTTTCTAGGAAAGGAAGTTTTCTTCCAGTTATAGTTACTAACGTTAATAAAATACTAATAAATATTTACTTAAAACTATCGGCAGTAGATGCCTATATAGCAGTGTAGATGGTTACTCTTACAAACTTAAAGGCTGCCATATTTGAAGAAAGACATGTCTTAAAACATGAGAATATTCATAAAGACAGGATCTGAGACTGCCATGATGAAGTAAGTGAAAACAGTTTCATAAAGTGACCTCAACCTATGTTTGAACCTCAGGTTTTTTAATCACTGGGACTACACAACCCCAAAACTTGTGAGTTCTACCCAGGAATCTATAATATCAGCTGTTCAGCAATGGTCTTTCTTTTCTTTTCAGTCTGGTAAGGTGATAAAAATCCTAAGTAAGTAATGAAACAGTGGCTGGCAGGATTATTGAAACCCCAAGAAAATACAAAAAAGGCAACCCTGAGAATGTGAAGGATTCAAATAAAAAGTAATGTTAAACTTATGCTATTTATGATCATTTTTAATAGTTTTTTCCACTTTCATAAACTTTGTGCTATTTTTTCTTTTTATTTCTTAAGGGATCTGGAGCATTTATGAGTCTTGACTTTAATTAAATTTTAAAAGGCTTTTGATTACGTTTCAAATCAATGTTGGATTTGATTAAATTTTAAATAAATGTTGGATAACTCTAACTGGTTATAATTCAGATTTTTAAATTTCTTGTATAAGTGACATGTGATTATTTAAGGAAAAGTTGCTTTGTGATTAGTAAATTTAAAATATTTATAAACTGAATATGATGGCACAACCATTAAGGACATCTTTTCTTGAACACTAAAGGTCCTCGACCTTTTTTAAAAATGGGTATACCATAATTTATTGCATAGTATCAGATAATAGTTTGTTTAACTGTTTCCAATACTTCTTAAAAAATTTGTGTACATATATTGTATTTTGTTACATTTTCAAAATTTCATTGAGGTAATAGTGCATTATAACATCCTGTGAGTTTAAATATACATCATTATCTGGGTGCAGCTATTTAAACTGATAGGATAGAGAATTTAAGCTGAGATAATTAAGTAGATAATAAAAGAGAAAAAAATAAATCATACATAAAATTAAAAAGGCAAATATAAGTTTACCTAGAGCAAGTACAAAAACTATGCTTCAACAACAAATATTTATTGCACATTTTGCTGAGCCAATGTAAAAAGTAAACAAAGAAGTTGAAATTAATAATTATTTTATACCTCATTTAAAAGTGTACAGGTTCGAACTGAAAATAATTTTAAATTATGACATTTTAGTAATTGATTTAAAAGATTATCAAAGGTAAACCTATAATAATAACATTAGCCTGAAAAGGATATATACCCAGAATTTTGGCTAAAAACCCAGAAGCATCTTTTGTACCATGTGTGGTACAGTTAGAATTTATCACCAGGAGACAAATATAGAGTATTGTAATTCACCCTTTATATATACTACACTGTACTTAACATCAAAATCTTGTTTCTACCCACTACCATACAATTGATTCCCTTTACTCAGTTTGCCCACTGCTTATCCTCTTTCCCCTATGTTGATCACCATTTTTTCTTGCAATCTAAGAGCTTGTTTCTACCTTTTTGTTGTTGCTCATTTTTGCTTGTTTATCTTCCCTTTGTGAATGAAATCATATGGTATTTGTTTTTCTGACTTATTTCACTAACTCCCTTTAGATTCACATAATTTGTCACAAATAGCAACATATCATCAATTTTTTAGAGCTGAATATTATTCTACTACCTATATGTACCACATATTTATTCTTTCATTGATGTATGTTTAGGTTGTTTCCATGTCTTGCCTATTACATATAGCACCGCAATGAACATAGGGGTGCATATACATCTTTGAATTAATGTTTTCATATTTTTAAGATAAATAGCTGAAATAGCATAGCTGGATCATATGGTATTTCCATTCTGCAATACTTCCATTTTCCATACTGTTGTCAATACGAGTGCACCGTTGTACTCATGAGTTTACATTCCCACCATCAGTAAAAAAGGTTTCCCTTTTCTCCAAACGCTTGCCAAAACTTATTTCTTTTTATTTTTACATGAGCCATTATCACAAGTGTGAGATGTTATCCATGGTTTTGGTTTGCATTTCCTAATAAGTGATAATGAACATATTTTTCATATGTCCATTGTCCAATTTTACATCTTTCTGGAGAATTGTCTATTCCGTCCATTTTTTAATCTGGTTGTTTTCTGCTGTTGTTAAGTTGGATGAGTTCTTTATATGTCATTGGATATTAATCCCTTGTCGAATGTGTGATTTGTCAATATAGTCCCCCATCCAATAGCACCTTAAGTGGAGGTAGCATACTGCCTTCGAACTATAATCACTTTTAGGAGGGCTTTTACAACTTGAGTTATTTCAAATATTTATGAATTTGCTATATTCCACATTATTTTGGTATATTTCAATTTTACAACAACTTGCCAAGAACTGTAAGAGGTCTAGTGTTTTACCCGATTTGGAAGCTAACAAGTTAGCTTGTCAAAGTTTCTTAGATGCTGGCACAAGACACGAAGGTCCTGGATCTGAGACAAAGGGCTTTAATTTCATAGCAAAAGCAGTATCCAGGGTATCATCATTTTGCCTTAGTTCATTTCAACAGGTCTGGGCTAGGACTTAAATATAATGTGACATTTACATTTAATATGGTATTCTGGATGGGATCCAGCAACAGAAAAAAAGGACATTAGGTCAAATCTGAATAAAGTATGATAATGTATCAACATTGGTTCATTAATTTTGATAAGTGTACTCTACTAATATAAGATGTTAATAATAGGAGAAACTAGGTGTGGAGCATATGAAAATATCTGCACCATCTACATACATTTTTGTAAATTTAGATCCATTCTAAAATGGTTTATGTTGAAGTTACTGTATTATGTATGTGTATCGATGCCAATTTACTATGATTTACACCTCAAATCTATGTAATGTTAAAATGCAATGTTCTCTCAATAATATTTTTAAAAATAAAATAATGTACCTTTCTGAGTAAAGGAAAAATATTAAGTAAATGATAGTATATGATGTGTTTGAATATTGAAAAGTTTGTGAGAATTGTAGTCAATGACTGAAGTTTGGGGACACTGGTTTTGAGCATGCAAAAAATGTCTGGACTTTCTGCTGAGCACACACTCTTTCCCACCAGTGTAACAGGGGCAGCTGTGTGATCAAACCGCAGTCATATCTGCCCACGGCTTACAATTTCAAACGATTCTTCTGCAGCACTAAACAGAAGAGTCTTCCATCAACCCCACTGAGAACGAGCAGAGACTGACCACTGAAAGCGGAGCTGAAACTTCTCCACGAGTGAAACATGTCTTTCTCTGGAAGGAACTGGGACGTCTTGGTGTTTGGGTTCTCAGGGGATTTCCTAGGTGGGAAATCACTATAATGCACATGCTCTGGTATACCCCAGGAGTGTAACTCTTTTTATGCTGTCTTCTTGGCAAACTTGAGTCCTTATCACACAGACAAGACTCCTCACTGTGGGAGTAAGGAGAGGGACAACATCCACTGATGTCCATCCTCCATAGCCCCCTTCATGTGTCTTGCTCTATGTTCATAATCATGTATGGATACGACACTCATTTCTCCCTAACCTCAATACCCAAGGTCCCAAAGATTCCTCATCTGCATAGCAGAGAACACCAAGAAAGTACTGATCTAAATCAGCGATCTGGAATCTTAGCCTACGTGGAAATCATCTTCAGGGTTTGTTACAACACAGGTCATGGAGTTCCACCTCCGGAATTCCTGCTGAAGACAGGATCAATAATTTACAGTTCTAAAGGTAATTATAACTTATATTGCTTGTAGGCTTTTCTCCCCCGGTGATGATGCTGCCGCTAGTTAGAGAATCACACTTTGAGAACCACTGATTTAAACAACATCAAAGACATTTTCGATTTTTATAATTATCAACTTCATGTGTGTCAGACTCATGATAAGAATAACCTAAGAACTTGGTGAAATGCACAGATCAGTAGGCCCCATCCCAAATCTACTGACTCAGGAGAGCACCCATGTGATTCTTTGGATCAGAATTGTTTGGGACGCTTCGTTATATAGAAACTCAGAGCACCATCAATGAATTTGGTCTCAGGTTGGTGCAGGACATTGTGGGGGAGGTCATGGATTTCAGGGGCAGCATGCAGGCTGTAGGAGAATGAGTAAAGCTGAAGAAGAAGGTAGAAGGGATCATCAAGGTCACATCTTTGCAATGACCCTTGTCCCCTGCATGCAAACTACAGAACTCATCTCAGCCACTGACATGTTCTTGACTACTCTATCAATACCACTGGACAGAGAGGGCAGAAGCCTCCAGGGTGTATGAATAGTCAGATTGATACTGTCTCAAAGGGCAATATTAGAAGATTATCAAATATAATAGTCATGAAGTTTTCTAATGTGGTTGCTTTCCCCAAGCATATAAGACATATCAGTGGAAAAGTCTTTTTAAAATTTCCTTTGTTTGTAGCCTTTCTTACATGTTCATTGTTCAGGCATAAAACTGATCTTGAGTAATTTGACTTCTAGACCAAGGAGTCTGTTCTAGAGGCCAAGGAGACCTTATGCCTAGGTTTTCCCAGAACAGCTATTATTCTAGTTTCTTGTGTAGTCCTCACTCCAATCTTTCTTAAAAGCATTCTGGTTTAGAGATATAAGTTATTAGGTAAGTTATTTATAGTTCTAATATTTCACCTTTTCATGGGCCTCACCACAGTCACTTATGCTTGCCTAATGTCTTGTTTTGTGAGATGAGTGCGAGGTTTTATTATTCCCACTGTGTAATTTTGGAAACAGGCTCCAAGAGGCTAAGTGACATCACCAACATCATTATTATTTGCAGAAAAAGCACCAAAACATTTTCTGAGCCCTGATCCAATGGGTTTCTTGAAAAATAGTATTATCTGTATGTTCCTTTACTTCAAATTATATGTGGCCCAGTTAACAAAATCTCATTATTAAGGTGTTCATTCCATTGAATCACTTAATATCAGTGTTAGAAGTCCCTTATAAAATAAAAATTGTTTAAGTCTTCATAAACTAATATTAAGAGTGAGATCAAACCCAGAGGTAGTAGAAAGCTTGGCCTAACTCTGTAGGTAATGAAGGGCATGGCTCCATGAAGGGCAAAACTCCACTCTTCCCTGGCAGGAAATAAAAAGAAAACTATAATGGAAGGGAAGGATATTTAGTAGGGTGAGGTCCCCAAGGCTTCTTTTTGAGGGAGTTGTGAAACTAGAACACATCACAGCTCCTAATTCCCAATTTTTCCTGTATACTCCCCAGTAATGCTAGCTGATCCAACTCTAACTAAGTGCAACTAAGCTTTAACTGGGTCTGAATTCTCCTCGTGTAGAGTAAGGAGCAGAGGGAAATTTCTCTTTATATGAATGACCCAATTCAATGATGGCACTTAAGATGTTCCCTTTAAAGAGCATTTTCAAATCTACCATTCAATCAAGAACTCTTACTCAGAATAAGATCAAGAATCTGACCAAGAATCCCTTTCTTCTCTGAAAGGCAGGATTCTGGGCCATGTCATTCTCTTGATGGTGAACCCCCGCTTCTTTCTTGTAGCCTGGTGGGGATGCTCTACGAAACAAGAGACTCAAGTTGCAGGCTGTTAGGAAACTGGAAATGTGGCAGCTAGAGAGCAGATGCTGCTGCCTTATAAATTAGGAGAAGATTATGCATGACCAGCTGCACCATATAAATGCCCAGTTTTTATACCACACCATGACCCTCTGTGTTTATCATATGGTACAGCACCTGGTCAATTCTCCCCAACTCTCATGTATCTACTCACATCAAGCATTGGCTGGGGGTTTATTTACGTATATGCTTCAGTCTCAATCAGGTTGCCCTCCTGAGGTCTTAACTTGCAGCATGACAGAGAATTAGCAGCAAGTCCTTTGTGTCGAGACTCAAAGTCCCTCATTCACCTGGATGATCATTTCATGTTCACAAGTTTTAGGAGGTGAATAGTGGCCAAATGAGGAATATACATTTATAGATAGTTTTAGGACTAGATGCAGGATTAGGTATAGAGATGTTAGAAACTATCAGAGATAGAGAAAGAAGTCTCATAGTTTTCTATGCCAAGAGATCCAGGCATATATATTCTGGAATAAGATAAAAGTAGTGATTTGCATGCCATCAAAAATTAAGATTTTTTTTTTTTTTAAAGAGATTTTCCTGTGTTTTAAAATCTTGGGCTAAACTTGAAGTTAAATAAAAGTTTCCTAAGTTTCTTTCTTTCATAAAGAGAGTCGTTTTGGGTTTTTTGCTTTTTTTTTTTTTTTTTTTTCCGAAAAAAAGAATCCATTGATTTCCTGGCTTTGAGTGTTTTTCGTTAGATGTCTTTGTTCATTTCTTTCTAATGGGACACAAATTATGTGGGTCCACCTTTGTGACATGGTCAAAAAAAAACACTGATTTCCTATCATGGTCACATCAAAACAAATGCTACATTGACCAAATAATAAAATTGGACAAAGTTCAAACCAAAAGTAGCCTTAGAAGAAAATGCTTTAACAATTTTTTCTAATTTTAGAGGGAAAAATATTTTAGTACATAAAAATGTAAGTCATAATATAAAAAATATGATAGATATTTTCATTCCATAAAACTTTAAATTTTTTAAATCTTAAGATTCATGGTGAACTTTTTTACAATTACAAACAAAGCGCTAATAATCCTATATGAAGAACTCTTAGGATCAACCAGAAAAACCCCAAGACAACTGGCAAATCGGAAAACGACATCAACAGTTCTTAAAACAGAAAATGCAAATTATTGGTAACATTTTTATTTTTCAAATCATTAATAATGTTGAAATCTTAAATCTAAATGTCATTTTGCATCTATCATCGAGAAAAAGATTAAACTATGAAACTAATTTTGTCCGTAATGGAATAAGATCAATAAACTTCCTCAGCAACTCATTTGGAAAGCAAATTCGCTTTAGAGTATTCAGATCCTTTGACTCAGTAATTGTATTTCTAAGTCTCTCTTCTAAAGGTAGAATATTAAAAATGCAGACACAGTGGTATTCTCTGCAGTATAAATTTTAACAGCAAAACAAATAACAGAGATGATCTAAGTGCTCTTCAACTATAAGAAAATGGTAGGTAAATTAGGATGTATCCATTAGGCTATGATGTTCTCATTACAAATCATTCTTCCAAGAATTTGTAATGACATAAGAAGGGGAATAAATTCACATTTCTCTGCCCTAATTAATGCACACTTTTTCCAAGCACCTTTCTTCTGCATAAAGGGGCAAATCTATATATCTCTCAACACAGTACTGAAGGGGGTCAGGGTATGCTACCCCCAAAATGTCACTTTAGAATAAATATTATCTGAACGAAACGCAATTAAAAATCAACATATATGTATATATGGTACTTAATCACCAATAATTGTATTTCAAGTAAAGTATGCCCTTTCCATACTATGCTCAGTTCTCTCCTTGTATTAGCAAGGAAGTAAGTATAAAGAGAGGGATTGTGGAAGCTTCTAGAATGCCTTACTTGAACTTCTTTTAAACCATTTGCTGTTAAAGAACATACCATGTCATTGGTAAGATAATATCCTACAGGTTGTCAATATTATCTGTGGTATTAAATAAAAGAGCAAAATAGTTTAGGAGTTTCTTACAATGCTAAACATATCCTTATGTAAACACCACTCCTAGGTATCACCCAAAAGAAATGAGAACATTGTCACATAAAATACCCTCTCCTTAAAGAAGCTTTGTTTGTTATTTCAAAAAACTGGAAAGACTCCAAGTCAGTTTCTGGATACTTATGAGTTAATAATAAATCATTGTACGTCCATAAAAAAATCAACGTGTATATGAAGAGTTCTCTGCCTTCTCCTTGTCTGTCTATGCAGGGCATGTATTACCCTTTGCAAAGGTGGCATGTTTCTCATTCTCCTATATAAGCAGAAGGAAAAGGACTCATCACCAGAGACGGAGTCAGTACTGGGACGAGTCTGCGTAAACATACTAAAATAACCTTGGTCTTCTGCTACTTTCCCCATATATTTCCTAGTCACTAACGCAAAATCATAGACCTTTGAAATCCAAGCCCTCTTTCCCTTGTTAAAACGTTGGGCAAGCTCCACATCTAACCACTCCTTTGAGTTTTACTTCTTTTCTATGAATTCCTGAGCAAAGAAAATGTTAGTAAATTTGTATTCCTTCTTTCCTGTTGTTCATCTTTTGTTTGCTAAATTCACAGGTCCCCAGATACTGAACCTAGGAGGTTAGAGGGAAAGGCTTTCCTTGTCTACCGAAGCACGGCATCATGAATCTTAGTATTGTCATTTTCATTTAATCCTCGATACAGTTCTATAAAGTTTTCATTGTTTCACTCACTTCATCAAAGAGGGAAGCCACGCTGAGTGAGATCAGATCCAGGGATTTCTAACTGAACTGTCTGTGCTCAGTGTTCAGGATCTTCCCAATATGTTATGCTCCGAAGATTGGAGAATTCAACAAGAATAATAAAATCCGACAATATTTGATTAAAAGGTTGTTTTTAATTGTTTGGAGGGCTGCATTTTTTGATGTTAGAGTAGGTAAGGAAAACAGCTGCTAAGCATGACTAATTGGTAAGAAGGGTGATAGTTTAAAGTCTTGAGGATTCAAAATTAAAACTAAAGGAAAAGCAATCATTCGAAAGCAATGCTTCACTTGTAAAAAGAGAGTTGCTTTTGCTTTTGTTTATTGCAGTGGAATGATATGCCTTCTCCAATTTAAAAATCTTCTGATATCTGGCAGCCCAAGTGTGCCTATAAATTTCAAATATGAAATTCTATACCTGGAATCTGAAGCATGTTATTAGGCGGAATGTCATAAATGTGACAGCTGTTAACTTCACGTGCTTCAAATAGAGATGTCTCAAAATGGCTCAAGTGACTTATAAATATCAATGATGCAAAAAAAGTAACTTGTTTCTACTACACCATGATATTACATGCATTGTTTATCAAATTAGAATACTTACATGTTTCTTTTGTTTATTTTTGAAAGGTAACATATATTTTACCATATTCCAGACATATGTCAGTATGGAGTTTGCACTTAGTATTGGTAAGGGACAGACCACGGCAAAGTATGACTCTACTTGGTACAGAAAAGAGGCATTTAAGACTTTAAAGTGAGTTTGAAATATTTCAGAATCAAAGAGAAAAAAACCCTTGTGCAACAAGCGTTGTTCAAAGTGAAGATTCAAAATAAATAGATGAGAGAAATGAGTTGTTTCCTTTTTTCCATGATTTTATTTCATTTTAACTCTCTGAAAGTGTTTTAGATACAAAAATACCTATAAGCATCACACACTTCAAGCTGTACATCTTGAATTTGAAGCATATTTTTCAACAGAACACTCTAAAGGTTATCACAGCTGTTTCTTCACATGCTTCCACACATAGGTGTTCCAACATGGTGCACCTCGTGGCTTTTAAATATTGATGATGCGAGAAAAATTAACTCGGTTTTTATGTGATTGGACACTTTGGAGATTTTGCAACCTTTGGAATTTATTGCTAGTAAAAGCTCTACTTTGAGTCTTCCCTTACCGCCAGTTTTCTCACCTCACTTTTCCAACATAATAAAGAGTTGAACCCCCACATAATTGACTGGTTTTATAAGACAGTTTTATCATCAATCTAGAATGTAAATGACACAAATATCTTCCCAGATTATGGGTTTGAAAATCTATTGTCATCAGACATGTATGAGGAGATCATTTTCTCTGATCACTTTATTTCCAAAGGAAGAGGTAAATGGTGGGGGCAGGGAAAAGAGAAAAAATTACCTTCCAAGGGCAGAGAGATTTAAAGTCAAACATTATACATATGTCAAAAGGAAGTAAAAAAGAAAGAAAAAAATGGGAGGGAGGAAAAAAGGAGGGAACAAAATTTCTCCTATCAAGAAAAGTGTCCTGATAAGTGTGATGTCAAGCATAAAGAGCAATTTGGAGAGATAAGTAGAATGTTTAGGGGATCATATGTTTTATTGGCTTGTTTGCAGTTCCTGGCCTTAAATCACAAAGCAAATTCAAAAATAGATTATATTTAACTTTAAAATGAAACTGAACAAATGATCCTTCTTGTATCACCCAAAAAGAAAATTTCTTCTGTTCTTTTAGCAATAGATTTCAGAGGTATTTAGTCTGTTTGAAATGTAGTGGGGGGATGAGAGAGGAAGTCACTGGTTCCATGGGAAACTGAATTTAGGTATAGATGCTCAAGTTGGAAGACGGAGAAGCCATCCAGGACCCAGCTAACTCATCCAGGTAACCATGAAAATAAGCTTACTATAATTCTATTAGCAGTTATTCTAGACAATGTTTGTGGCTACAGTATGATTGAAACTCTGCTTTATGTGCCTAGGATATGTTATTGGGAGAACTGAACTTAAGCAGAAACTAAGGTCAGCAAATTCCAGCCAACCTATCTCTGAATTCTGCAGATCATGGGTCTTTACTCCAGCCTCAATCAATTTCACAAGTAACATTTAAGTGTCTCCAGGCCTTGGTGATGCTCGCGCACAGTGGGAATCTCTGACTGACCATCCTCGGGCCATTTTGTCATGTTCTACCAGCCAGGAGTCAAGAGTAGGAAAAGGATGTACCTCCCGCTGACTTCCACTGGAAAAGGGCAACCCATCTTTGGACTCTACCCAAATAGGAAGCACATTGTCACTCAGGATCAAAAATGTTTAGGGCTTTCACATATGTTCTCGTTTAATCATGACAGTCTTTGTGTTAGCTCCATTTAGATGAGTAATCTTTTTAATTGAAAAAATCATAATGATGAGACCCAAGATAATAAAGTATCATCTCAAATGTCAAAGAAATCTGAACTCACATTTCACATTGATTGTAATGGCAGATGTATTTAAGTATATTTTTTGAAAAGTTGTGACCTAAACGTGAATGTATGGTAACAATTTTAACCAAAATATAGGCTTAATTAAAATACCCTTTTCTTCAAACAATGCCAACATCATAGTAGATGAATCTTTAACAAGAGGTTAGTGCTTATTGCATTTTATAAGCTAGAAGCATAATTTTCAAGCTAACCAGTTCGTTTATCTGAAAGTAAGGAAGAAATAACAGTTAGAATTTAGAATAAGGTATAAGAATTACAAATACATTAATGTTCCTTTTTTTTTGCCACTTTGCTGACCCACAGCATATTACTGACCCCCTGTGGCCATATTTCAAGGTGCCATCTTTGACTTAAAACCAGCTGCTTCTAAGGGTCAAACAGCTATTAAAGGAGAGGTCCCCAAGTCCCTGTGCTCCTTTGTCATCACTGGGAAGCTAGTTGTCTTTGTACTCAGAGGTAGATTACTAAACTAATAATCCAAATATTACTGTGCTTGAAAGTCAGTCTACAGCCTAATGATTTGTCCACAGCATAAAGGTATCTGACAGTTTGCCTGCATTTTCTCATTTAACCATCACAGTAACTGTATGATCCCCATTTTATAGAAGAGAACATAAAGTTTGAAAATCAGTCATTTTTCCTAAAATCAGATGCATAAAAAGGAATTTTGAAAAGGGATTCAAATCTTCCTTCCTGTCTTTCAAATTCTGCTAACAACTCCATGAGGAATTCTATGATTACTTGCAACACAGAAATCTCTCCCTATCAGTATTTCAACACTTAGCATGTTCTGCTTTGTAGTATTTTTATGCTTGTGGTAAGAACTTGGGATGGTGGACGGATATCAGGGGTATTAGTATGTAAATCCAGAACCGAAACTCTTTCCAGGGTCCTAATCTACGCATGTAGCAGGGAGAGCAATTGTAATGGCTGACACTCATTTCTTACCATGTTTCAGGAACAGGTCTCAGCATGTTTTATGTGTGCTAATGATCGAATCTCTACAATTCCACCATGTAGGTATTAATATCTCTGTTTTACAGATGAGAAAAGTTAAGTTACTTAGTTGTTTTTATGAGTTGAATTGTATCTCCCAAAAACATAAGTTGAACTACTAATCTCTTGTACCACAGAATGAGATTGTCAGAATGCATAAAAGTATTTGCTCCAACTATGTGCTATATCCTGTACGTTTGGGGATATTGTGTTTTCATTTTCATTCATCCCTAAGTATTTGCTAATGTCTTTTGTTATTACTTTGATTCATCGCTTATTTAAAAGCATGTTGAATTTCCATGATTATTTTTAATTTTCCAGTTTTACTTCTGTTATTGATTTCTTGCTTTGGTAAGAGACAATATTTTACATGATATGTATCTTTTTCCTTTTGTAATTCATGCTTTTATTAGTTTCCAATACTACGTAAGTTTCCAGAGAATAGAGTCAATGTATGTATCACACCATACCTATCTCTAGAGTTCTAGTGCTGGTCACAGCTGTGATTTTTCCTTCTTCAACCCAGTTTCTTTTCCAGTTTCTTTTTTAGTCCCACTCTAGTGACCACAGTCTTGTCTTCAGAGTCTAAGAGAATTTTGTTGTGCTTTGTCAGTATGCTCATTTTGTTTCTTTATATCCTGTATATGAGTGACACCATCCAGCATTTTTCTTTTTCTTTCTTATTTCATTTATTATAATCACTTCAAGTTCCATCCATGTTGTTAAAAAAAAACACAAGACTTCATCATTTTAAATAGCTGAGTAGAATTTCATTAAGTACAAATATCACACATTCTTTAGTCACTAGTCAATGGGTGTTTAGGTTAATTCCATGTCTTGGCTATTGTGAATTGTGCTGCTGTGACATAGAAGTGCAAATATCTTTTCTGATGAGTGTTTTTATACTCTTTGGATACATACCTAGAAGTGGAATTGCTAGATCAAATGGCAGGTGAGAATGCAAATTAGTGTAACCTCTATGGAAAATAGCATAGAATTCCTCAAAAAATAAAAGGAGGTACCATTTGATATGCATCCTTAAAATATATTGATATTTAATTCGTGACCTAAATTAGTTTATCTTGGAAAATGTCTCATGTTCTCCCTTAAAAAGCATGTGCATATTCCTGTTAGATAGGGGTTCTGTATTATCTGTGAGGATTTGTTGGCTTGTTCTGCTGTAGAAGTCCTCTGTTTGCTTATTTATCTTCTGTCCGGTTGTTTCATCCATTACTGAGAACAGAGTATTGAAATCAATTATTAAAGTAGAAGTATCTATTTCTCCTTTAATTCTGTCAGTTTTTGCTGACATTTTGATGGTTTGGAAGGTAGGTGAGTAGGCAGGCAGGCAGGAGGAGAGAGGAGAAAGAAGCATTTTATTTATTTTTATTTAGTTGCACTTCTTGGTTATTCTCTCTGGCCCTGGACAGGAGCATGGGTCCTTGGTCTGTGTGTGGCCTGTACTTTGGCTGGAGGCAGTTAACCAAACCATTACTCCACCAGGGTGCGCCTATGGAGAAATATTTAAGTTTCTTTCTCACTCCCTTTTGTAAACAGTCATGTGTTGCTTAATAATGGGGATACAGCCTGAAAAATGCATCACTAGATGATTTTTTCTTTGACTGTCAGAGTGTCCTTATACAAAACTAGGCTATACAGCTTGATATACACCTAAGGACTCATAGGGACCACTGCCATATATATAGTTCATTATTAATTATAAATTCTATAAATATTTTGTTTGTAATTACCATGGGGATTACATTTAACATCCTAAAGTTATAACACTAACTTAAAGTATATGCTAATTTAAATCTGTTCTACTTAATTTTAAAAATATACAAAAACTGTTCCTTTACAGTCCCATCCCCAATTTTTTTGATTGTCAGTGTCACAAAATTCTCTTTATACATTATGTGCCAAAGAATACAAAGTAATGTTCTCTTTAAGTATACTAGTCTTTTCAATATCCACTTCCTTATGAGGAACACTTAGATTGTTTCCAGTTTGGAGCTATTATTACATAAATGTATTATAAGTAAATAAATCTTCCATGAATATCGTAACGAAGTCAATGAATAGACATATGCTTTATATATATATATATATATATATATATATATATTTAATATTTAGGAGTAAAACATCTGGGCCCCATGGTAAGTGTATGTTTAACATTTTAAGGAACACCAAATTATTTCCACAGTGAATCTACTAGTTCCCATTTCAGCATGAGTGTGAAAGTGCTCATTGCCCCAAATATTCCTTAGAATAGTTGGCATTGCTATTTCTTTCCATTTTAGCCCTTCTAATAGATGTGCCGTGGTACCTTGTGGCTTTAATTTGCATCTCCCTAATGATTCATGATGCTCAGCACCTTCTCACTTGCTCCTTTGCCTTATCTCCTTTGGAAACTTTCCATCTCTAACCTCTCAATTCCATTTTATTCTGGTAACTCTCTGAACATCTCTTCTGTTTTTCCCAGAAAAATTCTTGCCCTTTTAACAGGGATTTGAGTTCCATATAAACATTATTACTTTAATGCTTTCGATCCACTCCTTGTGCTATTGAGGAGGAAAGCTGGTAGAAGCCGTGAGACCTGAAAGAACACTGACGTTCTCCCCTTGCTTTTCCACACTGTCCCACAGCAATCGCCACCCACTCTTAATGCCTTGCAGCTGCAGTGGTCTCCAGTGTTGCATTCTGTGGGGTTCTATCTGGACATCACACAAGCCCAGTCAGGGAAATGCTGATGAAATGTCCTCCCTAGCCAAACTTCGACTTACTGATGATTGCTGGGGAGCTTGCCCACTTCCAAGTGTCTTGTCCTCTAAGTGTTACAGAGATGCTGCTAATCTGGAGCTCCCCGGGGAAAGACAGCACATGGGAAGGGTGACCCTACCGCTCTGCTCTGCTGAGGCACAAGGCCCTACGTCTCCTCCACTCACCACCCCTTAAACTCTCAGGGTGCCCACAGTAGACTTAATTTTTGCCCATTCCCCATTCACAGTACAAATAGAGTATGCAGAAATAAATTACCACGTCATATTTTGAGCTTTTGTAGGTTACTCTGGAATAAAAGAAGAATGACATTTTTGTAGGAGACATAAAAAATAAAGTAATTTTTTTGGAAAAAAGGAGACGGTGCAGTCACTGGTATTAATAGGTACTGCCTCTTCTGTCTTCTGGATGATTATTTCCTGTGAACGGCTATAACTTCAAGTTGCTCCCCATCCCTTTAACTACCTGATTAAATCAGTTAGGGATAACAAGCATTCTAGGCCCCCAGTAGCCTTTGGGGGAGTGATCTAGTCCAAGGGAGCAGGAGCACCCTTCAGCTTTTCTCTTCTGGGCATAGGCCTCAGCCTGTGCTGGGCCGGTGGGCAGCATGGGGAAGCAGCCAAACTATGTGATCAGAGCCCGAACATTTGGTTCTCGTGCTAAACTATATGCCACAGTTTAGACCCTCATTAGTAATGAAGGCATTACTTTTGCTTCAGTGGTATTTGGAGGGCGGCTTTCTGTTTTTTTCATTACTTTAGAACTTAAGCAAAAAAAGAGGAACATTATCTCTTGAGGACCTCAAAGGCAAGCAGACAAAATAGACTGCAGTCAATCAGTAAGACGTAAAGAATCTTTACCTTCCCGCTAAGTATTATATAACATCTACTCATACTGCAGTCTGCAAAAGACCACTAGTTATGTTACCTAGTGGCAATGCACAATCCTGGGCTCCACTCCACACTCCCTGCATGGAATCAGCACTGTAGCAGAGTCCCAGGATGATTCATATGCACATTAAAGTTGGAGTAGAAATTAGTAGCAATATTTCTAAGTGCATATTGCTCTCTCTCAACTCAACCTTATATTGTAAGTTTAATTTGTAGCATTAATTATTGATGAATTCATCTTATTTAATGTATTATTTTTTGGATAGCACCAAATTTACTGAAAAATCTTTTGTAATAATAATAAAGTTGCATCATGAAAAAAATCATTTTTGCAAGTACATAAAACAGTTTATATTTTAAGAGTAAATAAAATTAAAATGTTTTTATAAAAATCATATTTTATAAAATAGGAAAGTAAATGCACTGTATTGAACAGATTTATTTTCAACGATAATAGACTTCAGTATCTTGGATTCCAGTTAATAATTTAGCTTTGCTACAGCACAGAGCACCATAAGAGCTCCACGTGTGGAATAAAATCGTTCATGTGTCTTTATGACAGTCTGGTTTGCATTTTTGACCAATGATTCACCACTTTTGACAGCAGAGGGTGAGAGGCAGAAGAAGATATGACTCATTTATTTCTTCTTTTCAAAAGAATGTCAGCCTGAGTCTTACTAAGCATACTTACTGCTAATGGTGCTCCCATTAGCAAAGTGCCTCCTATGTATTATCTTGTCTTATCCACCCACTAATTGATGTAGGTGACATTAAGCTCTCTCGACATATAAGAAAACTCAAGCATACTGAGGTTGATTTTTCTGAGATGCAAGGTATTAAAGACAGAATATGAATGAACTGCCCATTCTGCTAACTCCAGGTCAAAGCTATCTCCAGATGGGATCTAGATGGGATTTGTTTGGAAAATCTCTATTCTAAGAGCTAGAATCTGGAAACGGATATATATAAACACTAACACTGATAGAGTAATTAGCATGTGTTGGTACTGCTTTAAATGTTTTACTTTAGAAAATTTACTTCAGATATTTCAGTATTAACATATAAATCTCACAAAACTCAATATTGTACTTAAAGTTTTGTACATAGATGACATATACCATCTATGTTTAGATTATATAGATACATCATTACATATGTGCTTGGCTTTGAATTCTAAGAACATTTATCAACATTATGTCAAAAATTATAAAACTCAAATTACTAGAATCTACTTGAATTACTAGAATTATTGCTGGAAGTAACACACAGGTATAAGTTATAAACAGCTTCACATATCAAATGACATTCAAAGGTATGCCAGTAAATGTCTCAAACTAGCTTCCTAGAGTTAAAAATCTACAATCTGTAGACTGGACTGATTTCTGTGGTATGTTTCCATCATAGCTGATTTCAAGCTACAAAGTTGATATCACTAAACTTGGAGCTGGGAAGATGTAGCACAATTCACTTTTTTAAGCCAGTTCTGACACAATGCTGGTCTAGGCTTCCTAGTCTTAAGTAAGCCCAGTCTGCTTTGTTTTTCAGAATACGTTACAAAAATTTTAACAAGTTACTGAATAACTGGGCATTTTTCCTGAATGTTTTTCCAGAGAGAATTATTCTAGTAGTTTTTAGATAGTACGAAAACCTATACAGAAACCATGAAGCCAAGAACTGACTGCTTTTTCTGTAAAAGATCAGTGCTATGGTCTAAATGTTTGTGTCCTACTGCAGTTCACATAGTAAAAATCGAACGGCCAAGATGATGGTGTTGGGAGCAGGGCATTTGCGAGGTTTATAGTTCTTCAAGGTGAAGCCCTCTTTGGTGGGATTAGTGCCCTTGCAAAAGAAGACGAGAGCTAGCTTGTCCCTTCCACCATGCAAGGACACAGCAAGGCATTTGTGAGTGGGAAGAGCGCTCGCCTTATTTACCCTGTTACCCTGATCCTGAATTTCCAAATCCAGAGCTGTGAAATAAGTGTCTGCTAATCCTAAGCCATCCAGTCAGTGGTATTTTTCATAGCAGCAGCCCTAAGGGACTAACACAGCCAGATAAAAAATACCTTAAGCTTTGCAGACCACATACTGTCTCTGTCTCATAGTCTTTATTTTCACTGCCTTTTAGAACTATAAATATTATTCTTTTGGATTGTTTAAAAACTGTAGATTTGGCCCACATCCTGTATTCTGCTGAGCGCTTCTCTAAGCCTTGGGAAGACAAAGGTGGAGAAAGAAGCACGTGTGGTCACATAGTCAGATGCTTAACTTTACTGTGTCTGTGATGCTGGCAGTTGGCGCCTTCTGTCTACCTTCATTCCAATGAGAGCTCCTCCTAAAGCATAATATGTCAACAACCATGGGGACTCGCTGGCACTGTCCTGAATACCTATGAACTACCGCACTACAATCCCAGTTTAATTACAGCATCTACCCAGAGCAGAAAGTACCAGCTCTTTAAACAGCTGGAAGTCCCAACAGCAGGGGAGAATTAAAACAAATTCAAACCATTATTATGAAAGTCTTTCTGTTCTAAGTCATCCCTGAGACAATATCCATGCCTCCTGATATGAGACAGCAATTTCAACCTTGGTTCAACTTAGAATTTTTCAGGGTTCTGAAAGTATAAACACGTCACCTGACACAGAGCAGGTGCTCTATCTATCCACAAGAATGAATGATTCTCTCCAATTAGTTGACCCCTCTGTGAACCTCAGCGCTCCCAAACTACAGTTCTAAACCAGGTGATCAGTCAGCCACCTGCCCATCTCAGCACCAAAATGATGCCCCCCTCATACATGGAGATGTCTCCCTGGCTAATGGTTAGGAGAGGAATAAAGAGATCACGTCTATAAGGTGTCCAACCATCTGTAACTGTTGATTTGCATCTTAAAAGCAATAAATTATAATCAGAATTATATTCTAGTGATAGATGATTTTTTCAAAGAAGTAAATAAATCAAGGGAAGTAATCTCAGTTTGAAACTGGCTATGAAATCCAACCTGACATTTAAGGAGCAGCATCCCACGAGCTGAACTGATAGGAGACCAACCTACGGCAGAAATGATCTTTTAAGCTCCACTTCTCTTTCATTATTATTTCATGTTTAGACAGATCTCATTATTTGAAAATGCTTAATAATAAGTTTTAATATGTATCATATTACATTTTTATGTACATTTTATTACCATGAATTTCAAAGAACTTTAATTTTTTAATGAGTTCTATGAGTACTATGTTTGGTAGAATTTAAAATTCTGATGTCCAAACCCAAAGCCCATTCCTCGCATTTCTGCCTCCTCAGAAACCCCTCGTCTTCACTCTCTTTTTAAACTTCAAATAGGACCAGAAACATGTTTCTATTTTTTCTTTTAAGTAAAGTTTCTTATTCCATGGCCAGTGAGATAAAGGATGATGAAGAAATATAGATTTAAATATCTAGTTTCAGAAAAAAAAATTTTTCAGATGCCAAAGAGGGGGAAAAAGCATGTATAACTGTACTTTTTACCTCTGCCAGTACATTTAGCAAATAGAAGTTGGCATTGAATTTCAGCATGTATTTGAACCCAAAGAGACATCATAAAGTCCCAGTGAACACAGGAACTAAAGCAATTAGGAAAGCTGGTATTGAAATAAACAGAAAGATCTTCATAGACCAATTCAAACTGGTCGATATATTTTTACAGTGTTATGAAATCATGCAACATTCAATTATATTTCATTTTTATTCATCTCCAGTGAAGCTATATTCTAATCAGGATATTCATTTCCAGTAAAAGAATTAAAATACCACCAATTAAGTGGTTTTTAAATCAAGTGAGTGAGTCTAGGATTTTTAAAGGACTAACTCTGGTAGCTTGAAAGAAATAAATTTAAATGATTCTAACTTTACATACTTGATACTAAAATAATTAGGAATAACTTACTGTTGCCAACTTTTGCAGTATATAGAAAGACCACACTAGCACCTATCTTCATCATTCTTTTGTGAAATAATATGGTAACTGTAACCTATCTCCATCATTTTTTTGTGAAATAATATGGTAACTGTCAGCTCTCAATGATTTTGCCTGTGGGAATTAGCCATTCTGTGAGTTAACTGTAGCAGCACTAGACTTTTTTTTGTTTAATCTACTATTCTATGAGTTACGAACCATCTTACTTGCCATCCAATGGTATCATCAAGAGAACAAATTAATTTAGAAATAATATAAACCTATGTTTCTCAAACTTCATTCTAAACACTATTGCTATAAGATTTTCTATTGAAAAAAGAAGCACATCACCCAATAAATGAGTATATAATTCCCTCTATTCTCAGTGATGATGGATTTACACTAGCTTGTTGGTCTTCCAAGGACTCTGAAAGTTAAGAGTATAATCTGTGGCCATGAACTAGGAAGGAATTAGCCAATTAGGCATTCAATTATGACATTTCTTTCGTACTGTAATTTAGTCAGTCTTTGCAACAGAAAACTCACTGTCAGAGAAGGAAAAAATGATACTTCTTTTTTTAAGTGAACTCCATCCAGTTTATATCTCGATAGTTATAGGGTCATAGGAAATCATATGAGGAAAGGAATGAAATGAGAGGAGTTGAAATTTAGTGTTTTTTATGTTCACACATAACTAAAATTTAATAATAAATTATAGAGAGAGGAGAAAAATACAGGCAACCTAGTGATTCTGACTCACAGTTCCCTTTCCTTGCACAACTATGTGACCTATAGAGTTGCCATATATTTTTCCCTGTGATGTGTCTTATTCTTCAAACTCAAATTAAGCAGAAGCCCAGATAGGATTTTAAAAGTCATTAAGTTTCAGGCACACTGCATGGATCATTGATGTATTTTCACAGAACAATGTGGGGGGAGGGCAGTAAGAGGCAACTTTATGTTCCTACTCCCATCACTTTGAAGCAAGAAAAATGACAAATTAACTCACTTTTGATTATTTTGCTGGGCAAAGTATTAAAAAAAAAAATAGTGCTGCTTCAGCAAAACAGAAAAGGCCTTGGTATTTTCATATTTATTTTCTGAGCCTAAATTTGAGCAGGGCCATCCCTTCTGCTTGTAATTCCTGTAGGTAAGCAGATGGTCAGGCAGCACAATAATCTATGTGGGATGTTCCTGAGACATGAGTGAATGCTTTCAAACCCATAAAGCTTGGGGTTTTATGGAGATGAACCACATTATAGGCGCACACACAAGCATGTACTCATCAAAATTACCTCAACTGAATCAACAGCTCAGCTCATTTGCACTTCCTGACCTTCTGGAAAGGACCTGTGAGATGCATCCTCAAATCAGTTTTTCCTTCAAAGAGAAAGAAAAATACGCATAACTAGCAATGAGAACACCCTTTGGGGATTCTGATTCCTTATATGGAAAGCTAAGTAAATTGCACCAACAAAAACAAGAGATTTTAAATTATATTCCATTGCCTCTCTAAGATTTCAGGGGACACTGCCAGAGAGGACTAGGAAGGAGATGGGAGTGGGGAAATGGAAAAATTCACATTAGACTGACCTCCATGAAGTTGGCTTCAGTACAAGAGAAAAGGGCAGGATTTGGAATCCAAAAGCTAAGTGTGAATCATGGTTAGGACACATCCTAGCCAGTGGCATTAAGCAGTTATTGAAACTCTTTTAGTCTCAGTGTCCTCACCCCTAAAAGGGGGACAATAGCACCTGCCTCACGACATAGCTGTGAAATAACCTGTTTAATGTACCTGGAGCATAGTACACAGCCAATGAACATCTTTCAGGTTTCTTTATTCTTTTATTTTTCTCTTTTTAGCAATCATACTTTTATTTTAAAATTTTCTTACTATTCCCAAGCTCTACTACATAGATCTTTTTTAAACTTACTCATAATAATATGATATAAACATTGCTTCAGTTTCAGAGCATTGCTCTTGAACCCAGGCTATTTTACTTCTAGTCTTTTGCTAATCCCACTAGACTGAACGTCAGGAGAACTGAAATCATGCGAGGAAATAGTTCAAAAGAGTGAACAGATTCTAAGACCAAACTACAATAATTGAAGGTTTTCTAAAGAAGTTTGTTAGGTCAAATAGGCAAAAGAGTATCAGCAATCCAGGTGATTTCCAGTTCATTTTTCACTACATAGTTGGGGCTACAGGAGATAATAGCTATCTCACTGGTAACTATAGTGTGCATGATAAAGGATATAGTAGAAACCTATGAAATTATTCATTTAAAAATCCATTCTTATTTGCAGTTATTGTTTGCAGAGATCTACAGACAGTATACATGTGTATAAATATATGACAGTTACTAAAGTTCTTACAAAGTCAATGTTAAATAGTAAAGATGCATCCATTCTAGCAACTTAATAAAACAAATCATAGTATCATTAAATACTCCTGGGAAATTTTTTTTTCTGATTTCATTTTATTACACAATTAGCATACAACGCTATCACTAGATGTCTTTACTTCAAAATGAAGGAAGTTTTGAAACAATTTTATGAAAATATCAGAAATAAAAAGATAAAATAAAGAGAGATCAACACATTTTGGAAGAGAATGGGAATAAAAGTATTTGAAAAGAGGGCAAAATAAAGCACATATCTCTGTGTTGGTAAGATAGTAAACTTTCTTGGTGAGTCCTTTTCTGCCAAGGGAGCATACGCACACACACATGCGCGCGCATGCACACACACACACACACACACACACGCACACACCCCAGGCATAAGAGGGTGAAGTCATGTCATTCTTGACAAAATGGAGGGAAGTTATGAGCATTTTGTTGAGTAAGATGAGTCAGAAAGAGAAAGACTAATATTGGATAATTTCATCTATACTTGGAATACTGAGAAGCAAAGCAAATGAACTAATAAAATTTCAGCCTTTGACAACAAGGCTCGAGGTTGCCAGAGGGGAAGGAGATGGAGATGGGATCATGTATTAGAGGGAATTTACTTATTATCCCCCTCCCCCCACCCCCATTGGTTTTGTTTGTTGGTTTGCATTGTTTTGTTTTGGTTTTTATTAAAAAAGAATGCCTATAGTCATCTGCCAATAAGGACCCTAGAAAAGGCAGTAAGTGGAAAGCCGACATCCTGACATGGATAGGTATCACTTATCAAAATCTTCCCTGATCATCAACTGGAATACAGTAACATGGAGGAGAAATGCATGGGCTCAGGCATTAAGAGGTGTGAGGGCAGGGGGCCAACATTGTTATTATCAGGGTCATGGAGAGAGGGAAGGATTGGCTTCATTGCTGAAGTGGCAAGAGTTCAAACTGGCACTAAAGGCTGAGTATATGTGAGGGGGGCAGGGATTATTATAAAACAGCCTTCCAGCCAAAAGAAATAGCACCTGGTATGTGTTGGTAAGATAGTAAACTTTCTTGGTGCCTGTCATGAGAGGAACTGAGTACTGGCTGATGAATCTCTAGAAATGAAGCAAGAGGAAGATGGGAACAGATGAAGGTGGAGACAGACAGGCTCCAAATCACTGTCATGTTGTATCTTCTGAGCAATGATAAACCAGGAAAGAATCTGAAGCAAGAAAGCTCTAAGATTTGCCTTTAAAAACAATGTCTTTGGCCATGTGTGACTTAATTGGGGAAAACAAAAATGAATATGAAGGAGGAAGTGGCCTGTGAGAGGCTCTTACTAGAGGCTTGGTTATTCATTAAGCTACCAAGCCACCATCTTGGTGATGGGAAAGCCAAAATTAACTTTCACTCACCGGTAACTTGGTAACTTCCCGTTAAGCTTTTCATCTCTAGACACCAGGATGTTGGCTTCTAACAAGGGCTTTATCTGTAGTGTCATTGCTTTGTCTCCAGCTCCTAAAAAAGAACTTGGTGGCACACCCTGGTGGCCTAGCAGATAAGGCCGCTGGACATAGTCCACATACAACCTAAGGACCCAGGTTCAACCCCCAGGGCCGGGGTGAACAACCAGGATGAACAACTAAATAAAATAATGTTTCTTCCTCTTCTCTCTCCCTGTCTGCCTGCCTACCCACCTTTATTCCTGCCTGCACCTTTCCTAGAGATTAAAAAAAGAACTTGGTACTTAGAAGATGGTATTCAATAAATATCCCATGAATAATTAAACAAGTGAATTTTAAAGAAAATACCACCAGTGGGAGTGCATTTGGATCATACATGCCTTGACATGAGCGATAAATGTGAGATGTATCAAAGGCCTAAGAAGCAATGGGTACGGAAGCTGTAGAACCCACCTGCTTGATTGTATTTGATATATGGGAATAATTGGAAAAATATGTCTGCGTCAAGTTGTGTAGTTGTGTTGTTAAGAAGTTTTTTCGAAGTGAGAACAAACTGCCATGTCTTCACATAAACTGGTCATTAAGCCTTGTTTTGCATTTCCTGGTTTTGGCTTTGATTTTATCAAGAAAGATGTTGTTCTCTCTGAATGTAATCTAAAGCAGCTGTTTAACTCAAATGCTTTCCAGTCCTTGCTTCCAGAGAAGCCTGTAGAAGAGTCAGGCACTCTTGATTGAAAGATAAATGGCAGCTGTGTTCCCTCTCCTGCGCAGCGTTTTAGGACTGAGACTAAAGCTGAGAGCTGCACTTGAGATCCCTCATCTCTTTTAAACCTTTCTTTACTGCTGAGACCGAAAATCAATTTTATGTAGAAGCAGTAAGTGATCCCATATTGAGGAGGCCTGCACAGGTGAGTCTGTGCCCTCTGTCATGGTCGTAAACTGGGACATTAAATATTCATGCCTAGAGACATTGGGTAGGACGCTCAGAGTCTGGAGCGTGAGAGAATAGTGACATCCAGTGGCCATGCGGGTTCATTTCTAAAGGGTGGTGGTGCAGATTGAAGGATGGTGCTCACACTTTGTTTAGATGCAGACTTCTGCTTTTTTCCTTCCAAGCCTGAAAAGGAAGATTCTGATTTCAGACCAAAAAAGATCCTACCAATATTATGCATCCTTCTGTAGTGTCTCCTGTTAGGATATGTTCAGGATAAGCACTCATCTCTCTCTAGAATGGAAATGCTTAAATTGAATCGTGAAGTTTAATAAATATTAATGTTCAACACTTAGGAAAATATAAAATTCTGAAATTCAGTTTCCTAGTTTTGAAAATGAAATGTATCATTCACTCAAAAAATGTTTATTGTACACCTAGCACGTGGCAAGCAGTGAGTCCTAGAGGAGTGTAAAGTTTGCATTATCTTTGTGGAGAAAGCACAGTAAAGTACACTCGCTCGTACGTACATGCAGACAGACATCCAATAACAGCAGGTCGTGGCGAATACTAAAGAAAAATGAAAGAAGATAAGGGCATAGAATCTGCAAATTTGAGGACACAGGTTTGGCTCTAATGTATGGTGATAATGCAAGTTCCCTCTGAGGACATTTGAGCTGAAACCTGAATTAAGGGGTCAGATCATGTATATTTCCAGAGACGAGCATTCTCAACAGAGAAAGGCAAATGATGGGAAGAATTGCTGCATGAAACCAATATTCTAGAGAAAATTATAAATGATATTGTGTTGAAATTAAAATAATTACACATGAAAGCAATTTATTTTTATTTTGAAGATGAAAAGAAGCTATGAGTCTAAGCTCAATTTTCATATTTTAGACAGAAGAGTATAGTAGTTAATTACAGTCTATCTTTGAATTAGTAAATAGTTAACAAGATGCTACTATTTACAAACAATTTATTTCAATGAAAAGGCAAAGATTCAGGAAGACGGAGTTGCACACCTTGTTTGGTCACAACAGGTGTGGTCCAGTGGTAGCTATGGATGTTACTTACACACACACATACACACACCATACACACACACCACACGCACATACACACACCATACACACACCACACACACCACACGCACATACACACACCATACACACACCACACACACATACACACATACACACACCATACACACACTATATACACATACACATACCATATACACACCATTCACACACATACACACCATATACACACATACACACACCATGCACACACACCACACACACATACATACACACCACACATACACACACACCACACACACACACCATACACACTCACCACACACACACACCATACACACTCACCACACACACACACCATACACACACCCCATACACACACTATACACATACATACACACACACCATATACACACCACACACACCATACACACACATGCACACACATGCACACACTATATACACACCACACACACCATACACACACCATACACACACATACACACCCATACACACACACACAATTTTATATTTGTCATAGTACTTGAGAGATAACTTTTCTTTTTACTTCCTCTTTTTGAGAGGGAACTTACACAGACCTTAAAGAGCTCAGCCTGCTTAATTTTTACAAATGTTATAAATAAGCTAAACCACCACCAAGGTGAAGATATAAAACATTCTAGCTCCTCGGAATTCTCTCTTTCGTCACCCCCGCCCTCGCCACAAAGAGGTAAGCAGGATTTCCATGTCTGTCACTATACATGTGTTTATCCTATTTTTTCAAGCTTCTTACAAAGGAAATCACATAGTATATACTCTTTGTGACTGGGCTCGTTCATTCAGCATCACGCTGCGAGATTCATTCTGCATGTAGCAGTCATTTGTTTTCATTACATGCGTGTGCTGTAGTTAGCATGTTCTCCTCTTGAACATTTGGGTTATTTCTAGTTTGGGGTTATCATGAATAAATGTTGTTAATATTTTTGTGTAGGCCATTTGGTGAACATTAAAATGTGATTGCATTCAGCATATATCCAGGATTAAAATGACTGATTCACAACTGAGTAAATGACCCAATTTTCAGGGCCCAGTGCAAAATGAAAATGCGAAGATCCCCTTTTTCAAAAAGGCTCGTATAATACCGTTAAAAGGTATTTAAATATATTTCTTTTTCCTTTTTTCTGTGATTTCTCTCAACTTTTCAGTCTTCTATTAAATGTCATCCTAAGTAAAGAAAAAGTAAGATGTTTATATATTAGAATAAATTTCACAATTCACCCGTATATTTTGAATGGCAGTTTTAAGTGCAAATATAAAAGTATTTAAACTGTCTGGAAATCATTAAAATTATACAGTTTATATTCCATTTTTGTACATGTGTGTGTTTCATCTTAACAGAAAACTGCAAATGTCGCTTTAAACAAAATCAAATATTTTTATTCCACTTTTTGATACAGGCACACTTTCTATTCTCAGCTCACTAGTGAGAAAGAAGGATGAAAAGGAACTATATTTTATGCTATCTTTCCCATCCATGTTTTCGTTTCTGCCATATATGTTTTGTTAATGTCGGGGAGTAGCATGAGTGTGAAAGAATATGGTAGATTGCTTTGAGTTTTCATGTTTCTTAAAACAAATTGCCTTCTTTTTATGTTCAATGCAAGTTTTTGTGGAAATGAGACCTTTAGACCTGTCAGTGTCTCCTACTTATCTCTTAAGTCTCATTGAACACCGAGGAATCATGGTTCCGCTAGAATTCTGTGCTCATGAGCATGGTAAATGCTTGGAATAACTGGATAGGAACAGACACAAATTACACTTACCTCCTCTGCTCAGAGCATGCTTCATAGTCTCACCAGACTTCAGTTACAAAAAACCAAGTTAAAATATAAGATCATTAATAATTTCAAGAGGCAGACAGCTGGGCATTGAACTATGGGGAGAGCCTTTATGAGTTTGAGTCCCTGAGATACTGCACAGGACTCCTTACCATGAAGCTGGCCCTGTTTGGAAAACTTTAGCAAAGTAGATTTACCAATTTAACAATCCCACCAGCAACATAAGAAAGTACTAGGGACTCCAACTCCTCACCTACATTTGGTTTTGTTTAACCATTATAATGGGAATGCACTAGTATTAACTGGTTTTAACTTGCATGTCCCTAATGACTGATGAGGCTGAGAGAGCTGTTATCTATTTTGATGTCTTCTTTTGTGACATACCCGTTATGACTTCTGCCTGTTTTTATATTGGGTTGACCTTTTTTTTGTCAATTTATAAGACTTCTTTTTGTATTCTTTTGATGTACAAATATATCACAAATACCTTGTGCGCTGTACTCTTTCACTTTCTTAGGGCCTTTGTATGAAGTTATTAATTTTAATGAATTATGATTTATTGATTTGCAGTTGTATAATGAATCTTGACATCTTGATATAACTTGTCCAGTCTTATTCTTTTTCTTCCAGATTATCTTGGATACCCTGGACCATTTTGAAATAAACACTTCAAAATGACCTGTGTTTTAATCTAGCATTTTCAAAATTTTTTAGATCTAAATTCCTTACATTATCCAGCAGGGGGCACTATACTACAATTGAGTAAAGTCAGACTGGCGTCTGGCTTTAGATCAAATGATATTATTAATGTTATACAGTGTCTTTTCACTCTGGAAAAGAGGAGTCTTTAGTGTCTTTTACATACTCTGGCTAATTAGCCTGCCTGGAAGGTGCAACCACCAGCTGAATTATTACACCAGCAGTTGTTTCACTGAGTGGGGTTCTGCAGGGTTTTTGCTTTTTGCTTTTTGGTGATTACAAAAGCCAAGGTCATTCAGCATTTTAAGGACTTTCATCTTCTTTATTATCACTGCTCTTTATGGTTCTGACTGAAGTAACTTCTGTGGCTGTTTGTAAACCTTTCCAGAAGCCATTTTTTCTCTTAGGATGACTATTTTCCGTTTTCCAAAGTAGTTCTCAGCCTCAAAATAGAAATGACCAAAAAAAATCACAAATTCTTAGTTTGTGGATGCACGTACACATACGTACACACATCTTCTGGTTATTTACATATATGTTATATAACCCAATAGTCTACAAAATATATTATAGATATATATTCTTCCATTGTCTTGTCTCAACTTTCAGTGTTTTTTGATGAGCAGAACTTCTAAATTTTAATGATGTCAAATGTATCCATTTTTTAAATTTATGATTAGTACTTTCAATGTTTAAGGAATGCTTTTCTACCCAAGGGTCACAGAGATATTCTACTACACTGTCTTCTAAAATCTTTCTATTTTTGCCTTCACATTTAGCTCTCGGATTGGTTTGCTAGGGCTGCTAAAACAAAGGTGACTTCCATGACAGAAATGTAAGGTCTCCCGAGGTCTGGTTCCCGAGGCCAGACGTCTGAAGTCAAGACGTCAGCAGGATTCATTCCTTCTAGGGACCACAAAAGGGAATCTGCTCTAGCCTCTCTCCTAGTTTCTCATGACTGCTGACAAACTTGGTGCCCCGTGGCATCACCCTGTCTCATCCTTTCTGTTCACATGGCATTTCCCCTGTGTGCACGTTTATAACTAGTTATACCCTTTGTATAAACATAATTTGTATTGAATTAGAAGTGCCATACTCCAGTATGAACACATTCTCACTTAAGTAATTATATCTTTAGCAACCCTATTTCTAAATAGGTCATATTCTGAGGTAATAGGGCTTAGGACCTCAACATATGAATTTAGGGAGAAGGAATATAATTCTACCAAAAACATCTCTTTAATGCATTCAGATTGTTTTGTATGTGGCTAAATGAGGTAAATATCCATTTTCCCCAGAAGTATTCAGTGAAAATCCCATTCTTACCTCCTAATCAAAATATCCCCTTTGTCATTCATCAGCTGTCTATACAAGGGAACTTATATAGTTTCACTGATCTTTTAATAATCCACATTGTCTTACTATAACTTTATAATAGATCTTGATATGTGGAAGAGAAAGTCTTCCCACCTGAACTTTTTCAGATGTTCTTATTTCTGGACCTCTGTAATTCCCTGCAAATATAACCATCTTGTTAAGTTTCACAAAACAGTTACAAATTGATTAGAATCGCACTGAATTTATGGCCTAATTTTAATAGCTATTGAAAGCACAGTGTATAATTCCCCCATCTTCTGAAGACACTGAAGTCTTCAGTGTCATTCACTGGAATTGCATGCATTTTCTAATAAAGATTTTATATGTCCTAGGTATCTTTCATGCTGTTAGAAAGCATAATTACATTCCATTTTCTGTTTAATGTTGCTGTATAGATGTGTAATTGCTTTTTGGAAACTCAGTTCATACTAAAAAGCCTTTCTGAATTTGGATATTAATATTTTAAAATTATCCATTGAAACTTTTTTATTCAACTAGATGCCTAGTCACTACTCCTTAAGACTGCCAAGGTCATGAAAAATCAAAATGGTTGAGAAGCTACCACAGACCAGAGGAGACTGAAGAGACATGGCATGTAATACCCAGCATTGGATCCTAGAACAGAAGTTAAAAAGAGAGAAATCTAAATAAAGTCTTAAATTTACTTAATAGTAGTATGCCAATGTAACTTTGTTAGGTTTGGAATTTTGCCATAGTAGTGTAACTGGAAATTATACTATAGAAATTCTTTGTGCTGCCTTTGCAGGTTGTCTGTCCAAAAGCACATAAATAAAAACTTAAAAATTTATTTTAAATGTGATATCATTGAGAAAATAATAAACCAGTAAGAGGAAAGATCCAGAAATAGACCCATATAACTTTCAACAAAATGGTTAATCAATTAATGTGGGTTAGCAAATTATTTGAAAAACAGCCATCTACATAGGAAAAAGTCTCAATCTTTAATCTTTTCTGACATTATGCAAAAATTGAAGTCAGAGTGTACTGTAAATTAAACTGGAAAAGCTGAAACTATAAAATTTCTAGGAGAAAACATTTTCAACCTTTAAATACATGAAGATTTCTTAGATGGGATACCAAAACATAACCATAAAAGAAACATGTTGAAAAAATGAACTTTATTACATTTTAAAATTTTACTCTTACAGGTATCATTTTAAAAATTAAAAGTTAAGCCATGAATTGGAAGAAAATATATATTAAAAAATATTCATAGCACATATATCTGACAAAGGACTTGTATCCAGAATAAATAAATACACAACTGAATTATAATGTAATAATAAGTGACAAACCTGTCCATCTAACAGGGAAGGAACAGATGGACTCAGATGTGGTATATTCATGTAAGGGACAGTGAGAGAAACCATGCTCCATGAATTGTTCACACTTCTAGACAGTTTATCTTCTTAAGCAAAGGAAATTGGCCATTACAGAATATCTCCTCTTCCCCAGAGCCATTTGTTCCTCACATTGCAAATTGTTAGAGCCCTATGTTCCATTCAAAGGATAATAAAACTTCACTTCCCCAGACTCAGATGTTTGCACTTCAGTTCAGGGACCTTCTGCCCTCCTGAGAGAATTCATTCACCTTCCAAAGTCTTTGTTTACATTAAAGCAATAAGTTTTCTATCCCTCTTTCTGAAACCTAAGCTTTCTTTGCTCTCTCTCTCTCTCTCTCTCAGTCAGCTAAGCAGTTGTGTTGTCTATATAAACTTCCAAATTCATAATTGTGGGCTTCCTCTCCTGTGGAGCCTGCAAAGGATCCACCTCACTCTCATCACATCACCCCAGAAAAGAGAGAAGATTGGGACATAAGAAACAGATTAGGTTATTGCTATACATACAAATAATGACTCAGGTCTCAGTACTGGAAACTTCATGTTTGTCTTCAGCATAAAAATGAGCAGAGGCAGGCATTAAAAAGTATAATCATGGGCCTTTTTAACAATAAACAAAAAGATTTTTAAAACCACTGATTCATGAAACAACATGAATTAATCTTAAAGAAACAAAAAAGACCAGACCAAGAACATATTGTGTGTCCCATTAATAAAAAGGTCAACAAGAGTCAAACTAATCAAATAGCAATGAAACTGAAAATAGCCATTTTCTGTGTGAGGGGTATGAAGGCTTCTGGCATGCTGGAAATTGTCTATATTTTGACCTGAGGTTAGTAACATGGTTGAATATATATGAAAAACTTAAGATTAATGTCCTTTGTGCACCTTATTTTATGTATGTTATTCCTTGATTAAAAAACAACAACAACAACAACAAACAACCTCAGAGGTTGTTTACAGGAATTGACAAATGATTCTAAAACTTGTATGAAAACACAAAGGGCAAAAATAGGCAAGGTTCCTACCAGCAGAAAATGAAGTTAAAATAGTGTGGTATTGGCATAACATCGACAAGTAGATCAAAGGAACAGCCTGTGATCTATAAACAGATCCCTTCATGAATGACATTTTGTTTTTGAAGAACATGGAACTGAAGAGCTGTAGGGAAAGAGGGAAAGGCTAAGTTTCCAGTCAACAGTACTGAGGCAACTGGAACGCAGACAAAATATAAAACGTCAACTGCTACTATACAGCACATATAAACAGTCAGTTCTAGGTAGATCATAATTTGAAATGTGAAAAAATAAAGCAGTAAAGTTTTCATGAAATAACTTAGAAGAGGAGCTTCATAACCTTAGGGTAGGATAATTTTTTAAAACAGTATACAAAAACACAGTGACCATAAAAATTAATTGGTAGTTTTCACTCTATTACATTTAAGGCTTTTATTACCCTTTTAAAAGAGTAGAAAGGCAAGTCAGAACAAGGGAGGAAAATACAACATCTCTAACTGCTAGATACCTCATTTTCAGCAAATTCCTTCAAACAAATTAAAATGATAATTTAATAGAAAAAATAGGCAAGAAACTCAAGCAAATTCATGACACAGAGTATATTCAACTGGTTAATACACATACCTTATACAAAAGTTCTCAATGTCATTAGGCATAGGAAACGTGCTCATGAAAACCACAGTGAGATAATACGACAGGCCTTCTGAAAATGGCTAAAATCATGAAGCCTGAAAATACCAGCATATGGAAGAACTCTCATTACTACTGATGGGAGTGTAAATCATCACAACTACTTTGGAAAACTTGTTTGGTATCATTTACTCAAGTTGAAATCATGTCTGTCCTCTGATGCAGTAATTATACTTCTGGATTTGTATCTGGCAGGAATATGTGCACATAGGCAAGAGACATGTACCAGAATGCTCAGCAGCAGCATTGCTACTTGTTCCAAGCTGGAAGCATCTAAGTGTCATCAGAATAAATCATCATGCGATGTAGAACTTCACAGTGTCTCACTGCAGCTGTGGACAACAGTGTGGATGTGTCTTACAGCGTGATGTTAGTGAGAGAAGCCGATACAATGGAATACACATTGGATGATTTGGGGGAGACATAAGAAGTCAGAGGGAGCCTGTCTAGGGTTAACATGGTTCTATATCTTGACTTGAGTGACGCTTACCAATTACACTTTGTGGTAATTCATTGAGGTGCAACAGCTCTCTGTGCATTTTCTGTATATATTATACTTCACAATGACCCATTCTTTCAATGCATAAACCACTTCTCTAAAAATATAGAAAAGGATTGGAGGGTGATTTGATGAGGATTCTACAGGATTTTAAATATTAGATAGTATTTGTCTTTAAACTGAAGGTATAATAGTGGCCCCAAATATTCACAGTGAATGGGAGAGTAGACCAAACAGACTTTAGAAATCATCTACATATTGGATGTTTGTTCTATACCTAGGACATTCTTACCTTTTTTGAATTCCTCCCTGCCCCACCACCACCTGGGCCTGTTCTAAGAACTTTATCTGTTAACTCTTTCCCTCCAACTGCCAGCCTCAATTATCATAAGGTTTACTTTGCAAGCAGTCACCTCAGTACATTCTAGACCTGCCCCTGACCAGACCTGAGTGTCCAAGAGTATCTTCTTCATTCATGATACAGATTACCATGTGGAAATCACCACAATGTTGCATATTTCATAAATTTATATATATATATATACATCTTAATATGCATGTTATTATGCAGTTCACCTTGTAAATATATTTGCCTTCATTTCTTAAGTGCAAGAGGTATGAAGGAAGTCATGACAAACACACAGATGGTAGAGTTAGAAGAACTTGGATCCAGATCCCAGTTCTATTAATTATTAAGTGAACAACCTGTCCAAGATTATTAACTCATTTTATAACTCGAAATAACAGATTAACTCACAGAATTATTGTAAGGACTCAAAGAAGCAGTAACTTCAGTTGATGATGATGATCTATCATCCCTGGAAACTATTTTGGGTTAAACAAGAATAGGAGATATATCTATCTTTTTGTTTGTAGAATTTGCGCTGGGCTTGCCCTGGTGTAGTAGTAGTTATGTCAATTGCCTCCGAAGGAATGCAGACCACATACCCCTGGGTTCAAGTCCCCCAGGGCTAGGGTTGGGGGAACAACTAGTGTGAACAGCTAAATAAAAATAAAACAAAATGTTTCATCTTCCTGCCAGCCTACAAGCCTTCATTCTTGCCTGTACCTTTCCCTTTAAAAAAAATGAATAAAATAAAAATAATTTTTTTAAAAAGAATTTGTATTGGCAAATATTGGTGTTTAGTCTTTCTGATCAGTAAGTCCAGAAACCCATACATCAATAGTACTGCAGAATTAACATAGCAACATAATAAAGCATGGCAAGGGGAGTTGTCATCTTTGTGAATAGGAGATAATATGTTCAATCATCGAAAATGTTGAATATGTAAGTCATTTCAAAATCTTCTGAAGGATATACTAGGGTTTATTTTGACTGGGAAGATTTATAGTGTGAGGACCTAGTAGTGCCTGTTCCTAAAGCTAATAGAGGTGAGTAAGAAAGTAGAATGTAAAGGTGCTAAGGAAACATCCTAAGGTAAGTTTCAGGTCACATGTAAAAACAAAAGAAACGTTATGACTGAACTTTTAAATTCAATGTATGGGAAACATCAACAGGACACCTCACAATTTGCCAGGTCACACTCACCCTATAAAATCCACTGGTGGCGTGAGGGCAGAATGGTAGCTGTTAACAGGAGATGAATTGAATTCTAGCATGCTGTCTGCCATGGTCAAGAGGGAAACTGACAAAGAGGGGAGAGCAGCCAGCAGAAAACCATTGGCTCAAGAACAAGCCCACTGCTGAAGCAAAAGGAGTCCAAGTCCCAGGTAGTCTACCTGATTTCACTTCCCGGTCAGAGGAAACAATGAAATATTCATTGCTGCGCAAGTGAAGCAGGGTAAGAGGATCAGGGAGTAGGATTCTGCCCTTCTTTAGCCTCTAAGGGCCAAGCATGATTCAATTGGATGAGAAATGCACACAAGCCCTCAAGTTTAAAACAATATCAAAAACAGATGGACTCAAAATACTTCACAGCAAATACATACCATACTTTATTCACAAGACTTACAAAGATTACGATGGCAATAAACTAATACGACTTATAATTAGAAAGAAATTGCAATGGCAACTCAAAATAATGCTGATGATGCAGTAATAATCTGGAGTCCTTCCCAAAAAGTTCAGTCCTTCCTAAACTCTTAGTACATCATGAAAAGTCCAACCAGAAAGAGAAACCACGCCTATTTTAACAAAGAATTTGTTATAAGGAACTGATAAACATGAAAAGGGAAAGGAACTGCAGAAAACAACTATCAGCCCAGGACTGAAGGCACAAAGGGGAGACAGGGAGATTATGTTCTGGAAGAGGGGCCCCAAGAAACTGGAACTCAGGCCTCAGAGAATGAGGCTCGGCCTGCCCAGGGCTGGTAGCTCCCACCAGGGCTAGGAGGCTGATTCTGTGAGCACAGAAAGAGGCAAAACATTTGGACTGGAATCAACTACTCCTGGCATGATAAAGAGCTGCTGACAAGAAAAGCTAACAGATGGTACAGTTGCTCGCACCTCCTGCAACTTCCCCCGTCCCTCTAGTGTCCCCTTTTAGTTTAACCGGAAGCAACCACCTTCCACATCATACAGCTGAGTGAGACCCAGCCAAAGGGATACCCTGACCTGGATTCATGCCAATTCCAAGCGCCTCTGAAGAGGAGAAGGAAGTAGCATATTTAGGGGTCTCTGAAAATCCTTCCCATTCTCTCCTCCCTCCTGCCACAAAGACTGGGGGCTGGCAATCAATTAATGAAGATTCTTTTTTACCCCTAAGATAAAGGCAGTTGATCCAGTATTTGGGTTCTTTCTCTTTATTGATACATTGAAAAGCAAGTGATTTGTGAGGGGAAGAGAGGAACACATCTGAGGTGGTCGCTTATTTCTCTACGGTCAGGCTGTGTTCAATTCCCTCTCAAGGAGCAGAGCCGAGACTGGCTCTCAGATTTTTTTTATACTGTAACAACACGTTTGTTCAGGTCAGCTCCCGCCCTCATTATGGAATGAAGTGCGGCCCTGTGTGGAAACCCGCCTGCCACGGTCGCTTCACAGTCGTGGGAGCCTTCTTTTCAGGCCCCTGCACTTTGAGTTCCCCTTTCCTCCTCTGTAAAAAGGGACAATGGATGAAATTAAATCAAAGACAGTCCTGGAAGCGTGCCTGACTGTTGAGAAACCACTACCCCTGGCCTTCCACCATTGAACGCTGACATTGCAGACGCTTCAGAGAGGGTGACCAGCAGATGGATATGAACACCAGTGTCGCTTTTCAGTGTGTTCGCCTTCTCCATCCTTCCTGGAGTGAGGTTCTACCTGCAGCAGTGATTTCAGGGAGGAGCCGTGGAAACTCAGTCTCCACACTGAGCACGCGAGTGGTTGGGCACTAGAACGCGCGGTGATCTTCCCCTCGCTGGGGCGTCCAGCTCCGGCTGCACCGGCTTGGGTGGGGCGCGGCCCCCGCCCCGCCTCCCGGGGCTAGTGCTCGGGCGCCCGGAGCAGGGCGGAGCGGCGGTTGCTGTGCGCCAGGTCGGGCCGGTAGCTGCAGTCCGCGTCCCAGGGGGCGTCCACGCTACCCGCCGCCCGCGGCCATGTGATCCGGCCCCGCCGCCCATGCGGATCCCTCGACCCCCGGGCAGGGCGGCGGCCGGAGGGTCCCCAGTGCCCAGCCTCCCGGGCCTGCCGCCGCCGCCGCTGCGGTTGTTGTTGCTGCTGCTGCTGCTGCTGCTGCTTGTGGCCGCGCCGTCAGGACTGGCAGGTAGGCGCGTGGCGTCCGGACGCAGCCTGCTGGCTGGTGCGAACTAGCCGAACCGGCCTGGCAGACAGCCGACCCGGCAAACAGCCGAGCAGACAGACAGCCGGGCGGGCAGACAGCCGGGCAGAGAGACAGCCGACCTGGCAGACAGACAGACAGCGGGCAGACAGACAGACAGGCGACCTCGCAGACAGCCAGCCGGGCAGACGGCGGGCCTCCTGGTTTCGCTTTCCTGCGCGCAGGACTCCAGCTCGGGTCGGCTCCCCGAACCCCAGGGAGAAACTCGCCGCGGAGTCTGTGTGCCTGCTCAGCGTCGTTTGCTCCACCCCGCGTTTCACACTTTCCACCGCGAAGGCTGCAGGTGGGACGGAGGAAGTGTGACGGTGGTCGCTCTTAGTGGCACCCAGAAGTCCGCACTGGTGGGCGGTTGCAGCGCCCTCGCCCTCACCGCGCAGGCACCCCCACCCGTGCGGGAGAGGCGGGTCCACATTGTGGCTTCAGCGCTTTAACCTGTCACTCAGCCGGCAGCCGACTGGCGGTGAAGCCCGCCCTCCAAAATCCAGACTCCCAGAGAGGCTCTGCCCCGCAAGGATGGGGTCTGGAAGCAGGCAGTGTTTCATGTTAACTTTGTAGTTACGACTGTGCACAGACAGGTGCGCTCTAATTCCCTCCCCCCACCCCACCGCAAAGAACTGAACTTTGAACCGATGCATGACATAGGGGTTTCTTTTTGTTTTGAAGATTAAACTCTACCAGTTGTAATCCAGTAAACAATAATCATTCATTAACCAGATTAACTCTTTCTTCTGCATTCCTACTAGATCATTTTGTATATGACAACTGGAATCCTTGCTTATTTTTAAAAATTAAACAAGACTTCCAAGGACTATGTACTTTGTTCTGATCTGGTTCATATATCTATGGCGTTTAACCCAAAACTGAACGATATGGAACGCAGTAAGAAAGTTGTCCATGAAACAGCAGTGTCCTTAGTAATCAAAGAAAGTTATTTCAATGCAATATAGTTCCCAAGGTAAGAGTAGGAATCTTGGAGAGATTTTTTAAATTAATGTTTCATTAGTTTACAATACCATATACCATATTTTGCCATATATAACGCACACCCACGTTTTTGGCCAGAATTTTCAGGGTAAAATACCTTTTGTTTTAATTTTTTAATTCACATTTTTAATCTTTATATTTAAATACTTGTTTTGTATTAGAAATGAATTTCCAGCATTTGCTTTTAATTTACTATGGCACAAGAAATTTTATGTAACAAATAATTACAAAACATAAGAAAAGATACAAGGAGCAAGAAATGAAAGAATTAAAAACATCTATACAGATACAGAATTAGTACTATCTCTGTATAATGCACATCCTTATTTTCCCCCCACAAATACGGGGGAAAATACGGTAAATATCAGGAGAATAGATTTGCACATCAATCAGTGTCTGTATCACACCTGGATGCCCACCACAGTTCTTGTGCCATTCGCCACTATCAACTTGATCCCTTCTACCTGTAGGTTCCTCTCCCACTTCTGATAACACAGTTCTGATTGCAGAGTTTAAGTAATTTTACTGTATTCTGTAGGTTCATTTGCTTTGTCTCTTTATGTGTCACATATGAGTAAAATCATCTCATATTTTTCTTCCTGACTTATTCACTTAGCACCACACCTCAAGTTCCATTCAAGTTGTTGCAGAGGCAAGATTGCACTATAGATATTGAAAGAGAGAGAGAGAGAGACAGAGAGAGAGACAGAGAGAGACAGAGAGAGACTGTGAGTTGAGTTGTATTCCAATGAGTGTATTTATCAACATCTTTATCCAGTCATCCATTGATGGGCATTTAGGTTGTTTCCATGTCTTGATGATTGTGAATTGTGAGATTTTGAACAATAGATATTATACACAAACAAGTTTCTCTTCTAAATCCTAAATTAGCAGAAATTTTACTTATTTTCTCTTTTCATATTCCTGGTTAAGCTGAATGAGAAGACACTCCTCCTGACTTAAGCAAATATTAAGCCTTCAACTCACAGATAAGAATATGCTTGTTTCTATTTTCAATCAAGGAGAGAAATAAAATAGGTACCTTAACTGAATTGGGAGGCTGACATAAGAAACAGTCTTTGCTTCAAAGCAACTTCTATGAAAAAGCAAGCAAAGGAAACTCTTTTCTGACTCATGAGATCGAGATACTTTCTCAGGTCTTCTTAAACTGACCATTTCCTCTGGAGTCTCCAGGTGCCTCGAGGACTTCTGGGGAATGGGGTCAGGAGGTATGTGTAGGTACTACGTAGGCACCATATCTGCCTCTTCACAGTGATTTCTTTCTTGACAAATGAGCCTCCATGTCTGCTGAGCAATGTGGGCTTTTTAAGAGTTATCTGACATTGCCATTCTCAGCTACTTGGATGCTTTAATTTGTGAACATTTTCGCACAAAAATCCAAAATCATGCAACTGTGTTTGCATCAGGCTACCAGGCATAACACCAAACATTCAAAGAAAAAGGGGAAATAAACTTCGTGTGCCGTCAGCATTTTAGGGAAATCATGCTGTTTAAGTTTAGATGCATTTTTAACAATGCTGAACGTCTGCACTGCTCCCAGGAGAGGATGAGCCACAAACACTCTCCCCTTCACTCTCTGCTCTCCAGGGATTGACGTTCGCCAGGAAGTTTATCCTGGTTTGTCTGCCTTCTTGGGCTGTTCCCCCGGCATACCTCTCAGAGAAGATAAAGAACTGTGGTCATGTAGTCCTTAAGTGACAAGATCTGACTGAAGCAGACTGAGCGTTTACTTGGGGTTTTATTAAGACAGCAGCCCAGGAGGTACAAACTTCACAAGCCGTTGAGGGAAGGCATATAAAAGGCAGGATATTTGGCTATGTAAATTAGGGTCAGAAGGCCATCAGGTTCTGATTGGCTCAATAACATGCAAATCAGGTGAGAAGTTTGTTGAGCAGTGATTGATCAAGTTTCAACCCACCCCAACCCGCCTTGTGCAGTGGTGGGCCAGCTTTGTTTAAAGTCCCCACCTCCCCCAGCCCAGGTGGCCAAGTCTTGGCTGTTCCTGGCTGTGTCTGGCTGTGGCTGGTGCCTGAGTCTCAACCCCTTCAATTTTTTCACTTACTCAGACTTAAAAATCTCCAAAATGTTTTGTGTTTCTTGTGACTTACATAAGGTGAGGGACATAGTTGAATTATTAGTAGTGAGCCTCTTGTAACAAACATATACAGATGCTGATTGACAATGATGCATACATAGGCTGACCATATTTTCCTGAGACAACACGGACAGTGCAATGACACAAACAGGACAGGGTTATGTGCTGGTGATTAAGGGGAAGAAAGGAGGTGGAGCAATCTGAGCAGGAGCAGAGCAACCAGGCCAACAATAAGTATTATGTGATGTCTATCCACAATCACATAGTAATGGCATGTAGCTTCATGAGACTTGATACAGACTGGCAAGGGGCTGGTACAAGGAATTTTGGCACCTTAGGTGAAAACCAAATTTGGCACCCCATAAACCCCACTCTAAAAGTCCTACCCAAAACACATTCCACTTTAACCGTCCAGTGTCAGAAATGCCCAATATGCAACCCAGTGCCAGAAATAACTCCCACAATACATACCTGTAATTCCACCATGCTTCAGTATTCTGCTCCCTTTGAAGAAACTCAGCATATATAAACAGGCATTTAACACCAATGCAGATAAGAGAGTGGGAGAGATGACTTCCCAAGATCATCTATCACTTCTCAAGCCCTCCTAAAGGGCTAGTAGAATTATTCTGAATTCTGCTACAAGTTCTACTACAACTTTGGCCCACTCCTGCCTGTCTCTCCAGCCTGACCTCACACCACTTAATTTCTGCTATACTGGCCTTTTTTCCAATTTTAAATAAGTGAAACATCTCAGGGATTGTACTTGTAGAATGCTCCTACCCCATTCTGTCCCCAGCTAACTCCTGCATACTAACTTTGCATCTCATTTCCAGTGTCATTCCCTCAAAAATGAATTGTGCTGCTATGAACACAGGCATGCAGATGATTTCCCTGATTTGAGATTTTTTACATCTAGGTATATGCCTAGGAGTCAGATTGCTGGATAAAATGGTAAATACATCTTTATTTCTTTGAGGAATCTCCATATTGTTTTCCAAAGAGGTTACACCAATTTACATTCCCACCAACAGTGTAAGAGGGCTCCTCTTTTTCTACACCCCCTTTAACACCTGCTATTTCCAGTCTCTTCAACATAGGCCATTCTCCCATTCTCACTAGTGTGAGATGGTATCCCATTGTGGTTTTTAATTTGCCTTTCTCTGAAGATGACTGATGTAGAGCTTTGTTTTTTCAGGTATCTGTAATCCATCTGTGTGTTTTCTTTAGAAAGGTCTCTATTCCGCTCTTTTGTCCATTTTTGAGTGAGTCATTTGCTTTTTTTATTGTTGAGATAGATTAGCTCTTTGTATATTTTTGAGATCAAGCTTTTATCTGATGGTATTGTATGAATATCTTCTCCCATTCCATGGGTTGTGTTTTTGTTTTAGTGGTGATTTCTTTCGGTGTGCAGAAGCTTTTCACTCTGATGTAGTCCCAATTGTTTACTTTGCTTTGACTTCTTTTGCTATTACTATTCCTCCCCAAAAGACCTCTTTAAGGTTGTGGTCATGGAGTGTTTTCTCCACATTTTCTTCAAGGTATTTTATGGTTTGGAATCTTATATCCAGGTCTTTGATCCATTTGGAATTGGCTTTTGTATTTGGCTGTAATGAGTAGTCTAGTTTCCTTTCTTTCTTTCTTTTTTTTTTTTGTTCTTCCAGTTTTCCCAACACTATAGAATAGTTATTTATTCTACCATTGTGTGCTCTTGGAACTTTGTCACAGACTAGCTATCCATATAGGTGTGGTTTTATTTCTGGTCTCTCCATTTGAGTCCACTGACCACTGTGTCTGTTTTTGTTCTAGTACCACACAGTTTGGATGATGGTGGCTCTGTAGTATAGTTTGAAGTCTGGAAGTGTGATTTCTCCACTAGAGGAGTTTTGTTGCTCCATGCAACAGTATTATTTGCTCCATTTCCTTAAAAAAATGTCCCTGGGATTTTGCTGGGAATTGCGTTCAACTTATCTATTGCACTGGATAGAATGGTCATTTTTACTATGTTGATTCTTCCAATCCATGAACATGGGATGTTTTCCATCTCTTTGTGTCTTCTTCTACTTCTTTTCTTAAGGTCCTATAGTTTTCATTGTAGAGGATTCTCACCTCCTTTGTTAAGTTTATTCCTGGGTATTTGATCTTTCGTGGAACTATTTCTTTCTTTCTTAATTTCTTTCTCTTTTACTTCATTGTTGGCATAAAGGTATTCTACAGATATTTTTGTACTGACTTTATATCCTGCCAATTTGCTATATTCCTTTATTGTTTCTAGTAGTTTTTTTCATGGAGTCTTTAGGGTTTTCTACTTATAGTATCATGTCATCTGCAAATGATAGTTTTATTTCTTCTTTTCAAATATGGATTCTGGTCAAGACTTCCAAAAATATTGAATACTAGTGGTGATTGTGGGCAGCTTTGTCTTGTTCCAGATCTTAGGGAACAGGTTCTCAGTTTCTCACCATTGATTATGATGTTGGCTGTGGGTTTGTCATATTTTGCTTTTATTATGTTGAAGTATGTACCTTCTATTCCTATTTTGGTGAGAGTTTTTATCATGAAAGGGTGTTGTGTCTTGTCAAATGCTTATTCTGTGTCTATTGAGATCATCATGTAGTTTTTTATTTTCAGTTTGTTGATGTGGTGTGTCACATTGATTTGTGTATGTTGAACCATTCTTGCATCACTGGAATAAATCCCATTTGATCATGGTGTATAATTTTTTTAATGTGGTGTTCTATTTGCCAGGATTTTGTTGAGGATTTTTCCATCAATATTTATCAGCAATATTGATCTGTGGTTTTCTTTTTTGGTGCTGTTTTGACTAATTTTGGAATCAGGGTAATATTAGCCTCACAAAACTTATTTGGGAGTTTTTTTTCCTCTTCAACTTTTGGGAAGAATTTAATGAGGATGGAGATTAACTCTTCTTCGAGTTAATCTTCTTTGAGTGTCCATCTTTGCTTTACGATAGCATTTTTAGTTGGAAGTTTTTCTTATCTGATATTAGTATTGCAGTTCGATTTCCTTTCATCACTATGATTTTGTATATTTTCCCATAACCCTTGACTTTCAACTTATGTTTGTCTTTCGATCCGATATATGTTTCTTGTAGGCACAATATTGATGGGTCCTGTTTTTTGATCCAGCCAGCCACTCTCTGTCTTTGATTGGTGAGTTCAGTCCATTCACATTTCAGGTGATGACTGAAATGCAGAACTTTATTACTGTCACTTGAACCTTTGTTTTATGTTGTTTTTCTCTGCCTGTTCCTTCATTTCCTGTTTGTTTAGGTTCACTTTTTTCTTTGAATGATATTCAGCGTTTGTTCTGTCAGCTTTGTATACTTTCCAGCTATGCGTCTCTTTAAATTTGGGTTTTGTGGATGTCTCATGGGTTGACTCTAAATGTCCTGCTCTATGATCTTCTTTTAAGTGGTGATGCCATGTCATATTTATATATTTGCATAGGGTACCTGTTTTTCTTCCCTCCTTTAGTGTTGTTTTGTTGTTGTTGTTCAATGCTGTTGGTCTCACCTTTGTTCCTGATTTTGCTTTCCTATTTATGACCATCCTTGAGGTTTGGTGAATCTTTGGGGTCTTTTTCCCTGTTGTAGGAACCCTTTCAAAATTTGTTGAATGGCAGTCTTGGTGAGGGAAAAATTCAATAATTTTTTTGTCATTGAAGACCTTTATTTCTCCATCATATTTAAGTGATAATTTTGTGGGATAGAGTATATTTGGCTGGTAGTTTTTGTCTTTTGATACTAAGACATTTATTTCTCCATCAAATTTAAATAATAATTTTGCAGGGTAAAATTTTCTTAGCTGGTAGTTTTTGTCCTTTAGTATTTTGAAGATATTGTTCCACTGTCTCCTGGCCTGTAGGCTTTCTGTTGAGAAGTCTAATGGTATTCTGATAGGTATGCCTTTGTCTAGCAGCTTTGAGTAGTTTTTCTCTGTCATTGACTTTTGCTAAGTTTACTATGATGTGTCTAAGTGTAGGTTCGTTTTCATTTATACATTTTGGTGTTCTCTCTGTTTCTGGAAACTCCATGGTTACTCTTTGTGACAGATGTGGAAAATTCTCTGCTATTACTCCTTTAAATAAGTTTTCTGCTCCTCTTTCCTTCTGTGACACCTAAGATCCTTATGTTTATTCTTTCCATAGTATATGATATTTCTCATAAGGTTTCTTCTTTTTTCCTCAATCTTGTTTCTCCCTCCTCTTCTGTGAGGGTCATCTCTGTTATCTTGTCTTTAGTTTCTGATAGTCCTTTGTCTACATTGATTGAATCTGTTGTGGAGCTTTCCATGTTTACCTTTAATTCCTGGACTGTATCTTTTATGTCTAGCATTTCTGCTAGAACTTTATGTCCTCATTCTCTTTGATGACATATTCCTTATGGTCTGTCACTTATTTTCTCAGGTCTTCCAGTTGCCTTTGGGTATGTGTGTGTGCATTCAGCTTTTTTATAATTTTTTTAAACTCTTTATCTGTTAGGTTGTCCCAGTCCATACCCATGGAGTTCTTCTCTGTTGAGCTCTTGGTCTTTTCCTCTTTGGGAGATATTCATGTTTTCTTTGTTGATTTTGGTTAGCTTTCTTTCTGCCTGGAATTCAGTACTGTTTGTTTTGTTATGTTTTTTCCTTTTCTTTTACTTTCTTGACTTTTACTAATTTTGTTATGATGTCTCTAAGTGTAGGTTCATTTCCATTTATACATTTTAGTGCTCGCTCTGTTTCTTGAAACTCCATAGTTACTCTTTGTGAGTTTCTTTCTACTTTGGGCTGGGGTGGGAGAGCACATTTTCTGCCTTTCAGGGAGGAAAAGGGTCATGCATGTGATTGTGGTTTCTGGGCAGGTTGTGCTGTGAGCATGCTGAGGGGCGCGGAGAGCTCACTTTCTCAGCAGCGGGCCAGAGAGGTGCACATACCTGTTGTCTCTGAGCTGGCTGTGGAGCGCTTGTGCTAGAGATCAGTTAGTGGACTTTCCCATCAGGTGCAGGGGAGAGGCGCACATGAGCCTGCAGTGACCTATCAGCTTTGGGGCACACTCTTGCTGGTGATGGGGGAGCAGATCTTCCTCTCAGGCTACAGACCTGTGGTCTCTGCGCTGTGCCTGTGATTTCCCACCATCTGTGGTTACGTCTCTGCCAGTCCAGATGGGCAGCAGACTTGGTCACCTCTCCATAGGCCCGGGGTGGGGGAATGAGAGCTGCACTGTTTTCAAGGGTCTCTGCTCTATGCATTTGGGTTTCACCAAATCTGGGCCAGCAGCCCACAGTTCTTTCCCCAGTTGGTTCTTCTTCAATGTGGACTTTTTCTTGTTAGTCAGATGCATAGATTCTGTAGGTTCTGTTCAGAAGAAGTTTCATTCTATAGCTGTAGATTCGAGCTGTTTCCTAGAGAAGAAAAGACAAGGGTCCTCCTAATCGCCATCTTGGACAGGAAATCTCCTTTTATAACTCTTTATACTTTTAAAAACTTTTGTTTTAAACTGATTTGAGTCTCACCAAAAAGTTGCAGACATAGAACAGAATTCTCATAACCCCTTACCTGGTTTCCCCAAATTTTAATATCCTGCCTATTATACAGTATTCAGAGCCAGGAGTTAACATTAGTATAATATATTCACTATTAGACTTTGCTCAGATTTCACCCTTTTTCTCCACTAACGCCCTTTTTCTGCTCCAGGATCCAGTACAGGATCTCACATTATATTTAACTGTCGTGCTTCCTTTCTCCCTCGAGTTCTTGACAGTGCCTCAGCCTTCCTTTGACTTCATGACTTTGATGCTTTGACGAGTTCTACTCACCTCTTCCTTAAAATATCCTTTTATCCGGATTCACTGATGTTTCCTCACGATGAGAATGGTATTCCTCTGGGGCAAGAGTGATACTAGTATGTCTTTTTACTGATAATCTTAACCTTAATCACTTAGTTAACATGGTGTTCCTAGGACTTCTCACTGTACAGTTACTATATTTACCTGTGAGTAATAAATATCTTGTGGGGAGATACTCTGAGATTATACAAATATCCTGTCTCTCGTATAAATTACATGAATTTTAGTATTCATCCATGGATATTGACTACAACTACTATGCTAAATAGCGAGTTTTATATTTCACTCTCTTTCCACTTATCGATTCTATTGCAAGAAAATTCCCCACTTATTTATTTATGCTGTTGTTTAAATATATCAATATGGGCTCATAAACATTTACTTTGCTCTGAGTTATAATTCAGTACTACCATTATTCATTTAGTCATTCAGATTAAGAGCTGGTTGGGCCCATATGTCCTTTCAACAAACCCCATTCTTTTTGATCATCTGATTACTTTTTAGTATCACAAAATGTTCCGGGCTCATCTTGTATATATTTGTTCTGTCTGGGCCTGCAATCAACCACTTTCATCACAGAATTCTAGCTCCTTCTACTGGAGAATTGTATTTAGAAACCAAGATCTGAGGTACTGGACATGTTTAAGGCTCCTGGAATGTTGTTTCTAAACTCTCTTGGTAGATAGATCTAGGAATTATTAATATATATGATAATCCAGTAACCCATACAGAGTTTTATTTCTTTATTGTGTGTGTGTGTGTGTGTGTGTGTGCGCGCGCGCACGCACGAAGAAAATAGGCTTCGTGCAAGCGCACGAAGAAAATAGGCTTGCACTGATACATCAGATTCTGATTCATCAGCACAGAATTCATTCTTTCTGGCTTTTCCTTTTATTTGTAGCTTTCTTTTCCAACAGTGAGAAACCCAGATATCATAATCTATAATATATTTGCTTACTTGTTCAATTCCGTGTAAAGGGTTTCCAAATTGCTAAGTCATGCCCCTGTGAAATGTTTATTTACTAACTAGATTATAGCACTTATAATCTAATACAATCAGTTTTTTCCATCCATGCAGCTACATTTGTATTTTGGTGACAGGAGATATTTTGGCAACTGCAGCCTCCTACTGAAAGCACTTGTTTACATAATTTCCCCCATTTAAATTTCTTTTTTTCCAACTTTGCAGATATTTTTTCCGCTGACAATCAATCCCCTTATCCTTACTTTCAGGTGATTTGACAGCCCTTAAAATATTCATTTTTCTCTTCAGTAAGCATTTTGTTTATTTCTTTAAGGAAAGATCCAGGCAAGTAACAGACACCTATTATATTCATTTCATAAGGCAGCCATTACAAAATACATCAAACTGGACAGCTTACAAAGCCCTCATTTACTATTTCTTGTTCTGGAAGCTAGAAGTATGACATCAAGGTATTGGCAGAGTTGCTTTCATCTACATCTCTTGTATGCCTCTCTCAGCTTCAGGTTGCTGGCAATCTTTCACATGCCTTAGCTTATAGATGCATCAATCCAATCCTGTGTCTCTTCATGTAACATTCCTTCTGCATGTCTCTCTCTGTGTCCAAATTTCCCTTTTTTAAGGGCCCTTCTATTGGATTAGGGCCCACCCTAATGACCTCTCTTTAATTTGATTACCTTTATAAACACTTTGTATCCAGTTAGGATCACTTTATAGATCACAGCAGTGGGGGTGGGGTTAGCATATCAGCACAATTCTTTTGGGAGACACTACTCTACTCATAAAGCTACCATCCCCTCAAAACCTGTAGGGTGGTGAATAGGATCACTGGGCTGGGTGCACAAAGTGGAAAAGAATTTCCCTTCAGCCTCACATGATACTTCCCCTCTGTCAGAACCCCCACAAGAGCAAGCCTTAGACCAGGCATTAAAGTTGACTAACAGGACAGTGAACTGCCTGTGGCTCCAGCACCCAGTCGTGGATGCATCCGGATCCATAAGGAAAGCTGATGGATGAGTTCGACATGTGGGACATTGACCAGGAGAGACCCTTCACCTAGAAACAAAAGAATGACATCAGTTGAAGAAGACCACCAATAACTTCAAAGGACAGTGTCACCTTGGCCAGTCAGGAACTGAAACCTGGTCTGCAGCCTCTTCTCTCCATCCCCCTTCCTCACCATGTGGAATTTTCCCTTAAAATCTCAGGCCTCTGTCAAGGCCTCGAGTCAGCCTCCCTGCTAATCGGGGTCTCAGCCTCCTTTGGCTGGCTCCATCCTCTATCTCTCTCTGCTCCCCACTAATGGACCCCCAGCTTGCTTACTCACTGTGCCTGTCTGATATGTGGAGCGACCCTGAACCCCCGAGGTCTGGGCCTCCCTTGGTCAGCTCCATCCCTTTACCCTCTGATTAAACCTCTGCTTGCTCACTTGCCTAACGCAGCCATGGGTTCTTTGAGTGACCTGAAAACCCCCACACTCTCCTCAACATGTTTAGGAGCTGTGTCCACTGACAGAGGGAAGCTTTCACAACAAGCCATCCAAGCCTGAAAAGCTCTGCTGAGAATGTTGAGAGCAGAGGTGAGATCTTCTCTTGTACTTTCCATAACAAGGGTCATCAATGGGTCTGTAATAAAGATCATGAAGTTTAAACTGAGACTTTAAAAAATATATATTATATATTATAATGCCTCTGTGTGTGTGTGTGTGTGTGTGTGTGTGTGTGTATCAGATCACAGTGTCCCTATTTAAAAGGGAAGGATGCATCAGAAAAGAAGTAAGGTGTCCAAATAAGTGCCTTACTATGAATAAATGCTTCAAATTTTTTTTTTTAAGGAAAACACATACAAATTCAAGGCACACCCTGGTGGTCTAGCAGTCTAGTACACCTCAGAACAGTCCCACATACATCTCAAGGTCCAGGGTTCAAGACCCGGGACCAGGGTGAGCAACAAATGCGAACAACTAAATGAAAAAAAATAAATAAAATTCTTTCTCCTCTTCTCTCTTCCTTCCTTCCTATTTGCCTGCTCACCTTAATTCCTACGTGTACCTTTTCTTAAAAAAAAAAAAAAAAAAACATAAATTCAATACATAGTCATAATTAGGCTGTCATTTATATTATGCAAAGTAATTGAAATTCAGTACAAATTTAGGTAGTTTTCACTTAAAGTATTAACAAAAAAGTTAAATCCTGCCCTAAGCATAGTCTATCTATAAATTACCAGATAGTTTTAAATATTCCTTTCTCACAGGTTTTTGTTATGAACCTAAAGATCAATAAAACCCAACAAATAGCAAAATCCCATGAAAAGGATACAGAGGGTAGGAGTAAGGAGCTCAAGGACAATCTGGCCTCAAGGTGATTAACAACCTCAACAGGTCATTGTGGTGTGGCTCTGTGCAGTAGGGCATCAGATGACATAATCAAAAGGCACAAATGTTACAGCTGTGGTTTTCTAAGACAGTGTTATTTTCTAAGATAGTGTTATTTCCTGCTTCCTGAGGCAGCAGCTCCCCTGAAGGCTCTGTTAGCTAAATGGGCAAAGGGCAAAGACAAGGTCTTATCAATCCTTTCTCCTTGTTCCTGGAGAAGTTCCATTGTTATCAGTACAACAATATTCTTGACTCTTCTTGGTGAGTGGCCTCTTCCTCACTGTTCAGCTTTTATCCTGACCAATTCTTGTTTTACATTTTCATGGCAGGTCAAGTGTCTCAAAGATCTGGCCTTCAGGGGAGGCCTGTGCAGCCTCTGTGGAGGCCTGGTTTGATTCAGCCCTGAAGAGGTCTGATCCTAGTCCAAGTTACCCTCAGAAACACCAAAGCACCTTCTTGTCACTATAGAGGACAGTTTGCCTGTTGAGAAAGATTTCACCTTTCTGACTGGTGTTGGTGACCTCTGTACACTGGCACCTTCTTGTTTGACGGGAAAGTCTGAGATCAGACTTTCTGAGATCTGTCATTCTTATTTGCCTAAAATCCCAACCAATGATGAATATACTTAAGTAACATTAATTAATTATAAGAGTCCCTCAATAATTAGTTTAAAATCTCAATTAAGTAATCATTTTAAGTTGATTACTTTTACATTTTACATTTTATTTTACATTTGATTACATTTTAATCTAAGCATTGATTTTATTTTCAATATCTGAAAATTTAGAGTCATTACTAGAGATATTACTGGAAGAATTACATTAAAGAATGTCATCCTTCTGTGAGGATGGAAAGAGATAGTAGTTTTGTAGTTTTGATAATGATTGAAAAAGAAGGGGAAGATGCATATTGATATTTAATAAGTACCTATTCCCAAAAGCTATTCTTTCCAATACATTAGTGTTTTCAAATGTTTTTCTTTGACTCCATTCTTTCTTTTATCTTTGCCTTTATGAGGCAAGTTTTCAAGTAATAGACTCTTCTCCACATTTGAATTTACATAGTTTCCCTATTATTTTATTTCATTATGACCAGTCAAGACACCTTGAAGACCACATGTGAAGAAAGTCAAGTCTCTACCCTCAACAAAACATTTTCTGAAAGTTGAGGGGAGATATTCATACAAGAAACGACATCACATAGTGAGACTGGTTTTCTAGTAAATGATAGGGCTGACATATACAAAATAATGGTATCTTCACAATAGGCATTTTAGAAGGCCATGCACTAAAATCTTATGACAATACATTTCTTAGAGTCCTTTTCTTCATAGTTCCAGGTAAAGCCTGGCATGTGCACACATGTGATAGAGTAACCCACTAGGTGGCAAACTTTTACGAAGTGTGCATTTATATTTCAAAAGCATTCTAAGCCACTTCCAGCAAACTTGGGTAATAAGGCTGGGAAGTGTGTGGAGCCAAAATAAGATGTGACTATAAGAAAATGAGATGATATTTTCTGCATGTTTATAAGCCACCCTTGAAGATAATTGTAGCTGAAAGGAGACCTGCCTCCAATGCCATGAGCTGAGCAGTACTGTGAGAATAATCATAAACCCTCTGGGGAAAACTCCTTGGAAGATGCATACTTTCTTTGACAGGCAAACTCCATTTTATTTACTTTCTAAAATAGTCTCTAAAGTCATACTTGTTATCAAGAACCAACAGCAATATTCAAAAACATGTTTAAGCATATAACTCTACTTACAGAGGTGTGGCTATGAAGAAATAGCACCTTTTTTTCCTGTGTGGCTTAATGCGTCACTCATCATATATATGGGCACATACCTGGCAGGGAAGGCATATATTGATTGATTGTGTTCTTGATTCAGAAAAGATCTGCACTAGATATTCCTGTCTTCTACTGCACCCAAGTGACTATCCATTTGTATTTCTTACACACAGTAGCTGCCCAGTAACAGTGTTGAAATAGTGTGGATGAAAGACAAGGCTATATATAGTTCCACCAGGAAAAGCTTCAATGAAGAAGAAATACTTGAATTTACCTCATTGACTTTTTAATCTCCCCTTAGAAGCAATCATCTGTAATATGAAATTTATAATAATTATGCAATCCCTTCATTCTAAAATACTCTTCTTTGTAAATTTTCTTAAAGGCACTCTATGAGACTCCTAGTAGAGAGAACTCTGTCATAGTCAGAACACTTGGGTTTTCGTTTTGCTTTTATTAAACAAAAACAAACCATAACAAAAACAAAAAACAAGAAAGGAAGGAGAAAAAAATAAATAAGTAAATTTTCCTCCATTATATGATCCCACTCCTTTACCCTTGTCCCCCTTGGCAAACTCAGTAAAAATCCAAAAGATTATTTAAATTTTATCTTATCCGTTGGACCAGAAATGGTTCAATATTTGCCCTTCTCTAGCTGACTCACTTCACTCAGAAAAATATCCTTGAATTTAATTCATGTTGTTAAGAATGATAAGTTTCACTTATTTTTAATCACTTAGTAGTTCATTGTGCATGTATACCAGATCTCGTTTAGCCATTCATCCATCGATGAACACTTAGGTTATTTCTGTATCATGTCTGTTGTAAATAGTGCTGCGATAAGCCTAAGGGTGCATACATCTTTTTGAGTTAATATTTTCATAATCTTCTAATTAGAAGTAGGATTGCTAGATCATATAGTAGTTCTATTTTTAATTTTCTGAAGAATCTCCATACCGTTTTCCAAAATGACTTCACCAAACTACCTTCCACCAACAGTGTATGAGGGTTGCTTTCTCTCCACACCTCTCCTATCCTTGTTGTTTCTTGTCTTTTTCATATAGGTCATTCTCATTTTTTAAGGTGAAATCTCATTGTAGTTGTGATTTATATTTCTCTAATACTGTGGTGAACATTTATTACAGTACTCTTGACCACCTGCAGATCTTCTTTAAAGAGCTGCCTTTTGAGTTCCTCTGCCATTTTTTGTTTGTTGAATTGTCTTAGATCTTTATATACGGTGGATATTAACCCCTTGTTAGATGTATGATGCACAAATATATTCTCCTGTTCAATAAGGTGTCTTTTCATTATGGTGACGTTTATTTCACCGTACAAAAACGTCTTAGTTTGATATAGTCTCATCTGCATATTTATCTTTTTTCTCCTTTCTTTTGGAGTTGAGTCGCTAAAGATATCTCTAAGGAAAATATCGTGAAATGGATGGCCTATGTTTCCTTCTATATAGTTTGGGATTTTACCACCAGGTCTCTAATCCATTTCGAATTATTTTTCATGTATGGCAATAGTAAATCTTCTAGTTTCATTCCTTTGCATGTGTGGTTAAGTTTTCTCAATACTGTTTGTTAAAAAGATCTTCCTTTTGCCATTGTATGCTCTTGGCACCTTTGTCGTAAATTAACTGACCATATATGTGTGGGTTTATTTCAGGGCTCTCAATTCTATTCCACTGATCTCTGTGTTTGTTTTAATTCCAGTATTGTATTATATTATTTTAATCATTATAGTCTTTTATTTCTTTTTCTTTTATTTATTTATTTATTTATTTATTTTTTGCTTTCGCTTTTTCCTTAGACATGCTTTAGTTATTTGGGGCCTTTTGTGGTTCCATAATTTTTTTTTAAATGTCATTGGAATTTTTATCAAGATTACATTAAGTCTGTATTCTGCTGTAGGTAAGGTGACCATTTTGACAAGGTTAATTTTCCTATCCATGAGCATGAATTGTTTTTCCATGTCTTTCCATCTGTGTTTTATTCTGTTTCTCTTAACAATGTCTTATAGTTTTTATTTTACAACTTTTTTATCTCCTTTGTTAAATTTATTCCCAGGTATTTGATCTTTTTAAGTGACTGATTATAAATGGGATCTTTTAAAATTTCTTTTTCTTCTACTTCATTTACATTAAAATATGACAGATTTTTGTAAAAAAAAAAATGTGTAGCCAAGGAGCACTTGGGTTTGAGCATCTTCCTAACGTCTAAACACAGGCATATTATTCAACCTCTCTGGGTTTCTATCTATTCAACTGCAAAATGAGAATGATAACTATGGAGGAAAATACTGAGCTAACAATTATTGAGATCTTTCTTTATGCCAGACATGGTTTTAGGTTCTCTATATAAAGAATCTTATTTAATCTCCCAAAAAGTCTAGGAGGCATGTAGTAACAGCAGTATTATTTCACCTGACAAATAAGGAAATTGAGGCACAGAGGTTCTTATTTAGGGGCCCACAGCTGGTAGGTAAAACCAGGAGTTAACCCCAGTGTGACTCTAGAACTCTTGTTCTTAGAACCCATCCAGATCTGCTCACGTAAACAGTTATTAGAAGCCAATGTCTATGGCGGTGCCTGTGTCCATGCACAGTGCTGGTATGGAGAGTCAAAGGCCGCGTACACATCCAGCAGGAACCAGGCAGAGAGATGATAGTGTGGCTGGTAGTTGGGAGGAGATGTATTCAGAGGAAATAACATTAACACCAAACCAGCTCTCTCCTTTTAGGAGACTGTTGTGTTTCTTTTTTCTCAGGTAAATAGTTCCTGCATTGTATTTTAAGTGCCATTTAGAAGTTTTGCTTTTAAAGGGTACTTCACCTGCAACTGAAAGGAAAGGAAGAAGAGAGAGAAGTTAATACTTTTCAAGAGACACAGTCTGTAACTTGAGGAAAAAGAAAATATGCCTTTACTTTCAGCATGATGGAGTTAGAGTAATTGAGGTCACCTATATTAAGGCAAAAATATTGTTTTGCTCTCCTTTGATGGTATTTAGGTTGTAGTTGGTTACTTCTGCTTCGTGAAATTGGTTGAGTCCCTCTGGTGTTTTTCAGATATCAGCTCTCCACAACAAGCAGGGGAACTGCTTGTGTAACTCCCCACAACTTAAAACTCATTCAGATGATTTTTATTTATTTATTTATTTATTTTACAAACCCATCAAGACAAGGTGTTTTCCTATTTCAAAAGATACAATATGTAGCAACAACTGCTTGCCCTCAGTCAGCTCTTCCTTCACTAAAAAGCACCTGTTGAGTGTCTTCTGACTGTACTAATCCCCTGTGAATAATAACTTTACCAAAGTGGCTTCAGTTTATGAAGATTTGGTGGTTCAAACTGTTACTGTTTCATCCTTATTCAGATGCTGGTGTAAATCTACATCCCGCCCTGTCACCATGACTTGTCTTCAGCCCATGAGTCCCTAGCCAGTTCAGTTCAAAAGCAATTATTTGCCATCCTGGGGATACAAAGATGCCTTAGAAGACGTTGAACCCAATGTCCAACAGCCCAGAGCCTAGTGATTCCTTTGTTCTGCCCCAGCTTCAGAAGGACCGTTGGAGCCGGAGACCTTCTCTGGGCATGGCCAGGGAGGGCTTCCTCGATGCTGTGCTTCCCTGGCTAGTTATGACCTTGCAAAGAAGATGCAATTGTGTATTCAGTCTCTTGCAGTCTCATTGTTTTCCTCACCTGCAGATTAACGTACCGTTTATAATATAAATCATAAAATCACAGTGTGTCAACCCCCAAAGAGAAAGAGAGGTTTGGGTAACCACAAGACTGATTACACTGGACCTTATGTGTTCTGTCTGAAAACCCTCTCCACTTTTTACTGGTGTTCACCAGAAGCTAAGTTAGGCATTTAGGCTGTAATGAAATGGAAATATCTTTTACTGTCAAATAAATAATTAAAATTCCAATATATTTAGATGATTATCTTTGTATTAGTAGCTTTGAGGACATTAGGAAAATGTTACAGACCGTTTCGCTACTGAGACCTCGCTACAGATAACTTGAAACCAATGCAGCAGCCACATTTTCAGAAAGTCCATTGTGAAGTGATCATAGGCTTACCCAGAAGAGAAGTTATGGTATTGGAGGTAATTTGTTGTGGACAATGAGCAGAGCGCAGTTGGCTGAACTGAAAAAGGAAAGGCCAGGCTGAATCATGAAGAATCTCACAGACCAAATCAAATTTGTGATGGTATGATACTCCCATGAAAAAAGTTATGTGCTCCAAACCATCATTTGGGATGTAATATCACAATCAGAGAATCAGAGTTGTACTTTAAAGCCATAAATCTATGTGAACAACAAGGTTATTGATATCCATAATTTGGCACCTGACTCCTATCACACATCAATGTGGGTGTAACTCAGTTATCCTATCAGTGCTGGCAGGTTAGCAAAATGACTTTATCTCATTTGGAATATTGATTCAGGAGTGTCTTTCATTATGTTTTCCAAACTCGAAACACACACTGTGCCTAAAAATCACAAGAAAAAAACTAGTTTATAGATTGCTTTTTCTTTTTAAAATGTGCTCTCTCTTTCCTCCTTGGGAAAAAAAAAAAAAAGTGCTAAAGAAAGTTCTGTTTTTATGGTCTTTGCATCTTTAAAACATCATCTGTTAATTTTGCAGTATTCACCACACAGTAACACTTGTACTGATGAGACTGTCATTCTGCTTTAACTGAGCCTGTTATTTCTACGTTGAAAACAGAGCTCCAAGCGGCCCACCAACCTCCGCGCCCACAGCTAGCATCCGGCTGCAAGCCAGCCTTCCTCTCAGGACTGCACTGTTAGGGTCTAAGTGGTCTCTCTCTTCTCTCCATCATCCAATGTTTTCTCCCCTCAGTAGGGAAGTAACCCATTTGAAACAGAAGTAGGCTTGTGGCTTCCCATGCTTCAAAGACTTTTCCATTGTATTTAAATATAATTCAGATTCATTCCCAAGGATTACAAAGGCTGGGGATCCAGCCACTTGGTGTTCTTTAATGTCATTTTAGTCACTCTCCTCGCCCTCATTTTTCCCCAGCCACACAGATCTTGGGAGCTAAAAAAAAAATAGTGTCTTTTTGGATGGCATCTGGACCACATCTACCATCACCACTTTGGTTGGGCACACAAATTTTTTCATGGACTAGTCTCTCTTGCAATTCTACCAATAAAAGGTACATCCGATTGCATGGGGTCTCTGCCTAAAACACTGCCCTTTCTCACCATTACTAACTCCTCAGCCCCTAAGGGAATCCCGTGACCCACCCCTCCATCCTCATGCCCATTCATTGCCTGATCCCCAAATTTGTGAGTGTATTTTTATTTTTTTAATTATTAATGGTAGCTTTCTTCCAGCTACTGAGAGAGTTCCAAAAGATCAGAGACATATCTGTTTATTTACCATTAGATGTCCTCATAGTAGGTACCTCCCTTAGTGCCCCAGGGCTGCTGTAAAAAGTACCAGAAGATGGGTAGCTTAAAGAAACAGAAACTTATTCTCCACAGTTCTGGAACCCAGAAATCTGAAACCAAGGTGTTGACAGTGCCATCCTCCCTCTAAAACCTCTAAAGGAAGCAGTGTCCTTGCTTCTTCCACCTTTTGGCTGTCCTGGGAATTCCTTGGTTTATAGATTTGGCATTCCAGTCCTCCACCTCGATGTCATTCTGTGTCACTATGTCTTCACAGGGCTATCTTCCTATTAAGGATGCCGGTCATATTGGATTAGGGGCCAACCCTACTCCACTATGAACTCATCTTAATTAATTATATCTGCAGCAATCCTATCCCAAACAAGGTCACATTCTGACATACTAGAGATTAGGACTTCAGTATGGCTTTTTCTGATCTATGACAGCACCCAATAAATATTAGTTGAGTCACAACGTTTATAATGAAATCTATTTTCTTTTGAAAAAATAAAATGCCATGATGACACTATTGTTTAATGCCTTACTATTGCCACATTCTTAATACTCTTTAACCATTATTAGCAGAGTTAGGTAACATTTTGATAACTGACATAGAATTTCTAAAGGATCATTTAGAGTTATCAGAATTTCTGTTGGTTTGGTTCTTCATGATAGTAACAACAACAAAATTTTAAAAAACTGAAAATTAAACAATGAATGAAAATGAGGAATCCATTAATTTTAGTCCAAGTTATTTCTTAACACTTTGGAGGGCATGTTTTAGACATCATGAGATTTCTGTCGAGTGTTTGCTTATATTTGAAAAAAACAAATAGAAACCAATATTAAAGAAGATAAAGATTTATTGAAATATAATATGTAGATTAAACATTGAAAATGAATGCCTAGAGTAGAATATCTAAGATAGACTGTCTTTTATATCTCTAAACCTCAGTTGCCACAAACTAGAATAGTCTTTACTTCCTTATTAATAATTAGTTCAGTGGAACCAAGTTTTCTAATGACTTCCATTCATGATATTATAATATACAATCTATTTTAATTTTAGTTCTTATAAGATGCTAAGCAATCTTCACATGATAGTGTCATCTAAAGGTATAGAATCACAGGGATCTCAAAAGATCCTTGGAATTTTTTTGTATTAAAAGTGTTCCTCACTTTTGAAGGATTGAGAAATACCATACTTCATGGTGCCCCACAGTTCAGATCTCCCCACAGTTTAGATCTCCCCACAGTTTGTGCTGTGTCCTTAAAAATCTCATGAATGGAATAGGGGTTGACTGAATGGTGGTAGATAGTTAACTAGACAATTGGTGGTAGGTATTGTGTGATATATACCAGGTTTAAAGCTGTAAACCTGAAACTTACACAGCATTATGATCGAATGTTACCTCAACTTAAAAGAATTTATTAAAATTTAGAATTTAGTGATAACATGGAGCAGTATTAAATGATTAAAAATTTAGTCAATAAATATAATCTTCAGAAAATACCAATACCAAATGATATACAATGGCACCAGAGAGTTAGAAGTCTAGAAATAACAACAGACATTGGGCAGGCTGTTGCCTCTTGAGATCCTTTCCATTCGCGACATATGATACATACTCATGCCACCATCAGTTGATAGCTCTTTGAGTATTCACTTATTCTTTGTAAAAATAAAATTGATATATTTAAAAAATGGTCAAGGTTAAAAATAGGAGTCATTACAAATGTAGCTCGGCCACATACCCTCAACCACCTATAATCTGGTTTCTCTGCCACAATGCAAATAATTTACTTTGGACTAGAATCAGGATCATATTACAAAGTTTAATGCTAAAGTAAAGAATTGTTTTCTTTTCTTTCATTTGGCTTACCATAAGTTGTACAGAACATTTAAATCTTAGCCATGTCAAGCATAAAACTAATTCATTTCCCTGATATCAGTCCCAGTTAATTTACACAAGAATTTTTGGGATTTAGCTCAAGTTGGACCAGCCTACAGTGATTTAGCTAATTTTGTTCCTGTTTTATTTGCAGTATCAAACTTTGTTATTTTCCAAGTTCAGTAACAAGAATAAGCATATGCTAGAACGATTGTTCATAAGATCTGATTGTTTATTACTCAGTACTTGTGATGGCACCAACATTTTAAATTGTTATTTTGATTCTTGTAAATTACCTGTGAATTTATTTTAATCCAAGGATCATCCTTGCTTTCTTTTTTTATTAAGAAAGAAAAAAAAAAAAAAAAACTATGCTCCAACTTCCTTTTATCCTTTTCTAACTTATTGGTAGTGTTTTAATTATTTATTTACAGAGGATTCTTAAAAATTAATCTTCTAGGAAACAGCTTTTCTTAGAGCACAATTATATGAGCATCAGTGTTTAATTAAATTGTGTTCTTTCATTGATTTATTATTGGTTTATTACATACTCTAGAAAAGCCAATGCCAGTTCGAACTTCCAAAATTCTGGCCTTTCAGAGTCATTTATCCTAAATTTTCATTTCTGTATATAATAATAAAGGGACGCTTCCCATTATCTGCTGGTACATAACAAACTACTCTAAACTTAGTGGTTTAGAGCAAGCATTTCATAATTTCTCAAAATTCTGAGGACTGACTCAGATAGTTCTTCTGTTCCCACCCAGAGTCTCTCATACAGCTTCCTCTATGGCAGATAGGGCTGGAATGTCAGCAATGGCTTCATTCTGATCCCTCGGTCAGAAGACTGGGCTCAACTGGGACACTGAGACAACTGGACCTCTGCCTCTTCATGTGGTTTCTAAACATCATTCCTCCAACACGGTAGCCCAACATTTTATATGGTAGCTCAGGGCTTTCAAATTGGCAAAAGTGGGAGCTCCTAGGCCTTCTTAAGTCTTAGTCATGAAGCCACCTCTGTCACAACCTGTTGGATGAAGTGAGACATGGGGGAGGCTCAATTTCCGTTTGGGAGGAAATACACAGAGCATGAGTCTCTGAAGACTTGACTCGTTGGGGGTCAAAACTGGCTTCCAAAGAGCTTGCATTTTCCTTTTTCTCCACTAGACCTTGATTCCTCTCTACTTCTTTTGCAGTTCTCTGTGTTTCTGGTGATTTGTCTAAGCCTACAAATATCACCTTCTTATCCATAAACATGAAGAATATCCTACAATGGAATCCACCAGAAGGTCTCCAAGGAGTTGCAGTTACTTACACTGTGCAGTATTTCATGTAAGTTGGTCCTTTTGGCTAATTTATAAACATATAACTCAGATTCCTATTAATTTTATAAAGATAAACTATTATATGAAGTGTTTGAAAAAAGTTTTCGATATTTCAAGCTAAATTTTCTTCTTGCTTTGTTTGATTAAATTAGAAAACAGCTTTTCATGGAGAAGGAAGCATTGGGATATTAGGCAAGGGGATGTTATTTAAACACAGAATACAGAAAAGAAGTTGCTCAAAATGTAATTCCGTGACTGAGCAAATCAGGAAATCCATCATCTCTGAAAGGTCTAACATTATTGGAATTATAGATAATTTTAAGTGAAACCGAGTGCAGAATTGTGCAACTCTCTGTTCCTATTACATATAGCACCGAGCTGATATTTTCACTTCTTGCCTTTCCCTCTAAAACTCATTGCAAGCAAAAAGTATGCAAAACAGGTAATACCTCTCTTCAAAAATACAAAAGAAATGAACACAGCTCTAACTTACAAACTATGAAGCGTGCCATTCCAACATTATAGAATCTGAAGGAAAACCACTGCAGAAGCTGAAAGTAAAAACCTTTGCCATCTCAAACTCCCACAACAGAAGATCATTTCACAAGAGCAGGTGTCACAGGATGAAGAGAAATGCCTGACAATGAGAACATGTAGCATATAAGAAACTGAGACATTGTCTGCATTTACAGCCCCGGTTCTGTGCCAATGAGTCAGAGAAGGAGGGGCTGATAGAAAAATCAAGCGGCAGCGACAAATCCATAGAAAAGATCCTTGCAGCGCAGAGAGAGAGGCCTGGAGCGAGTCCGTCGGGGGCTGTGTTGTGGCAATGAGGTCGGGAGGCAGCCCGGGAGGCAGTGACCTTGTAGAGTTGCCATGAGCCACATCAGCCAAAACCAAGAGCCGACAGGCCCCCTGGCAAAGGGAATAATCTGATTTGGTGAGTGGCATAGAATAGGCTCTCACTCCTATCCTCATCGGGCTAATATTCCACCACCAACTGACCCCATCGAACCGTAAGAGACCCAAAGAAGCCAGCACAGCACACGCCCAGAGTTCCTGGAAGAAAGAGAGAAGAATGGAAGATGAAAGTGTCTGAAAAGCTTTCTCACAGGCATAGGAGAAAAATTCAGACAAATACTTATCCGTAATTGGAGTCTTCCAACCCAATTTCCAGTGGTAAAGCTCAACAAAGAGTTAACAAAGAAGAGAGTCGAGGAACATTTTTTAAGTAAGTAGATAGAACTTAGGAAAGAGATTGAAAAAAAATGTATATGGAAACGGAAACCTATTGTAAATGATAGTAATATTTAACAGGTAATAATGAATATTTGGAATTGCATATCAGAAATGCATGTTATGCTAGGAGGTTTTAATAAAAATTATAACAAGATGTATCCTGATGAAGTTATTTAACTTTGAGAAAATGAAAATTATTTCTGGCCATTATGAAAACACAGAACTCGGGTGGAGCAGTGTTGGGCCCGGGTCTCCACAGCAACACACGACATCTTCTGAGAGAAAAACAAGTTTGACCTAAGACGGACCATGTTCAACGGATGTATTTTCAAGCAGGTGGGAATTTGGGATTTTGGGCCCCTGAGACTTTTTTGGAGGAAGAAAATCACTAGCAATAGAAGATATTCAGCTGACAAAGAGATAACGATGAACCTAAATGGAGAACTTAATAATGCACGGCCAAAAGACAGGTAGCATGCACTGAAACCATGTAAATGTAGAATTAACACTGAATAGTGATGGGACACATAGGTGTAGAACTCTCATAAATGTCTGAACCTAAACAATATAACAAATCAGAAGGTGGAGGAAAACAGATTCTCCACAATGAAAAGCTTTAAAATGTGATCCAGTGGAAATACTTCATCATTTTAATAACTAAACTCAGTATTTTTCATAGCCACTTTCTTAATATGAAAGTTATTTTAGTGACCAATATTTCATGTGCTGATGAAATATTTGAGTTCCTCATTTCCTTTCATTTTATTTCAAAGCTTTTTCTTCTTAAAGTTCAAATCCACTAACACCATATATATGGTATGATCTAGTTTTTGTCTATGTATTCAGCTGCCTAATCATCGTTCAGTTATATGTAAGCATAATAAGATGTCCCGAATCATGCATAGCAAATGTTTTAGGATAATTGGCTTCTGGGTGATGTATTTCTTGATTATACTGTTGTGATTGTGTGAGTTAAAAAGGATGTACCATATTTACAAAATAAATAAATAAATGAATAAGAAAGAAAGTCATTTTTGTCTTTGAAAAGATGTTCTGACCACTCAAGGCAGGGAGAGACTTTAGCTGCTTATCACAACGCCCTTCTTTTCCTAGAGTCTCCTTTGTATTTCTGAAGAGTTTCTCAAAAATGAGTGTTTCAGGAAAGAAGACTTCACTCTGTAAAGAGAAATGGCTCATGAATATGCCCTTGCTTCCTTTTCCATTAGGTGGAGCAAAGCGCTTTCTCTGGCCTTTAGATGTTTATGTGATTCAGAAAATGATTTCTACAAAAATAGTAGGCAGAGTCATCTCTGTTCTTTGACAGCAGATCATTTAGATGAAACACCTTTTTTTTTTTTTTTTAAAGAATATTTACAAATAAATCTGTCAGGTTGGACTTCTTAGATGCACAGATATGTGTACAGGGGACAGGAACACAAGGTGATGTTTATTACTCACAGGGGACTCCAAGTTCACTCCTAAGTCAGTCTTCAGTTTATCACAGGCTATGACCCTATCAGGGTAACCTTGGGCATATTATATACTTTTGAATGAAGTTTGTTTCCAAATAAAAGATAAATTTTTAATGAAAGTTTAATTATATCTACCCCAAAAACCTAATGCATAAAATATACTGTAGTACTAAAAGCACAAGCTTTAGTATTAGGAAGAAGTGGTTCAAATTCCAGAAATGTCTTAAACTGGTCATATGAATTTGAGCAGCCTGAGTTTTCTTATCTGTAAAATGGGATCAAAATGATGATACCTACCTCTTAGGGTTATTATAATAATTAAATGAGAAAAAAAAAAGTATAAATGCTAACCATTGGTCCTAGCCCTTAACAGAGATTTCCTGCCATTACTAGAAAATAATCAGAAATCCCTGAGGGGCCAACCTGATTTTTTGCCATGTGTAAGCATTACTTCTGAAGTATGAATGGAACCATTTATGTCTTGTTAGCGTGGCAAATTTACAAAGCATTTCGTTCAAAATCTAGTATAGAGCATTTTCTTCTTAAGCACCTGCCGTGGGAAACGGCCCTGCCCTTGGCAGAGGAAGAAGTTTGAGGAGGGAGGCTCACATATGTGATGGCAGCATTTCTCCAGCACCAGTCAAGACCTGTTGATAGACCATGAAAATGATTTTGAGAGACATATTGGCATTATTTTTAATGGAAAGATTGGAAATTTGTGAAGTGGATTTGAGTGGGAAATAAATGAATGCATGGCAGATGGTGAAGGTTAGGTGTTCTATAACCCAGTTTTTGTGTGTTTGATAAATGAATGTTATTGTGAGCTGAGTCACAGTGTAAAACATTACATTTTGCGCTCAGAGAAAAGCGTTTGGAAACCCCTAGGCCATGGTGAGCCTGTGGATGGAAAAGTTGTTCAGCTAGAACTATCTTTCATTGTCCTCTGGCAGGCATGGTGCTTATGAAACAGGAGAGATATGCTTTCGGAAATCTGGTGCCGTCTTTTGAAAAGGGAAGATATACTTCAGTTTTGACAACATTTGATAACAGACATTTTCTTCTTGATACTCTTCCCTTGACTTCTGTGATGTCTATGTTTCCTTCTTCCTCTCTAGCTGATATTTCTGAGTATTCTTCCTATCTCACCTTCCCATCTTAATGCTCATGAAATGGTGTCCTGGGGTCTCTGTGGATAATGTCATTCATGCCTATGCCTTCGATGAGCACTTTTATTAAATTTCTTACCTCACACACACCTCTGCTGATGGAGACCTAGTGGCTACTGGGCATCTGTCTGCTTTAAATACCTTTTTTTATACCTCAAGTGCCGCATGTGGAAAACTGAACATGTGACCTCTTACTTTCTCCTCTCCCTCCATTTCCCAAACCCACTTTGGTGTTTCTTATCTTGGTGACTGTTACCTCTATTCCACCTGTCAGTCTCAGACAGAGACACCCTCTTTAACATCTTCATTTCCTTCATCTCCTACTCAGTCACCAAATTCCTTCTCTTCTTATTTCTTCCCTTTGTCCTATCCTTTGTCCCACTGCTGCCATTCTTTGTCAAATGGATGCAGGGACAGCATACCTTAAAATCTATAAAGCAGGTATGCAGGTGCCTAAGCAGGAAATTAGCGCACTGAACCTAATGCTTGCTAACAAGTCACCCAGGTAAAATGGGGATGGGCTTACAGCAAAAAGACCTCCTTTGGTAACTAAGCCATGCCCTTCAGGTGAGAACTCAGGTGACCTGGCAGTAATTCATGGCCATGTCCCTAGGTACACCCACAAAGGGAGTAGTTCCATCCACCAGGTATATATGGGAAGCCACCTAACCCTACACATCAACATCCACACAGCACGGCACACATTTGTGTGCGCTCCTTTCTTTCCCAGCCCACAGGGAGTCTAAAATCACTGTTGCTACTTCTAATAAATTTGCCATATGATCCTGGCCATATGGGTCTCTGCGAATTCTTTCTGGATGGACCCTGCCTCATAGCGGTGCTCACGCCCATGCCCATCACAAATCACCTACATCTTCCATCTGGACGACTGCAGAATCCTCTCAACTGCTGTTAGCCTGTCACCCCAAATACACGACATTTTCCACGAGACTCTAGCCGAGAGAGCTTTCTAAAACCACTGCATGCCCGCTTCAACACTGCAGCAGCAGCCTGTGCTACTCCTTCCACTGGCTCATTCTGTCACTCGCAATCTTTAAACCTCAGTCTCTCCCACACAGAAAGGGCTGAAAAAAATTCCTCCTTATCTGACATGGGTGCTATGTTTTTAATAGAGGCAGGGAAAAATCGATATGAACAATCTAATCAAAATCATTATCATCACTGTAATTATTGAAAATGCAGATTTTGGTAGGCACCAACTTAGTGCATTTTCCCAAGATCCTTGATGCCTTGATGGCAAATATATATTTTTTAATTTTATGATAATTTCAAGGTAATTTTCCTCCTCAGAAAAATTGACTGATTTTTCTTCAAACAATCCATGAAAACTGACCTTAGTGTGCCTGGTGGACTGAAAACTTACATAGCTAATTACTAGAAGAATTGGTCACACAATATGTAAAATTTTTACTGTACCTGAAGAAGAATAAAAAAACACAATGCTTTCAAAATGTACTTTTTGCATTATAATTCACAGAAAAGAAAGGTGATTACAGAAACTCTGACTCATGTTCCTGACAGCTAATGAAAAAAATTGCTGGCAGCAACAGTAGATTTTTTAATCTCAATGACAGGCACTTTTGTTATTTTGAGAAGGTCTTAAATTCCATTCAGTTTTATATAATAACTGTTTTTTTTCCCCCTATTGTAAAACTTGGAGAATGCCTCATTGTTAATTCAGTTTCCCTCTTAGCAGATATGGGAAGAAGAAATGGCTGAATAAATCAGACTGCAGAAATATCAGTAGGACCTACTGTGACCTCTCTGCTGAAACTTCCGACTACGAACATCAATATTATGCTAAAGTGAAGGCCATTTGGGAAACAAATTGTTCCAGATGGGCTGAAACAGAACGGTTCTACCCTTTTTTAGAAAGTAAGTGACACAACTATCTGTTAGACACGTCATATCAAATACATCTGACCATCTCAGCCCATAGACATCCCTGCCCGAGGCCAGCGCGCCATCTGGCCAGATTCTGAGCACTTCGGCCATCAGCTAGTGAAGTGACCAGCTCACAGTACTTCACCTCATTGGATTTAAATCTCATGTTTAGAACAAAAGACTTGGCCAAGTGATCTCTAAGATCTTTTACAAACCAAAAATTGAGACTGATGCCAATATTATCAGTTCTTCCATTGTTTAGAGGAGGCTATGCAATTTGAGAGACAATTGACAGCTGTTTTTTGAAAGGTGTGAGTTACAAACCAATGATAGATTTTGACAAGTTTATTTGACAGTTTTAATGATTACTTAAGTCTCTTGTTATGAAGAGTGTGATAATGTAATTTGTAGGTGATACTCAGAAGGCAACATTTTCCAGGTTTTGGGTTTTCAAATGTTTCCATTTCTTGATCTGTCATAGAGAACTCACTCAGAGCAGCTGTGATGAAATTTACAGGTGCTACTTAGCTCTTCAAGTCTTTCCCTTGGTGCCTTCTAGATCTGAAATCAGATGATCAGAAGCCTTCATCCCAAAGGAAGTGTTCCCCTCACTTTTCTGGTTTTTTTTGTTTTTTTTTTTTTTTGTTTTTTTTTTTTAGGCCAAGAATTAATTATTTTTACATTTATATAAATAATAGTTGCAACAGAAATCATATGGCCTGCAACCTAAAATATTTTCTATTGCAACCAGACCCAAGTCCACTGCATGTAAAAAGGATAGTCCTCGAAAGGATGGCTATTGGTAAAAGAAATTAGATTTGATATCAAGAGGTGCCAGTCGAGGAAGTGGGATCCTCTCAGTCAGAGATCCACTGCCTCAAGTGAATGGGCTATGGAGATTCTATAGGCAGAGGACATGTGCAGGGGACAGCATGTGGGGCAGGGGTTAGGTTTTCACAACCTCTTGTGATTTCAGACAAGGTAGCACTGGCAGGAGTCTGCTCCCTTATCAGGCAATTTAAAGAGTCCTTTTGCTCCAGTGAAGAAACCAGTTCAATCTGTTGTCTGTGTCTCTACCAACTTTAGTTGATCTGCAGCAAAATTACATATTGAGTATATGTCATTTCTGCTGGAGGGCTAGGTATGGGTCCCAATTTACTGCTGTTACACTCTTGCGACCTTTACAGTAAATGTTTGCTACTCTGTTCTAGATCATTCCAGTCACATCTACAAAGGTCTTGAGCAGTGCTCCCTTTCTCCATGTCAGATTATTATCACTTATCAAATCATATCAAACCTATTTAGCTTTTCAAGTCACAGGAATGTTATAAATACTTCGGGCTTATTTACCAATATAAAGTACTGTTACTTGCCATGTGACTAAGCAGTAAGTAAATGTATCAGTTGAATTTGCTATTTCAACATTGTATCAAGATGTCTGAAATGATTGTTTCAAGATTTGAGAGCATTCTGAGGCATTTCTTATGAGAAGGGTGGGTTTTAGTGCTTTGTTTCCAGCAAGATAATAGTTTAACTTAATCTAAGGTGATTTCTACAACTGAACATAATTTCCTCTCTTCCACTTTAAGCACAAATTGGCCCACCAGAAGTTGTTTTGACTACTGATGAGAAATCCATTTCTATCATTCTGACACCTCCAGAGAAGTGGAAGAAAAATCCAGAAGAAAGTGCTGTTTCCATGCAACAAATATACTCTAATCTGAAGTATAATGTGTCCATCTATAATATGAAATCAAATAAAACAGTAAGTCTGAAATGCAGTAGAACTTATCATCTGTGCCACTTTTTGCGGTATATGTGAAACAAGCAGTCCTGAGACTTTAATTCTCTGCAAGTGAATCTGGAAGATGCTGTTTTCAAAAGAGATGCAGTACAAGATACAGTTGCAATGGGTGTGTAGAAATTTTAAGAACTTCCTTCAGATTTCCTTTACAGAAGCTTTGGGTTAATGGAGACGATGTTGCTATTGAAATATAAAGCAATTGTTCCCCTCATTCTGATAAAGGCCTTGAGCTGGCAAAACATCTGTCATTGACTTTTCAAGAAATAAAAAACTGTTATCGAGAACACAGGACATGTTGAATAAGGAATATCCTTGTGCTCCCTGGTGGCTCAGGGGTTAAGTCTCTGTCTGGGCCACAGTCCACATGTAGTCAAAGGACCCGAATTCATGGCCTAGGGCTGGGTGGAAACTAAAATAAACAATGAAATAAATAAGATTATTCTTCCACCTCTAGCTTCCTTCTTGCCTGTTGCCTGCCTTCCTCTTTATAAAAGGAGGAAAGAAAGGGAAGGAGGGAGAAAGGAAGAAACCTCTCCTTAGGTTGTGATTTAGAATTATTCCCAGAGTTCTATTTTCTGCCTATGATGAGCTAAAGGAAAAGGGTATTTTAATGTCATCGCCATAAAGAGAACTGTAATGATAGGAAAGGAGTTAATGGTATCTCGGTCTTTTATTTCCTCACGAGTTACCTGTCTGACATGGCGCGGGAAACATGGACTTTAACTGTTCTCTGCAATTTCCTGTCCTAGTGGTCCCAGTTTGTGACCAACCAGACCCTCGTGCTCACCTGGCTGGAACCCGACACACTGTACTGCGTGCAGGTGGAGTCCTTCGTGCCGGGGCCTCCTCGCCCTGCTCTGCCTTCTGAGAAGCAGTGTGTCAGTACTTTGAAAGGTAAGCTTAAACATTCTCATGGGGCCTGAGGAAGGAAATCAAATAAAACTAGTAGGAAGGATGGCAGGGTAGATGAGTTCCGGCAAGACCGTGTCGAGGAGAAACGAGGTAAGGCACTGATCAGCCCAGGACTCTGCCTTTGGGGAATGTGCTCACCCCACTCGGGGAACTTTCAGCAGGCGTCCTGCATTCACTGCCAACCAGCCTGCTAGGACCACATCTTTCTGCCTTGGGAAAGAAACAACCTTTAAGATCTTTTTTTCTTCTTGAAAACCATAATCATTCTGGTCAACAGAAGTTCTGTGGTCTTCAAGAACATCAATTGTATTGTTATAAGCTAAGCATGATCCTAAAAATACTCTAAGATGGAGGATTTTGCAACCCTTCAGGAATACTCATTATAGGCTCTGCGTGTTGTGTTCAGTTATCCCTCCCTGTGGAGGGCCTGGGGTCGGGAGATCCCTAATTACTCCCTCACACCAACTGTGGCTTCTCTTTCCTTTGGTCTGTCCCCTCACGCTTCCTGGACTTGGCTCCCAGAGAACTGTAGTTGAAGATAGTCATTCCTGTCAGGAGACGCAGAGTTGCAAGCCTGGCTTCTGTTTACCTGTTCTTCCTCCAGAGTAAGAGACCTCAAGATCAAACCCTGAGCATTGCAAATCACCCCCAGAGCTTACCTTCACTGTGTGGCTCTTCACCCATTATTCTTCTGCTTCTCTCTTCCAAACATGCTGGCCTAGGACAAAAGTCACAACTTGTGCCTTTGGTTTTGTCACCAGTTATAGAAACAAGAATGGTAGTGTGCCACAATGGCCTAGTACATAAGGCCACCCACCAGGCATAGTCCACATACATCCCAAAGTCCCTGGTTCAAGACCCGGGACTGGGGGGAACAACCAACAAAATAAGTAAAGTGCTTCTTGCTTCTCTCTCTTCCTGCCTGTCTACAACTCACCTTCGTTCCTGCCTGCACCTTTCCTTTAAAAAAGAAAAAAGATACAGGAATGATGACATGACCTCTGCCTTTCTCTTCTCTGTGCCTCTCACATTTCAAGGTGAAACTGACCCAAGGAATGAAAAGGGTAGTTTTATGAGTACAAATCAAAAGTGGAAAGTTTTGTTTTTAAGTCTTATCTGTATCAGACCCTCTTTCTTTAAAATGGAAGATATTTAACCATGTGTCAAATAAAAGAGCCAGCAAGCAAAAGATAAAAAAAAAAAAAAAAAAAGGAGATTGAAGAAACCATTTTTGTATCAGAAAAAGTACTGTTTACTCACAGCTTGGTCAGTGGCCCAGTGTTAGGAGTGACTTTCCAGTGGGAATTGCTGAAGAATTGGCAAAGCTGAAGCAGCTAAAGTGCAGATGAAATTAAACACTCCCCAATGAGTAAGCAGAGCCAACTCTCTGTTTAGTCTAGGAAAGGAAATAAAACCCTAAGGTCCATTTCTGGTTCTAGCTTGCTCTAGCTGTTAGAGCACCAGAGATACCTTTTCCAGACACTGCAAATTTTAACAAACCAGTATGACCACTTTTAAGATCATTATTTGAAAAACACAGCCCACCCTCGTAGCTCAGACACCCAGCTAGTGGCTGGACAGGTAAAGCCCAAGGACCCAGTTGGGAGACCGGGGACTGGAAGGAACAACCAAAAATGAACAAATAAATACAAATGCTTCTTCCCGGTCCACTCTGGTTGCCTAGTGGTTTAGTCCGCCAGGCATGGTCCACATACATCCCAATGTCCCTGGTTCAAGACCTAGGGCCTTGAAAAAAAGACCAAATGAACAAATTAAATCAATAAATAAAATGCTTCTTCCTTTTCTCTCTTCCTGCCTACCTGTCTGCTTCCTTCTGGGGGGGGCGGGGAGGAGAGAAGGAAGGAAAAAGGGAGGGAGGGAAGGAGGAAGGGAGGGAGGGAGGGAAGGAAAGAAAGAAAAAGAATGAAAAATGCTCTCCATAGTGCCTCAACCCCTGAAATACAGAGAGTCGTGGTCGTCATGGCTCCTTTTAACTAGGCAAAACCCCATCCAGCACCAGGGATGAGGAATTTTGTTAACACACTGGGCCGAGTTTACCCTGAAGGAGTCACATGATGCTCACCCACCTGCAGCGCCTGGTAGTGGTGCTGCCGCCTTTCTGTGCCCTGACCGTGCTCTTTAGGGATGATTCGGAGTAGAAGGGCCTGTGTTGGGTTCCACACCTGGATAGTTCCCACAGGCTGTGGCTGATCACCCTCAGCGTCTGTGACACTCAGTGTTACTGGGTAAGTAACCAGGTAGTGATGTTGCTTTCTCTCTGACCTCACCATCAAGAGCACCCAACATCCACATAGATTAGAGTGCACCCACGAACCTTGCTGACTCTATTAGTAGTATGCAAGGAATGTACTGGAACTTTCCTCATTTGTGCTAAAATTGCTCTTTTTTTTTTTTTTCCCTGCTGTTAGAGCTCTCCAGAGGCACAGAATCTATATGTGTGTATATAAAAACAGGCATATATCTTTATATCAATAGGTTGATTTTTAAGGAATTGGCTCATGTGATTGTGGAAGCTGATAAGTTCAAAATAGGAAAGGCAGGCCCACAAGTTGGAGATCCAGGGAAGAGATGATGTTGTGATTATTGTATGAAAGCAGTCTGCTGGCAGAATTCTCTCTTCTTCGGAAACATCAGTCTTTTTCTATTAAAACTTTCAACCGAATAGATGAGGCCTGTCTACAGTCTAGTGGGTAACCTGATTTATTCAAGTCTACTAATTTAAATGCCAATTTTATCTAAAATAATGTCTTCACAGAAACAAAGAACATTGTCCAACTAAATATCTTTATACCATGGCCTAGTCAAGATAACATATAAAATTAAGCATCACAATCTCCAAGTACCCCACAGGAGCTTAACAAATGTAAGTTAGTCATACACTGAGTCCTATTCGTTCATCATATAGTCTGATCAATGGTGAGCTGGGGCTGCTTTTCTTTAAACTATTTGCCAGGTCTCATTTCTCTGTGGACTTCAATGCCTCATGAATTTACAAGACAGTGGGACCAGGAAGAGAGTTACTGCCATTCTCAGCACTCACCAGCTCAGCCACCTCCCTTCACACACCCCCAAGATCCAGCCACTAACCAATCAGCGTGAGAATGATTCTGTTAGTCACATAGAGGGTAATGTCATCACGCCTGTCTTCTACTAAATGTAAGCAAAAGATATGAGTCAAATGACTATGGAAAAATGGGGAATCTTCATGGACTCTTCCTAAGAGAACTTTTTGGTTTATTTCGAAGTGCTGTAAATTGCCTGAATATCAGGCAAATTAACCTTCAAATATAAGAACCAGCATGAATCTCATAGCCAGACATTTTATGAGTATCTGCTGACTTGGATTGTTAATACATCATTACTGTAAAGATTTGAGAGGAGTTCAGATGATTCCTTCACACTATCTTCTGAAAGGAAGAATCCTATCACATTTAGCTCAAGCTTCTCAATTTATAAGTGAGGAAATTGAGCTCCTAAAAGTAAAAGTCAAAGACTCTTGACATTGCCCATGCTTTCCCACCACACCAAATCACATCTCTTCCTTTATTTTATCTTTCCTTTACAGGTCAAACATCAGCATTGGAGGTGAAAATCATCTTCTGGTATATTTTGCCAATATCCATTACTGTGTTTATTTTTATTGTAATGGGCTACTCCATGTACAGATACACCCACCGAGGCAAAGAGAAGCACCCAGCAAATTTGGTGAGTGCTTAGTGTGGCAGGAATCTTTTTTAACCACCGACCTTAGGGAGGATATACAAAGAGGCTAGACCAGAAACCTCTTTTTTTTTAATTGTAGTAATTATTCTACCCATTAAAATAATTTCCTATGTATAGGTTCCCCATTTCTTAGATATATTTCAATACACCATGCCCTCCACCAAGTCACCAAGTGTTCTTTTCCATCGTCCAGTGGGCTCCACCACCATTTGTCCCACCCATCCCATTCCCTTTTGGTCACCTCAGTTCTGTTGCAAATGTTCCCAGGTTGGGTTTGTTTCATCTGTTCCTTTGTTTTGTCTATTCGCATTCCACCTATGATGATGTCATCTGGTATCAATCTTTCTTCTTTTGATTCGTTTCACTTAGCATCATCCCCTCCAGTTCCATCCATGTTGATTCAAATGACAGGGTTTCATCTCTTCTAAGGGCTGTGTAGTATTCCATTGTATATATACACCACATCTTCTTCATCCATTAATTAGACCAGATACCTTTTGTTTGTGTGGGAAGAGTGAGCTTAAAGTTAAAGAGTTAATGAATTTAAAAACATTTTCTATACTAGATTAACTCAAAATACAATGAACAAGAAAGATTCCTTAGTTTTGGTAAAGATTTTCTCTTTCATGGCCAGATTAGAGTAGGTCTTGGGATACAGAGATTAATGAAGTCTTGGCCCCTGCCATTCTAGAAGTTCAAGTCTACAATTCCAAAATGGAATGTGCAGGTGAAGATGTAAACAGGCATGAAGACTCTGGGGATACAGGTTGGGCACTGAACCCTACAGGGGAATCAGGAATTCATGCCTGAGCTTAGTCATGAAAGCTAAGTACAAGTTAAGACAGGCAGAAGAAAAGGGCAGGGCAAGGGTAGGTAGATGTTTTGGCAAACATAGAATATTGTGAAACCATAATGTTCCAGATGAGGAGCTATGAAAGATGAGACTGGAAAATAGGTTGGGGGGCCAGGTAACAGGAGAATTGTTGTGTTATTCCAAAGAGCTTGGTCTTCAGTGTTTTGGTAAAGAGTCATCCACAGGGATGTGAGTTGGGGTGTCATAGTCAATATTATGTTTTAGAGCTAACTGGATAGTGGGCCAAGGACAACTCTAGATGGAGTAAGCCTAGAAACTGGAAAAGTAAGTATGAGACTATGGTCAGGGCCAAAGAGTTGTCCAGGGGAGAGAAGATGAGAGTCTGACAGAGGAGAGTGGGATGTAGGACTAAGACAATGACACAGAATGGAAACACATTTAGGAGGAAAATGGCCAGGACTTAATCATTCACAGAATGAGAAACAAGTAAAAGAAGGAATAACTGTCTACTTCTGCATTATCTCTGCATTATCCACTGAAAGGTTCCAAAAGGCTGACCATATTATTAATAATTTTTTCTTCAGAAATTATTAAAATATGCACTCACATCTACACATTGCATATATGTGTTCCTGTTAGTTCTATTTTCTTTCATATTTTCTAGTTTTCTGTCTGCGTTTAAGTTTCAGAGTGAGCTATTAAATGGCACAGGGAGACCATTCTTGGAAGGAAAATTCACAAGAGATTTAACCATATGTGACTTCTTAAAACCAAAAATATTGCTTAAAAACAAATGAGACTGAAGATCTAATTTTGCGATGTTAGATGAAATCACATCATAGGGATACAATGAGGACTGTAACATAACTCATCCCTGACAGTATAGATAACAAGTACCTTCCATCTACCCCAGCAAAAGATTAATCTTGAATGAGATTTTCTGGATGATAAGAGTTTCTTTCTCTGCCATAAACTGGCAGATTGATTCTCCCACCCCCCACCTTATACAATGTGATTAGGATTGTGCACCAGGGAAGCGAAGTAAAACCACCCTTACCCACAGACTTTGCTCTCTTTTTACATCATTTCCATGGCCATGATACAGCCAAAGAAGGGCTACTAGTCCAGATAACTACAGCTTATTATCAAGGACATTGTAAACTATAAATAACAAAGCAGTGTCACAGGCTCCACATATGTGTATTCCTGTTAGTTGAGCTTATATTTTTCCCTTCTACATGCATTTTGTTTTCAGAGTGAACTTTTTAGTGGCATAGGATGTCCCTTCCTGGAAGGAAAATTCACAGGAGAATTGACCAAATGCGACTTGAGTGACAGACATTCTAATTTTACAGAATTGAAAAATGAGACTAGAAATTAAATATCTTCCGTGCATTCCCTCAGTCAGTTAGAGGAGGCGGACGGGCATGTCCGGATCCCTGGGTTGGATAAATACCCACGCTGTGAGCCCTATTTCACTTCATAAGCAGTTCGTGTGACCTCAGGCGCTTGCTTTCATGTAGTGAGTTTTGCTCTGTATTTCAAGCATAATTTTCACTTCCCTGAGTTGGCAAGAGTGGGTCTTTAAAACTGTCTGATGACGGTATAAATTCTGCTTAACAGCTGTTTTCAACGTCTCTCCGAAGTGAAAAGGTGAAAGCCATTCTCTTCTCTCTTTATAGGTTTTGATTTATGGAAATGAATTTGACAAAAGATTCTTTGTACCAGCTGAAAAAATTGTGCTTAACTTCATCACCCTCAATCTTTTGGAGGACACGAAAATTCCTCGCAAGGATCTGAGCATAACGGAACGACACAATGACGTCCTGGGCCTCAGCAGTGCCCGTGCGGGCACCGACGAGGAGCCCCATCAGGAGGAAACGGAGGTGGAGCACTTGGGGTACGCATCGCATTCGGTGGACGTTTTCTGCTACTCTGAGGAATGCAACAATGGAACTTGTAGGGAAGAATCTGTCCACAGAACAGTGTCCGCAGATGGAACCGTCACTGGCTATGAATGTAATTTAAGAGCTGCTGACATCTGTGTGGGGCCTGAAGTCCAGGCCCTCAGTTCGCTGGAAGAGGTGTCTGAACAAGGAGTGTTATCGGGGCAACAGGTAACTGTGACAGGGGCTGGCCCGCAAAAACGACTGTGTTCATATGCCCCTCAGCTCCATGACTTGGACCGGCTGCTGCAGGAGCGCGTGGACCAGCGCGTGGACACAGGAGAGGGGCCGGAGGAAGAGCCGTTGACCACAGTGATAGACTGGGACCCCCGGACTGGCAGGCTGAGTATTCCTTCATTGCCTAGCTTCGAACATGACTCAGAGATCTGCGAGCATCCGGACTATGCCGGGCTTTCAGAGGAGGACCTTTTGTCCAGACTTTATGAGCAGCAGGCTCCAGACAAGCTGCCAGAAGAAAATGAAACGTATCTCCTACAGTTTATGGAGGAATGGGGATTATCTGTACAAATGGAAAACTGACACCCAAACCTTCCTTTCCATATCCCTGCTGTCACAAAACACTCGAATACATACATATGAGTGACGACGATAAAGTACTTGGGATGGAAGACATCTATTCAGATTTTTCAGTGTCACTGAGAATTACTTATTCCTTCTCTGTATTCTCGTAGCACATGTTTTGTTCTTCCTGGCATTGGGTGGTTGGTTCACCCACCTCGTGGGTGGTTGACGTGTGGCTCTTCCACAGTGATAATGGGGACCTAGACTGCAGTAGCTGACCCAAACTTATACCCAGTTACTTTTCAATAAATTTTTGCTAAATTCGATGCAGATTTTTTTCCATTTAGTGTACCACGACCCCTTTTATTTCAAACAAGCACACTTCTGCAAATGTTCTCTGGGCACTTACCATTGAATAGTACTAAAATATTTCATGAAGACCTTTTGTCTTAAAATGTTTACTTTTTTAGAATTTGGGGTATTTGTCAGAAGGATGAGATACTTAAAACATACTACTAAGATACTAAAAACATACCACTAAATCAATGGTTTTTCATTACATTTAAGGACCCCAGCTCTACTGAATCATAATAATTCATGAGAGTAAATAAATTAGGCACAGACTTTTGTGATATCATATAATTTTGACATTCAAGTGGCTCTATTAATACTTTGAGATGTTCTAGAGTATAAATATCAATTGTTAATATTTTGTAGTCAGAAAGTATCCTCTCAATTTAGTAGGGACTTTTTCAGTAGGAAACTAAACTAAAAGAAAATACCATATTTTATAATAGAATATTACATTTATTTTTGGAAGTGTGTTTTTAAAAAGACATAGACATGTACATAGTCTATAAACTAGAAGTGTTTACCAGCTAAAACACTGTATTACTATATTAAATTTTCTATTAGAATCGGCAGTGACTCAAAACTCCTTGGAGTATGTTTGAATTAATGTCCCTCATCCACATTATCTTAAAATAAATGAATAAAAAAGGACAAACAAAAGAAATAAATTCAATGAATCTGTAAGGATGCGTGTGTTCAAAATTTGACATAATTTACTGTGGGAGCTAACATGTATTAAAAACAATTCCAGTAACTATTCACACTCCTTTACCATTCGCTGGAAAATTAAATTCGATCGTCATATTGCCTTAAAATATGACAGAAACTATTAAGTTGAACTACATAAAACTACTGCTATTTGACTTTTAATCCACAGAAACAGCACTTTTATGTGATTTACCTTAATATATATTTGTTTTAATCATGCACTCCTAATCTATTGATGCTCTCTCAGGAAAACAGATATCATCCAGATTTCCTAATTTATATTTCTGGCACAGGCAGACAACTCTGGTAGGAGAGATGGATTCTGGAGTCATGGGCTTTTGAAATTGTCTACAAATCCAAACAGTTTCTGATCTAATAGTTTAATTTAGAGTATAATTATATTAACCAGAGTGTTCTGTTCTTTTCAATCTTTGTAGACATGGTTCTGCCCATTTTGAAGAACACATTTATAATACTAGCTGTAAAAGAAGTTCAAGAGTGGGAAAGAATGAGTTGTTACTGAGAACAAAAAGAAAATAAGGTGATTGAGAAAAGATTGGCTTATTCATTTCATTCACAAAATATTAGACACCTACTATATCTAATAGTAGGTATCTTTATCTATGAAATGGGGTAACAACTCCTGGAGGGTTGTTTTGAGGATGAAAAGAGTTAGAATATAGAAGGAACTTAGAACTAATACCTGGCACATGGTGGCAGCTATTTAAGTGCTCATCATCATTCCTGTAACTGTAAAGAAGTCATTTAGACAAATGATTATTTTGATTAAAAGGCAGAATTTTGGTTCACTTTGTCCTAAACGACAATAGTAAGTTGCTTCCTTAAGAGTAAAATCCTCCAATGATCAAACCACATTTTTTCTGACTTTGTAAAAGGGAATCTAATGCTGACTTTCCTTTCCACGTCATCATTCTAAGCAGGTGTGAAATATTGAGCATTTCTTTAATTTTTTTACTTCAGTATTTTGCAACATATATGCATACCTGCACAAATATATTTAAACATGAGCTTGCAATGGGTATTTTTTTGTAGGGGAAGTTAACTAATTCTTAAGTAAGACATATCTGTGTGGATGGCCAGCATTCTACATCCTATCACCTCTCCTGCCAGGGCCTTACCAGCTCCAAGAAGTCATCCTCTAGGTCTTCATCAGCTTCCATCCCTAGGCCTGAGATCCAAGTGGAGCTGGGAAAGTGAGATGTCAAAGTTGTTGAGAAATAATCAGACTGTAATATAATCACAAAATGGAGGAGAATCATGATTTGGGTTCACATTCAAGAGGCAGTCCCAAGGTATAATCCATCAGGATCTCATCACAGAGGAGTTTTAAAGGATGAAGTGGGAGCGTGAACTGAGGCTTACATCCTTTGTTTGGAAACTTCTAGATTGATTGGAGGAGACCTCACGCAAAGTTGCGTGTGAGGTCTTTAGCAACAAGCAGCAGCTGGCTTTACAGCTCTTTTCCAAATCATCAATTCAGGGAGAAAAGTTGTTGCTGTTCTCTCCTGGTACACCCAAAAGAGAAATCAGTGAGTGGATGTTCTTTCAAGGTCACCTGTAGGGAACTGAATCAGGCTGCTTACTTTTCATGCAGAAGTCTCAACATGGCGGCTTGGAGACAAGATAGAGCTTGCTTGACTTAGAACAGATTTCACAGTCATTGACAAAGTTCTTTTCATCCTTTCACTGGCTACCTATCAGTTCTAGGATTTCACTTGCCTCTTCCACATTAAGTACATTTCCCTTGTGAAAACATCTGACAGTGACTCTGTTTCTATACCCCATAAAGTGTGAATAACTGGATGAATGAAAATATAACTATTATGAAGTGAGTGAAATCTAGTGCCACATCTTTCACGTGGGAAGGGTGTGAGTGAAAAGGAGTACTTTTCCCTTCCAGTGACAACATGGAAGCTCGACTGGAAGGAAATCAGTTCAGAGAAAAACTATTTGCACAGCCCAGAGCACATGACTGGCCAGCATGGTGTATCTAATGAGAACATCAAGCAGAGGGCTCTATCAGCACTGATTGGGGCACCCGGATCATAAATCAAGTTCTTTCTGGCCCATATAGTACCACTTCTATGTCTTGAAATGAATTTTTGCTCAATTATTTGGAAAAACTGCTTTTTTTGTTTCTTTTGTGGTTTCCTACATTATACCTTCCTTAAATTTTCTATCTACAGTTTTCAAACACTTTGCTCTAAATCATGTGCTTTTTTTTTTATATAAATAGTGCTATGATTATAGGTATTTTAATAGCAGCTTTTTATTTTTTACTATAGAGGATAAATTGTCCATATAGTCACTGTAGAGTGAGTAAAAATAAATGGGCTGGAAGGGAATTTACCTATAATACTCCCACCCAGATTTACTCACTGTAAACATATGATAGAGAAATTATTCTCCACTGAAGATAATTTTGTTCCCCAGGGAATATTTTCACAACGAATGGCATCAGCGCTGCTGGCATTTAGTGGAAAGAGGCCAGGAAACTGCAAATGTCCCACAGAGCAGCCTTCGTAACAGAGTTACCTGATCCAAATATCAATAGCATGTAGATTAATAAATTTTGGTGTAGGATTTCCAAACTCTTTCAATGCATAGATGTATATCTTTTTCCTCAAAAGAGGAATTATACTCAATTATTTTATGATTTGTTCTTGTTTGTTGAAAACTATAAAAAAAACTTGCTTTAATTATACTAGACTTAGACTATCGTATGAAGTACCAGTCTTACTGAAACTAGAACCATGAAAGAGTAGATATGTTATACTAAACTGTATGCTTTAAAAGTGTTTCAGCCAAACAGCAGCCAAAAGTTGGAGTTATTAAAAGCAAAATATTAGAAGTCCTTTAAAGACAGCTGAAACTTTTATTATTTACTGTAAATCACTGCAGAATAGCTGGATGACTATGATATGAGCATCTGTCTTCCCTTTTAAGTGTTGGACTTCCCTTATTTCTCTTGAAATCCTGTTTCTCTTGAAATCTCCAGACATTTCAATGCCAGGTGCTTGATGGAAATCATGACTTTCACTGTAAATCCTAGGAAAACATTCCTATTTGTTACTGAAACTCCTCCAGACTCCTTTGCCTAAAAGGATATCCTTTTCTAGTTTTACTCTTTAACCACGTTTCCAGTTGGCCTTCAATTTCTAAAGGCCATTAAAAATGTTAATTTAAGCTTCTGAAAGTTGCAGTTCTAAAGCACTGTTGTTTCCTAGGACCCCTTCAGGGAGGGTGAGGTGTGTTTCACGTTGTTTGTACTAGTTGAGAGAGGTTCCTTCTGTCCTCAGGAAAAGCAGTCTGTTTTACACTTGTGTTTCCCTGAAACTCACTGGCATTGTAAAATGTGGAAGCCAATGAAATCTTTTCTCACTTATCCTTCCTCAGCAGATTTCTTTTGATTTCTCAATCTGCCATTCTCCAGACTAGGTGGTACTTGGAGGTTTCCCACCAACTCAGAAGATAGACAGATGGTTCATGTTTATATTTTCGTGCACATGGTGCTGAGACAATGACCAGGGATGGGAATGAACACCAGCTGCCATTCATCTGTCCCTGGAATTGACTTCTGCAGGACATGTGAATTAGCTGCCACGCTTAAAGGTCTCAGATAGTTAAGATAATTTGTAAATTATTCTTTTTTCCCATGAAGTGCATTTCCCCTTGTACTAAAATTGGTATGAAATGCAGGCACTACAAGATATTCAGTGGGAGGTGAGGATGGGGTCATGATATGAATTTTAATACAACTTCCATTTTTAGAGGTATAACATACTGGATCTTTGTTCATTTTGCTGATTTTTTTGCTTCTAAAAGAATTTGGAAGCATTTAACTTAACAAAAGAATAGATGGGAAAATGAAATTTCTCCAATCACCTGATAGATTTGCAGAAAGATGAGAGTGGTGTATAAGTTGAGAGATTCTGAAGCGAAGATTTGTGAAAGATCCAGCACTGTTGCTTCTTAAGGTCTGTCACCTTAGGCAACTGATTAGCCTCTTGGGATCAAATTCCCTCACATATGAAATGTGGGTAATAATTGTACTTAATTTCATAGGATTGCAGACAGTTTAAATGAATCAATATGTTTCATGTGTTTAGAAGAGTACCTGACACAAAATAAGGGCTCAATATATATCATCAACAAAAAGAGAACACTAGGAGAGCATTCTTAAGAACTTTTATAAAAGCATTATTCATTTAAAATAAGTTGAGAAAGCTAATTTTTATCAGTAGGCTAAAGCTATGAAAACGAATGAACTCTACCCAATATGTGGTAACATGAGCAAACAAAACAAGTGATTGCTAGAAAAAACTCTCTTTTTCGGAGTCCCCAAACACACACAATTAGATGCTACTCATATATATTTGGTAAAACTATAAAGAAAAATGAAGAAATGATTAACAAAGCTTAGGACCCTAGCTGCACGTGGAGTGGAGAAGACAGAGGCAGGACGGAGTGCACAGGGCTTCAGTGGGACTAACTCCCTTCCAAACATGGCAGAACCAGGGTGATCCTTTGATTGTTCATTAACCTGACTATACATGCTATACATGCCCTCAAGTATGTGCATTTAATTAATAAAACAATAATGGGGCGTGAATTTTGTGTCATTTCTCTAAGTTCCATAATCAGTGCTGTCTTTATCGTATTGGTCAAGGCATCTGGAATTGCGAGAGCTGTAAAACATCTTCCTTTGGAAGTCAGAAGTGAGCCCATTTATGGTCATGTTCTGTTTACACACTTTACTTTCCAACATTTTAATTATGGTTAACATTCTGAACAGAAAAGAGTAGTTGACCAATGGAGTCACTGGATATCTTTGAAGGACATGAGCAGAAAACTCTGGCTTTGCTGTGAACATCCACCATTCAAACAGCGAACACTGAGTCCCAGAGGAAAGGCAGATATGTGATTCATGCGCAACTTCTGCAATGCAGGCAGCTTTCTCCTACTCACAGGCAACAATGAGTTCCTTAAGTAGAAATATCTCAGGGCGGCAGGTAGGCAATCCCACCGACAAAAATTACAAAGTGTAGAATATAAAAACACAAATCAGAAAAGATGTTTGCACCCCTATGTTCATAGCAGCACAATTCACAATAGCCAAGACATGGAATCAACCTAAATGTCTGTGGACAGAGTATGTGGTATTTATACTCAATGTAATTCTACTCAGCTATTTGATAATGTTACTCAGCTGTTGCCACCTGGATGAAATCATACTCAGGTGATTATGCTAAGCAAAATAAGCCAGAAACCAAAAGAAAAATATCAGCTAGTTTTCACTTATATGTGAAATATAAAGAAACAAAACAAATGAACTAATACAATACAAAAATTTCCCAGGATTGCATGCAAGACTGTAATTCCCAGGGGTTGGGGGTGGGGTACGGCGGGGAGAGAACCTGAAGTTGAACCTGAAGTTGAAGGAATAAAGATAATGGTGGTGCCTGGCATTGAACTCTAGTGATGGGAACAGTGTGATATATACATTAACTGAAATACGAATCTATTCTCCTGAAATGTATACAGTATTTCAAATTAATAAAACAAAAACAATTTCAATTATATATATATTAATATCCTATATCTAGTTCCACAGCTTGCTTTTATTTTGATGAATGAGAGTTTTATTGATTTGATGAATATGTTGCTGAAATGCATTCTTTTTTCACTGCTGCATTGTATATGATGTTACTTTGCTATCATTCTCTTATCCATTTTCCTGCAGGTTGACATTTGAGTTGTTTTTCTTTATTTTTTGGCTACCATTAATTTTTTTTCAATTTTTTAATTACATAATATAAACAAATCTCTTCCTTAGGAAACGGCTACTAGTTGATCTTTGTTACTGATTTTAGTATGCCAGGAAGGATTGCCGGGGGGCGGGGGGGGGGGGGCGTTCAATGTTCTGCCTTTACACTTCAGCTAATGTGCTTTTTTGTAACAAGCTTGCCTGGGTTACAGATGCTTAGTGACCATTAGCAAACAGAATGTGTTTGTTTTTCTTAAATCCTGTATTTCCTGCCAGCTTGTGGTCATCAGCTTCCAAAATGAAAGATTTGTGAAATTGCAGACTTAAGCAGCACTTTCAAGTGGTAACACCTTTTATCCAGGCATAAGGAAGAACTTGAAACACTTAACTTCTGCCAAAAACAAAATATAAACAGAAGTAGAATGAAGACATTCACTACCATTTCTTATTAGCAGCCCACAGCAACCAAACCCTAGTCTCAAAAACCTGAAGCACGTGTTCATTCCAGGCTTCACATTTTGACAAAGGCTTTCCCCAACTAGAAACATCTCACAGAGGGTCTGGTAGTCAGGACATAGGAAAGCATGGTAGGAATCCAGGATTTAGCAGTCCTGACAGTGGTCGATGAGAAGGATTCTCCCATGCATGTTCAATGAGGACGTTAAACACTGTGTCTGTGGCTTCAGAGGATGGAATTAGAATACATATTTAGGAGTTGCTACAAGGCAGAGTTCAGTTCCAAGTAAGGAAGGACTTTTATATTACTCGTTAATTTTATTATTAATCAAGAACTTGTAATTCTTAACTATAAGAGGTATTGGGTTCCCTGTCACAATTAGTATCCAGGCATAGGCTGGCTTCTGCGGAGCCTTTTGCAAAGACAGGTATCAGCACACATAGGTATGCCCAGGAGGTGGTAGGGAATACATGTCAAAAGATCGGTAGAAATTAATCATTTTCATAAATTAGAGCTCAAAGGAGAATTTGCTAAGACAGCCTATAGACTACCAAGAAAGAGAGCCAAAGACAGTCATGGCAAATGCCAGCATTAAAAAGAGGCCAGAGGAATGATGGTGAGAGATAGGAGGGGATTATAAAAATAACTTTGGCCAAGCCCTCTATGGCCTCTAGCAAAGGAACAGAAACACTCCAGAGAGTTTTCACTCTCTGGAGACACAACTGAAATGAAGAGTCATGGTCAGAAGAACTAATATGAAGAATCCAGTAGAAGAAATAGTATCTTCTGTGTCAGTCAGGTCCTACTGATAGGGGGCCAGCTGCGACCATAAGCAGACCTATGGTCAAAAAGAAAGGGTCCCAGAAAATGCCTCTTATCTTCCAAGAATACTTGAGCAATTACGCAAGAATATAAATATGTTTATCACTGCATTTACTATATCAAACTTTGTTTTGGTTTGTTGTTTTGTGACAGATCCTGCCTCAGGTTGATTTGTACACAGCGCAGGAGGACACCAGCCCCATGCAGACAGCAGCCCATGGATCACACTAGTCGTTCCGCCCTCACACCTTCATAGAGGGGTTCAACTGCAGGGCCCGACCGGGCCCCTTTGGGAGCCTGAGATAATACTGGAGCTGGAGCTGCTGCAGTAGCAGCATCCAGCCGGGTTTCGAGCTTTTGGCTTTGGCCTTTGGCCGGCAGAGCCTGAGACCCCGGGCCACGTGGCACGGGCGCGTTTCCTGAGCCTGGGCTGAGCAAAGGAGGCCAGTCCACCGAGCTTGTGGCTGCCGCCCTTTGGAATCTTGGGCTTGACCTCCTGGGGCTTCAGAAGAGCCCCAGCACGTACATCATGGCCTTGGCAGTGTTAGTCTGCATCTTCTTCAGGACCTTCTTATTGGGCTTCTTGGCAAATCACATGTTCCTCAGGAACTTGGGGTCCGTCCCCTTAAGCGATTCATATCTTTGTGATCGCGTTTCTCGATGCCATTTCTGTGCCATTTTTTGGGACTGGTATGTGAGGTGTGGTTCTTAGACTTGGCCACATCTGCACCAAAATCTGCAGCTACCCAAGCTCCTGGAACCAGAAAAGAACAAATAGTTTTAAATAATTTGAATTTCCAACAGTAACATTAAATTAATTTTATTATATCCATACAAGGCTAAATTATCCCTTAGAATGAAGGAATGTGATCACCAATATGAAGCAGAAAAATATTAAAAATCCATGAAATGCATCTTATTTTTATAAATATACAGGTACATATTTATAAATATATGCATATTTGTATCTCGATTTTCTTTCTGCTTACCTGTTTTCTCACTTTCCATCGTGGCTATGTACTACTTGTAACATTTTAAAGAGAAAAGCGTGGAAATTCTATTAGGAGCACACTTACTCTCTCTGCTATGGGCACCACTGTCAGGAACAGAGAGACCTCTAGGCTATTGCATTTTTAAAGACCACAGCCTCATAGAAAAAGCAATTAGGACAGAACAGTGAGAATTAAATGAATGGTATCTTTCCAATAGTGTTAGCATGACAGGCACAGTGTATAAGCTCAGACAGGAACTTTCAAAAATTCATTTGTAATAAGGAAGTAAACCCAATGGGCAGAGCAGGTAATGATCAGCCCTAGGAGATGTCGGTTAGACCCAAACTAGGAAACCACAGACTGGGATCCTCAGAATAATGAGAGCTCTTCACCTCAGTCACAGATGTTCTTGCAGCCTAGTGGATCTTTACACTTTCACTGTAAATGGTTAACAAAATCAAAGTAAACTAGCCACAGGACAGCAATTCGCTTAGAGATGCCATTTTTGGTCATCTAGAATCGGAACTAGGACTAGACAGGTGTATGAACAAGGGTCCTGACCTTCCATAAGTCTGCCTTTTAAATACCATTCTGGGCTAGGGAGCAGGTATAATAGAAAAAAAAAAATTGAAGTTTCTAAACTTTACAAAGGTTTTGTAAAGATTTGTATATGCACCATCTGTTGACAGACATTTAGGATGTTTCCATGTCTTGGCGATTGTGAATATAGGGGTGCAAATATTTTTCCTGAGTAGAGAATTTCTATTCTCTGGGTCTATGTTCAGAGGTGAGATTGCCGGAATGTATGGCAGTTCCATCTTTTTGTTTGAGGAGTCTCCACACTGTTTCCTAAAGAAATGGCACTAAGTTACTTTCCCACCAGCAGCATGAAAGTTTCATTTTCTCCACAGTCTCTCCAACACTTGTTGTTTCTAGTCAGAAATAAATGTTGAGACCCCCAGCAAATTTTTCAAAGACCAGAATGTTTCTCCCAGTGCATGTACGCAGCATGTCTTTGGCGGAGAAAGCTCCCAGATTTAGCGGGTTCGGGGATCTCAGTTCCCAGGCTGCCCAAGGTAGCCTTGGCATCCTCAGCAGATGGCCTCCCCCTGCCAGGCTGTCCTCCTCGGCTCCCAGGGTCAGAGTTAGACACACCACTGAGGGGTGGGAAGGGATCACAGCAGGTGCAGCCTCCACCGCCCTTCCCTCCGCTCCAGGCTGTGGATCAGCTCTGAGGGATGTGGGTGGCTCCGTGCAGGGAAATGAGTGGAGGGAGGTAGCGCACAGCAATTATGTCTTCCTCCGACTGCCACAGACGAAGCCATGACATTTGTGTCCAAAAATGGCTCATTCGGATCCCACAGTCTTCCCAGCAGAAAGTCATTTCTCCATCACCTTCCAGCAACACAAGATCTGTCCTTAAAAGGGAGCTTATTTTATTAGCGTCCTCCTTTGCAGTCAGAAATGGAATAGGCTGAGTCTCCTGGACCCTGAGTTGTCCACCTCACTTCAGGCCACCCCGGCTCCCTAGGGGAACTTTGAACTGATCAAGTCTCTCACAGTCACGTGGCCCTGGTGGGAGTAGCAAATCTACAGAGAGTGGCGGTCAGCGGTCACCCTGTCTCTCCACACCCTCCCTGCCCAGTGGAGCTAGGCTGGGCTCCCTATCTCTCACACCCCCTTCCAGCTAATTGCTTCCAGAATGATCTCCCAGTAATAAGGTGGCATAAGTGAGAAAGACTCACCTCAGCTTTCTAGGCCAACTAGCCAGCAACGTAACTGAACAACTTCCAAGTTTGCAGAAAGTTATAACTGCTTCAGAAGGGTTCAAAGAATTTTTTAGGAAAACAAAAACAAAAGCATGGCTTCTATAACTAAGGAACTTATCCCTGGAAACAAACCCTCCCACTGCCCTGTGTAGTTTAGTGTAAGGTGAGATACCCTGAAAACGTGACGCTCATCCAACAAGAGATTTTGTGACTACAAAGCCTGATACCTGAACTCACAGAGCTGGCAATCTGATCTAATGAGCTACATTTCATATGCAAGGATGAACATCCCAGGCAGTGTTTCTAGAAGTGAATATTTCTTGTGCGATTTGATTCTTGTTTTATTTTGGTTTTGTTCCTGCTTCAAAGAGATTTTATAGCTGATTTTTTTTTCAGCTATATCAACCATGACTCATAGCTGTTTGATAAAGGATAAAATGCTTCTATTTCTCAGGCTTAGCTTTCAAAATTAAACATTCAAATGAAAAAATAGCACTGCTCCCCAGTAGATGCCAGGGATTAAAACCATGAAGCAGTCCTTTTCAGAGAGGCTCCATAATGCAGCTTAGATCTTTCCCTCATCCAAACCTGACCTAATTCTGAGCTTTCCTTTTTAGTGTATTTTGCCTTAGTATCATTTACAAGTTGCCTCTTAGAGAACTTCTTTTTCAAAGAGAAGCCCCTGAGGAATTTTCTGGGGGTCAGGAAGGGGATATTTTGCTTCCTGGGATTGGCTGAATAAGACCCCTTTCTGTTTAGGGGATGTCAGGCATCTACTGCACACCCATCCCTGCACCTGTGAACATGGAGCACTCCCAGTGCCTTCAGGTGCCACCACCTGCCTCCCTCCACACTCCACAGCAGCAGGGAGTGAACCAGTACCTTCGACTTTTGTAAAAGCAATTGGAAACCTGAGGAGATGTAAAAGATGCTTGTTGGAATCTTCAGAAGATCTGATCCAATACGACGACATGGATTTTTCAGTTTCCTGAGGAACAGTTCTGGTTGAAAGAGAAGTTTGTCTGCTGGTTATCTGCCCAATGACAAAAGACATGAATAAATGCCTTCAGTCTTATCAGCTTCCTAAAGGGAGATGACTGGAGAAGGTCAGGGTGATTTTAAACAGTTTTTGAAGGTCAAATAAATAAAGAATTATTAATCATCCACTGTATTTGGGCTCTAGGAATATAAAGATAAACAGTGTGTGCCCCGCCCATAAGGAACTTCCAAGGACTTCTCTGTATATCAGTCATTCAGATGGAGGTGTTTTATTCCCAAGAGAGAAAATCGCTACTATGTGAATTTAACTCTCCTCTGACCTTTTGTCAGAGATATTCAGGTCTTCATTTAAAGTGTCAGCTACAATGAGGGACGTCCCCTAGAGAGGACACCAGTCAGAAATCTCAGATGCATCCTTGACTCCCCCTTTCTCCCTTCTCCCACCTCACATCCAATCAGTCACCCATCACTAGAAATTCTACTTCTTTGGTCTTTCAGGTTTTAGGCATTTCTCCATTTCCTCTGCTAATATCTTAGTTTAGCACTTCACACTATTGCAACTGGAATATTTACATGTATTCTAGCTCTTCACTCTGGCTTCAGTTTTATCTAGCACTTAGCCTTTCTCCATACTCTATCATAACACTCTTTTTATTGTTCAGCCTCTATGCTAGACTATAATCCTTTGAGGGAAGGCACTGAGTTGTTAATTTCTGTACGCTGGGTACCTAGCACAATGTAGTCTAATACAGGCTTTCAGGCCATGCATATCCAATATATGTGAGAACGGTGAACCCACGTGCATCAAATGTCTCCAAATACATGATTTTATAGTTCCTCCCTTTCAATGTCTCTCTACGGTCAATAATCACTTTACATGATTAGCAGTATTTCTGCTTTTTACTCATTTACTTCTGCTACCCTAATAACTTGTTGGTTTTCATCCGCTGTGGGCTGGCAAGCCAGATAATTGAAGTTATTCAGAGAGTGTATAAAGTGAGGGCAAATGACAACTGAGTCCCTCTCCCACAATTAAAGCAAATGAGCTTCAGAACCTTGGTTTTGTGTAGGCTGTTTAGCACCTCGGGGGCCTTCCTCCTGTGTCTGTGTTCCCAATTGTAAACATTGTCAGTGAGCCTGAATTCTACATCATTAAGGTGTTACATTATTTTTTTAGTAAACAGTGACTTTAATTTTTATTTTAGTAAGAATCTCTGGTTTACTTCTGAAAATATATTCCAAGAATCTTGATTTTACTCCTTGTTTTTAATGATAAGTATGATTCTTGCTGAGCTCTACACACTCAGGAAAAGCTGAGCTAGAGAGAGGAAGCAGAGAGAAGCACAATTTTGAGAAATCAGGAGAGGCTCAGAGTGTGAGCTCAGCCCAGAGAATGCCCAGCTCTACAACTTGCAGGGCCCAGGGTGAAATGAAAACAATGGTTGCTTGTTTACAAGCAAGGGAGTGCCATTGAATGGTCCCAAATATTGGTGTTTTTCCTTCCACCATATTTGATTATTTATAAAATGCACAGGGGTGTATTTGTCAGCTCAGGCTGCCGTAACGAAATACCACAGATTGGGTTCAACAACAGAAATTAATCTTCTCACAGTCTGGAGACTAGAGGTTCAAGATTAGGGTGACATTAGTGCCATTAGGGGTCTAGTGAGATGCGCTTCCTGTCTTGTAGGCAGCTTCCTCCTCCCTCTGTGCTCCAAAAACCTTTCCTCTGTGGACACGGGAGGGGGTGGGGGGGAGAATGTCTATCCCACTTATAAAGACACCAGTGCTAGAAGATCAGGGTCTCACTCTTGTAACCTTATTTAACCTTAATTATTTCCTCACTGGCCTTATCTCTAAATACAGTCACAAAGATTAGGTAGGACTTCGACATATGAATTTTGGAGGGTACACAATTCGGTCTATGACAAGGGGTCATAGTGATACATGAGTAAGAGCATAAACTTACAAATTGCAGAAAATAATATTTTGGTGTCAATCTCACATAAAATAACAAATAATATACTACTAGTGTATAGCTTGACTGATCTTAAGACTTTTCTAGTTCACTTTTGTAAGTATATTATGTCATAACATTCATACTTTTAGCAACTTCCTTTTCCATTGATATTGAAAGCACTATGAATTGCTCTTGGAAAATTCAAGATTGCAAGTAACTTTTGATAATTTTTAATTGTGAAGAGGCACTATCAACTGAAGATCTATGCCACTGTTACCGGAGTTGCTAAGAGTATCTTCTGAGCTGTGACAACATTGGGATAAATTTCTGATTCATTTTTTGAAACACAAATGTTAGTACATTTGGAGCTAATGATTCTTACAGAACAGTTTTTTTAAAATAAGATTTAAGCCTTCATCCAAATCTGTTTGCTTCATGTTTAAGTCTGAATTTAATTTTAAATGTAAATTTGTAGAATGTATTTTAATATTTCTTCTGACATTTCCTGTAATTTGTAGAGATTATACAGGATACTGACTTCATGATTTGTATATAATTCGAACACCTGTTTAGGCATTTTATCACTGTGTCTTCAATTACAAGAGAAAATTCAATTTAAAATCATCTATTAATAATTGGTTCATCTGAGGTTTCCTATGAAAATGGTGTTCTTTTCCATCAGATGTGACATCTGTACATTGAATTTCTCTGTCTAAACTGGTGGATATTTGTCTTTACCATGTTGCAGCCATTTTCAAAACCAGAGTTTAAAAAACTATGAAAAATGCTAATTCTCCAATAGGCTTACTGCAATAGACACTTGTACATTTTCATTTTGTAATAACGTACTGACAATGTTTTACTGCTTGAGCACCAGCAGTTCCTGGCCAGCGATTTAGGATTTATGTCATGGCCCAGGGAAGGCTTTAGGGACAGCCATGAACTGGCCTCCTCACTCCAGGGCTATAGCTCCTGCTGCCATTCTTGCTGCTTTTCCTGCTGCCATTGCCATCATCACAACCAGTCTGGGCCCAGGTCACAGCTTTGGCCTGGGTAGCCAAGCTAACTGGTTGGCACATACATTGCCCACTGCTCTCCGTGCCCACGCCAACACGCGCATGTGCTAATCACATATTTCCTCTGCTTGAGTGTATGCTCCTTTGCCCAATCAGACTTAACTAGCAAAACACAAGGCCTCACTGGCCAGTTCTGGCACCATCCCTTAGGAATCCAAGCTGTGTTTACATCTTGTCCTTGGACGTCCATAAGATGACCCGCTCTCATTTTTTTCAAATCTTTATTCATTTTTAAAATTTTTTAAGAAGCTCTTTGTTTATTTTCAAGTAGTTGTTCACACTGGTTGCTGCCCGCCAGACCTGGGACCCAAACCCAGGAGTTTGTGGCCTGCGTCCTTCAGAGGCGATTGACCCAACTGCTGTTCCACCAGGGCGTGCCCCACTGTATTTTTTTTTAACGAAAGGTGCAGGCAGTAATTAAGGCAAGTAGGGAGGCAGACAGGAAGAGAGAAGAGGAGGAATAAGCAGTGTATTTATTTTATTTAGTTGTTCATCTTGGTCACTTCCCTCAGCCCCCAGGTCCCAGGTGGTGAACGTAGGTCCTTGGGATGTACACGAACTTCACCGATGGTAGCGGACTTATCTAGCAGACCACCAGGGCACGCTGCTGACTGTATTTTTATGAAAAACCCCTATTGCATAAGCACTTTGGAACGCTTAACTGTTGTCCTTCCCTTACTAAAAGAAAAGTTATTCTTTGCAGGGGAGCCAGAAGCCACCTTCCCAGAATTACTTACCTCTAAAGGCAATCATAACTCAGAGACAATGAAAATGAATCAGAAGTCTGCTGGAGATTTCTGGGAAATGCCTGCTTTCCTGATCCACATGCAGTCTTCTTTCTACTCCTCTTCTTCCTGCCCTGAATGCAGACATGATGTCGGGGGAAGCACGACCCTGCAACCATGAAGCAATGAGAAGATCAAGTTGGAACACTGTTCACTGATACCATCAGAAAGCAGTTACAACACCAACCTCAGGCTGCCAAACTCTGAATTTCTTGTTCTATTGGAAACACATGCTCTTATTTCAGACAGTGAGTCAGGGTTCTATTACAGGCAGGCAAATGCAGCCATAACTGAGAGACCCCCTTACTTAAGTTAGCTTGGGTGGTTTTTTTGTCTCCTGTGACTTGGTGATTGAGCTTCAACCATATTTTATGGGAGGCCTTTTGTGCACAAGGGTCCACCCACAAGAGCCTTCACATCTCCCAACCTGTTTCTGTAGCATTTTTTTTAGAAGATTGCCTGATGAGCCTGTTGATCTGAAAGTGAACCATGCATGGAATTTATACCCCCTGGCTGCTATTTGTAACCCTTGTCCTAATTGGAATGGTTTTACTACAGGATCAAGTAAGAGTTACATCCCTTGGGATTTTGGTATGGCACTCTTTCATGTCCTCACTCCTCGCTGTATATCTCTCCTGGGAACATTTCCTTAAAAGCTACTTTCACATGAATTCTCCGCTCAGGGTCCACTTCTGGGAAACCCAAGCTAAAATGCAATCCAAAGATCCCTGAATAGAACAAGTCTTATCATATGCTATAGACTGAATGTTTGTGTCTCCTCCGAATTCCTTTGCTGAAACCCTAATCCCCTGTTTGATGATATTGGAGGGGGGACTTTTGAGGGGAAATTAGGTCTTTAGGGTAGAGCATCCATAGTAGAATCTGTGTCCTTATTAAAGGAGAAAGAACTGAGATTTCTCTCTTTTTTAGGCATATACCAAAAAAAGTTCCCGTGAGCACCTAACCTAGAAGAGGGACCCTCGCCAAGAACCCAACTGTGCTGGCACCCTCATCCAGAACCATGAAAAACAAGTATTTGCTGTTTTATCCACCCAGGCTGTGATTACTTGATCAGCCCAAACTAAGACACTAGGGATTTAAAAGAAATTTAAATGTCAATCTGTTTTGATGTTTGCTGTACACTTGAGCCTCCAAGAAAAGTCAAGCTTTGCACTGTGCATCAGCTCGAAAGAAATTCCCGTCCTTCCTCACCTATCCCATCTATTAGCAGCCCAGGAACTTGGTGATAGTCAAATATAATTTGAGACTTCAAGCACATATATGTGTGTAGTAGTTCAAATATAACACAAATACAATCACCATAAGAAGAGAATGCCTCTATCTTGATACCAGAAAGATGAACAGAACACCACGTACACACAAGATACAAATCAGTCAAAGTGTAGAGTTAGGGCCACATCTTCCACACCTCAGGACAAATTTAGTGGGAACAGTGCTGTAGTAGGGTGTGGCTTCCTGGGGGAACACAGTTTGTCACCCCAACCTCCATATACCTCCCAACACTGTGCAGCAGGTCCTAGAATATTTCCATCTATGCCACTGCATTATAACGCTGATGAGATAGGAGACATACTGGCCAAAATTGAACAAAATGATGTTATTCAAGAACCTGATTTTGTATGTTGGCGTTTTGTTATAAGTTGAAGTTTCCAAGAATCTGACAATGATGTTAGTGAAGAATTAATAGTTGTACTTTCCTCATCTAAAGTCCTACTGATCTTGTTGCTCTTTTCTGTTGGCCATTCAAGACGGGTGTTTCATAGTTCTGTTCTGCATGTAAAAAAAAAAGTAACACCCTGATTCACAGTGCAATTCTCTTTTATCCTGATGCTATGAGCGTCCCCTTAATGTCAGTGGGACTGGAACTGTTCTGTAAAGCGCTCAGTCAATAGTTTCATTGAGAAAATTGAACCGTCTGGGTTTGTAAGCTCAAGACAAAACACTGAAGCCCTTCCCAACAGCTCGCTCCTAAGGGCTGAGATCAGGGGCAGATGGCTCTGCACTCCTGATGTGATTAGATTAGCTGTCACCGCTGGATGGCCAGTCTGGGGTATATGAAGAACAACACAGACAGACAGCTGGACGCAGAGGTGCCATTCCATTCAACAACTGAAAGCAAAGTGTTCCTTTAAGTTTTAAGAAAACACAATTTTTTGAAAATGGAAAATGTCTTCCTGTCTGTCTTAACAACATTCACTCTGGCTTTCAGTGAATCTGTCGTTCTAGAGCTCTATCAAACAAGGCTTAGAAAATGTCCCAATCAAAAGCACCATCAGTTTCATAGTCTCACAGAATTATAGGACTGGAAGGACACTTTGAGATCACTTGGTGTTCAGCCCTTTTGTGTTTCAGAGGGAGGCCAGCGACCTCTTGAAGTTCTGGCTAACATCGCCATACACGTCACCGAGCAAGATGGTGTATGAGTGTAAGCTGAAGGGTTTTTGGTTGCATAAATCAGAAAGTTCCAACCACTATCAATAAAGGAAAGGAAGGTGTGTGGTGAAAGAACCCTGGAGGCTCTCACAGAATCCAGACCCAGAGATGCATCTGAGACTCAACAGAAATTTGAGACACTCAAGAGCCCTCTGGAGCTCATCATGCACCTTCCTCTTCTCAGGAATCACAGGGTTTCCTGCATTTCTACTCACTCACCTTGAACACAGCCCAACACACCTGCCCCTCAGGTGCCTGCCTTTGCCGACTCATTGTCCCCAGTGCCCAAGAGGGAAAACAAATTGCCCCACTCAGTCATGGTAACCCAGTCACTGGAGAGACTACTGAGGGAATCCTGCAGCCAGGTGTCCAGTTCTCCTAGTCACCCAGTGCTTGGAGATGGGACAATATCATCTGTTCAGCTGCGCAAGAATCCCTAAGGCAAGAAACAACTGGCACCTCTAATAACATGAAATGATCTGCTATCCTGAAAAGTACATATCATTTCAAATTAGAGTTTACGGAATACAAACGCAGTCTAACATATGGTGTATCTTTTATTGTGCTGTATCATGTCTACAGTTAAATGAGAAAAATCATCAACAGAAAGCAATGAGATGACTGAGAAAATTTAATAACCAATTAAAAATTTTAAGTTAAAAAGTTGTCAAAACATCATTAAAAAGGAAATGACAAGTTAATTAAATGTATAAGAGAGAACAATCATATCTAAGGTTATGTAGGTAGTGCGTGCAGAAGATACAGTCTCATGAAATGTTTCTGGTAACATATTGGTATAACTTTCTGGAAACCTTTTCGCATGCTTTACCAAATTATTGCATCAAATTATATAATTTTAGTAGTAATTTATGAGATGTATTCTGGTAGTTATGTAAGTAGATATTTATCATGGTATCTCCTAAAATACAGGCAAATTATTTTCAAATGTATGACAATTAAATTTTTTTAAATAATTGGTGATATTATAAATATTGAGATGATTTGAGATGCTAGAAAAGAATATATGCAAAATAGTTTATACAAAATGTATTTCTAGATGGAATTTTTTACACTACCTGTGATTTTAATTTTCTCTTTGGCTTTTTTATATTTTCCATAATTTTATAATGTACAATTGTTTTGCTATGAGTAAAGGAAAAATGCAAACATTCACAAAGACACAAAAAGGAAATAAAATTTCAGAATAGGAATACATGGGAAAACATTGGAGTCATTCTCTTTAATATCAATACTGATGAAAACGTCAAATGTAAAACTAATACTTAACACTTTTATATCCTATCAATTTAAGAAATACATGGAAAACAGTTTAGAAAAACTAACCAAAGAGTATAAGATAGTCTTCTTGAGCATAACAGTCACAAGTCATAAAATATAAAATAGTAATAAGGAAAATATACAAACTTGTAATTCACACAAAAAAAATCATATCTAACTTATCTTCCTAAAAATTTGATGAGGACTAAGTAAAAAAAATAGATTTGAAAGCTCTTTAATCTAAAAAATATTACAATGGTAGTAATAATACTTGTATGAATGTGTTGTTTTAAGAAAAATATTGGTAGCATTACTACCCATGGAGATGTCTCTATCTCTATGCTTTTCCTAATAAACTTTTCAAGCGCTATCAAAACTTAAAAAAATAAAATTATAGGATGCCACCCAAGAAATAACCAGTATTCTCCCACTTGATGAAAAAAATTCATTTTATAACATTCGTGTATACTTGCTGATGTCCAGGAGACTAGAGATGCAAAAGAAGTGGTTTCTATCCTGTAGGTCTCATTACCCTACACCCTTCTGGGTTCAGCATCTATAAACATCAAAATATAAAGAGAGGGCACTAGAAAGGACACTTCTAGAAGGAGAAGAAGCTCACAGAAGGTCTATGAGAATGTCTGTTGTCCTGCAGATGCCACACACGATCTCATGGCCCAGGTCATGTCCAGCCCACCCCATCCAGAATGGATACGTGCACTGGCATTCTTCCCTAGAGGAAGCAGAATTGAGAGAGGCCTACAAAGCATGACAGGGAGAAGACAGAGGGTTCGAGAGACAAGTGTCTCCAGAAATACTGATAAGGCAACATCAACTCTGAAGGTACTGGAATGGAAAGACATGTAAGACTTAAAATATCCACTTATCCAAATAAAGACAGCCAATATGTTTCGACTCAGCACTTCCCTTACATTTTTTATTTCAGCCTCTCAGAGATCTATCACTTCAGGGAATTTTAGGCAACCTAACATGTGCTTACATCACATTCATGAGAGTATTCGTGGCTTGCTGCTCTGCCTCACTGCATCAGTTTCTCAACCTGGAATGCTTACCTGATTTCAGACTACACGCTTAGTTTTAGGGGCCTCTTGCCATAGCAGCCAGGCCAGCTAGGGAAAATGAGCCTGTGTTTATTCCTTTATATTTAATAATTTACACATGGTCAACTAACCTTGCGGTGCCATTTGACTGACTATATTCATTATACTCCATCAAATGCAAGAACTTTGAAATTCGTGAAACAAATATTAAGTAGACTACTTGCAAGTACCCTAACTCAGACACAAATCAGAGACTAAATTAAAGATATGGAGCCCAGAGTCTATATTATTCTATATATCAAAAGGTATGATGGTAAAAAAACACTCCAAACTTGCTACCTGTAGTAGACAAGCACTGTTGACTTTCTACCTTTGGTCACTTTCCAAGTCTTAGGCACTGAGAATTGGATTACTGCATTCAAATAGCTTTTTTTTTTTTTTTTTTTGAAGATTAAAGAGAAATTGGAAGAATGACAATAAAGATTGCAGGAAATGCTTTTTTACTTTTAAAAAAAAAAAAGTCTTCCCACCCTCTTGCTACACCTATACGTGCAGTTTCCCCTCAGGTGTTTATTTAAGATACTATCAGAGATTAGATGAATAATTGCTTTGCTTCTGCGCTCAGCCACATGCACTAGAAAGGCAAGAAATGGAATTTGATTGAAGGCAGCGATGAGCACCTCGGATTATCAAAAAGGCACACTCCAGTTGGGAAAAGGAGCATGAAGGAAAAAAAGGCACAGTTTACCCTCCTCCCCCATACCCTCCACACACACCTGGAGCCTCTCTCTACCTATTTCTGGCCCTCATTCTACCATATGAGATACCCAAAGAGAACCCTTCCCTGCGGGCCTGAGCCATGTACAGATCCATCAGAACTAATGCTGGCATGTATCCCTTGCTCTGAAAAGGAAACTCAGAACATCCCACTATGAAATAAAGCTCTGCAAACACATATATCTCCAAGATGTAACTTTGCGCATTTTTGCACTTATATTACATCAATTCTAAAAAATAATGTAGCATATCACTGGCTAATTCCACATTAAGCAAGTTCAATGTTAACAATCTACAACTATACAAAATATAAACTGAAATGAGTAGGTTTTAAAAGAGTTTGTCTTATCTATAAAAATATAGTATATGTGTATTAGGTAAATACAGAAAACATAAATAAAAACATTTTAAAATTCTTCCAGAGACTAAGACATGATATAGGTATATATTTGAGCACGAATTATAGCATATTACACACACTTGTCTGCACCGTTTTATTTGATTTCTATAAATGTAGTAATACAGTTGAGAAGTCCTTTTATATTGTTACATAAAGATCTTTCATTATTTTTGAAGGCTGTGTAATAGTCCATTGCCTCAATATTCCATGTTATTGAATCAGTTCCCTATTCATGAATATTTGTATCAAATCCAAGCTTTTTAATATGTCTTTATATTTCTTTTTTCCTAGTTGTACAGCATTCAATGTTTCCATATCATTATATATTCTTTCCAGATAAGATTTTAATATATGGCATATTTAATTTTATGTACTTATAGTAATTTATTTAATTAATCCCTAGCAGGCAAACCTGCTATACAACTTCAGTTCCCCTCTCACTGACAATGTTTTCTTATACTAGATTTCTAGACATGTACCCAAAGAACATGTAATTATTCACATTCTTAACACATAATTTCAAATTATTTTCCAGGTGAAAATGAATGCCATAATAATCCCACCCACTGCCCCTATCAGCACTATTATTAGTTTTTTTAATTTTTGCCAATTTCTTATGCAAAAACATCTATCTTGCATGATGCCTTTCAGTTAAAATGATGAGTGTCACCGCACACCAAAACAAGGCCCTGGACATACAGTCATGAGTAAAGTCCTCCTTCAAGAAGTTTCCATTCCATGAGGGGGAAGCAATAAACAGATAAACATAACACAACCTCAGGAAAGAAGCTCTGTGAAGAGAAATAAATCTGGCACAAGAGAAGGATACTATGGGGTGTGGGGAAGAAAGTTATGGGAAATAAGAGACTATGGAAAGTCTTTCTAATAAGGACACATCTGAGCAGAAACCTAAAAAGTAAAAGAGAGAAAAATGGGGAAGGAGTTTTCTAAGTATAGAGGAGCAGGGTCCTAAGGTTACAACAAGCCAATTTCAGCAGGTTTTCAAGACAGTAGATGTGCCCATGTGAAACCCGTGATGTGAAGAGAAGGGTGGACCCGGTCAGAGCATATGGGGCCTGTCAATCAAGCGGATTTTATTCTCTCGATAAGAGGAAACGATGAGTTTTAAGCAATAATCTTATCAGACATAGATTTTTTAGATCATTCTATTAAATCAAGATGCAGAACTTTATTGTTCATATTCGGTAATCTGTGTAGAAATGGTGAATTCATTGGATAGTCTGGAAGCAAGTACAGCTAAGTACTTAACATTATCAATAGGTTCCTGGGAACCTTAACTTTAAGCAAAACAACATGTGACAAAACCAGATCCTAGAACATCTTTCATTCGACACTGGCTGAAAATTCTTTTTTTTAATCAATGAAATGATGTTCAATGAATTGTCATTATTTGAGGAGCTGATGTACAAGAAACAAAAAGGAAGTGTGTGGGCCGGAGGAAGAGTGACTCCATTTATAAATACTAAATCGTCTTTTGTGTATTTAAAATGGTGTACCTTCATGTTAGTACTCCCAACTGGAATGAAATAATTTGTGAGGCAGTAAGGTGTAAGACTGGAGGAGGGGAGACCAGAGAGGAGCCTGTTAGAGCAGCTCAGGACAGGCAGTGGAGGTCTGACCTCCAGAAATGAGGTGCAGGTGTCAAGAAATTATGGGATTCGGAATATGTTTTGAAGGTAAAGACCTTGATGATGGATTCTCAGAAAGGAGAGGAATCAGCAATGACCCCAGGGTTTTGTCCAGAGCAACCCATGTGGAAAATGGCACCACTTACCAAGATGGGATAGACATGAGAACAACGGGGTGGAGGTGACATGGAAACAACCAAGAGGGTAGGGAGTCCCAGAAACCGAACGAGGAGAGCATTTCGAAGAAGAGCATGGGAGCAACCTCAAATGTTTGCCCCAAATCCTTACCTGCTTTCTCCAAAATCTACCCCTCACTGTATCATAGACCCCACCAGTCCTTCAAGGCACCCGCAAGAGTTCCTGCTACTTTAAAGTCATGAAGCCACCCTAGTTGCAGTAATTTCTTCCCTCTACTAAACTTGTCATTTTTGTCTATCCTTCATCTCGTGATGATCATGTATTGGGCAATAGTTATCCATGCTTAGGATCTAAACTGTGATTTTTTTAAGTCATTTGAGCAATATATATCTGTTACATTATGTCCTAAACTATTATTTTTTTAATATAAATCAGATTGGCAAATTCCACCTACTCCTCCTAAATCTGTGCTTCCAAACTGCCTGTTCTTCCTGTTGAAGTAAATGCTGAGAACTGGCTTCCCCTAACTAAGACATAATCAAGGAGAACGCCCAGCAGTTAAAATGCATCATTATGTACATCAGGGTTGGTCCATACAGCTATTTCTCTGCATTCTAGACACAAACATCAGCACTACAACATCCTTCAAACAGAACTTCCTCGTTTGGTGAAATAAGTCCTGGGCAAAGGACCAGAAAGGCTGGATTCCAGCTCTACTTTGGCCTAATCTTTCACTTCTCTGTCTCTAGCTTCTTTTTGGTACTGATTTTATTACACTACACCACTGAGCTGTGTTTTGCTTTTTAACATTCAAAAGTGGGACGAGGGGCTTGTTGGAAGCTATAAGAATGGGATGGAAGCTTCTCCTGAGCTTTCCCACCCACACAGCAGCCCGCAAAGCTCCTCTACCACCTGAACCCCAGGCTAGTTCTTGGGGACGCACTTAGAACCATACCACTAAGTCAAGTTTTCCTAAGCGATAGCATCCACATACCAACTTATGCTTTTTCCCAGAGTCAGCATCTACCAGCTGCTGTTCATGCATCCATCCATTCAATAAATAATTACTGAGGCCAAACTCGGTGTTGGGGTCTCAGCAAAAACGAAGTCCCTCTCCTGGGCCCTTGGAAAGCAGTGATCACGTTCCAGATAGCTAAATCTCCTGGTGTTGAGTCCAGACTGAATTCTGTCAGACCTGGTTTATCTGCATTACAAAAGAGTTCTGCCCCTTATAATGATGTGATTTGGCCAAGTGATACAATTTTCCTTTGCTTCAGATAAGTTTCTTATAAAATGGAATTCAACTGAGCTCGTTGTGAAGATTAAATGAGGAACTATATACAAAGCACTTAACACCAGACTAGGCACACAGTTTACACTTGATAATAACTATTTTTCTAATCTACTTTCTTTTTTAAATGAAGCAATTTATTTAACTTTATTCTAAAACTAAATTGCATAGAGGTATTTCTCACACACTTGAAGACAGATGCACAACAATCCTATTTGAAAATGTTCTTCACACCTAAAGCCATGACGGGTGCCTCTGTAGTATGTATGACACACTCGGGAAGCGTAAATGTTTTCATTTCTTCTAGCATGACCAGTCCATGCTCTCACTGAATATTGTGGAAGGACTTTATTTTCTCTTGAGTACTATTGACACTCTTTTCCATCTAAAGAAAAGTCATAGGTGCTTAATTGATGCAGTGTTTCATATGCAGGTAACGGCCCGGACCTATTTCTTCATCATACAGGTAAGGATCAAAACCACACAAGTCGTGATGAGGGGTCTTAGCCAGGGCACTAGGGAGTCCCAGGCTAGAAACCTTGCTAGTGTCTGATTGTGTCTTCACATAAAAGCAGCCTTTTTAAAAAGTCAGACCTTTCCTAGGGCCTGCCTTTCCAAGCCTACCTCATTCAACTACACAAAAAACTTTCCATTACTGTGAATTACCTGCTGGCTATTGAGAGTCTTAAGGTGACCACAGAGGTGGGATCTGAGACTTGATCACAGAGCTTTTCTAGTGACTGGACTATGGCCAGCCCTCTGTGTAGCTCAAGAACTCCCCCTATAGACATCCAATCTCTGCTTATTAACCAGAAAGTACCACCCATGCCCCGCCCCCGCTACCAGATACAAATTACAATCAGATTGGTGACCATATTTGGGTATAGTAAAAAGATCTGGGTTCTAGTCCCAGTTCTGTCTGTTACCAGCCTGTTGCCTGGTAACTGGGCAGGTATAACCCACTCAGCCTTATCTTCCCCTTTTGTAAAACAAGGAATGTGTTTGATGGGATTTCTAAGGTCCCTTCCAGGCAGTCTAATTGCAACCACGTCTCTTCTCCATGACAGCTCTTCAAATATTTAACCGCAGTGTTCACGTCATCTCTTCCTCAGCAAACATCCCCTTCTCTTCCACATGTCCCTGTCATGCCTGGTTTCCAGATCCCTCTCTGCTCTGGTCAACCTCCTCTGGACGGGGGCCAGCTCATCAGCTCGGTTCAGATAAGGGACACAGCAGAGCCTGCCTGAGACCTCTTCCAGGGCACCTGCTCATTGCCAGAACCAAGGCTGTCTGCCTCAATTAGAACATCTGGTCACCTTCCATTGTCTCCCTAATCTTATTGCAAAACCACTGGCTTCACAGACACAAGGGGTTAGATTGAAATGTTGGCTGTTAGGAAAGGACAGAAAAGGTACCTGTTGATGCATAACCTCATGTCTTCCAAGAAACTTATTTAAGAAATAATAAACATTAAGAAAACTCCTTTTAAGAACTATGAAGCTCCTCGGCTATTTTTTCTGAAAGCCAGAGAGAACCATTACTTCTACAATTAGTGTCCAGTAGACGAACAGTCGAGAAGAGAATGCTGCCACCTTGTGGTAGATGTTATGCTGCAGAGAAGATGTGCTGTCTCCCCTCTTAGCGTTGTGGTCATATGATTGCAGTCTCCACCCAGAAATCGACCTAGATGAAGTAGATCTAGATCATGATCGAGGTGGATCATGCTAGATGGGGGCTCTGGGGGCATATGGCCAGGGCTCCAGACTGGATGGGGACTCTGGGGGTACATGACCGCACATTCCTATGACTGGTCCCTGCGATTTCAAGTTTCACGTACCCATCTCTAAGCGATCAGAAACACTAGCTTCTCCCCTGACAAATGTATCTTCTTTCCTCTGAGTATCGCATTGCAGGGCCCTGGAAACCAATGTACCAAGAGCAAGAGCGACTGTATGTATCTAATCCAGTGAGAATCCCTGAGGCAAATTTCAGAAAGTTTATCATCCTTAAAATAACTTATTTTTCCCCATCACTAACTCACAAGTTCTTTTAACTGGGGAACATGGTGCAAAAAAGGAGGTAGCAAATTAATAAGTAGTAGAAACGTGTGACATTAAGCTCATTTTAGAGCACAAACTGATATTTACCTAAGTACTTTTTTTTCCAGAGAGCTACAAATAGAACTGCTGCTATCTTAGAGAAAAAGGCGAAATTATTCTGGTTAAACAAGCAAGGAGAAGAAAATCATGAAAAGAGAGAGGATGGAAACATAAACAATCCCCCTGCACCTCATAAACCTGTCATTTATGAGGGGAAGGGTTTGCCAAACTACCAGTTACATAGGGGAGCTGCCCGGCCACATGCAAGATGCTGGCGTGTCGCAGGAGATTATTCACACATTGGGGCCCTTGCCTGAGAGTGGTGCATTGTTCCCTCCAGTGCAGGGGACGAAAAGAGATATAGGAGGAAATATCCAGAAAAAGATCAGGAAAGATCAGCAACAAATCGTGACAGAGATTAAATTCCAGGGTGGGGGTGGAGGGTGATAAAAGGAATATTAACCTGTACTACCTTTCTTACTTTTTGCAAATAGAAAGTATTCATTTATCACTTGTGGTGTTTACAAAATGTGTTAAAACATACTGCAAAAATGCACTAGGATCATGGGCATAGATTGCACTACTGGCTTAGTTCAGCTCTTTCTACATATCACTAGCCTTGGATAAGTCGCTGAAACTCTTAAAGCATGGTTCCCTTCTCTGTAACATGACAACATCAGGATGGCTGTGTTGACCGACACTGTACTGTTTACTGAAATGTACTTGACCCTAAACATTAAGATTACTGCCCAGACCAGAGAGAATGCAGCTTTTGAAGCTAGAGGCAAAGAAGTTGAAAAGGAAAATAAAGCGCATGATGGTTCTTTTAAATATTCATGTGCTGCGATGACTATTTTATAAAAGGATTTGCAAGGTACCTGCTTTCTGGAAGCAAGGACCCCCATGCCCACCTGGGGATATTCTAATCCTGAGAGCCTTCTGTCTCTCCCTCCAAAAATGTTCAGTGGAGGTGATATCACCCCCAAGGAGCAATTTTTGCTTAAAAAAAATCTTCTACTTTACTGGTGAAAGAACAAATATTCGTATAGTACATACACAGATATAGAATATATGTGTGATATCAAATGTTCACGGGAAGCAGCCTTAGAAAAAGCATCTAAAACTATGCCTTAGGGGGTGACAGTGAAAAACAAGGTTGAGATAGCCGACCTTACACAGCAAGCACTCTGAGAGCAGAGCTTCTGGGTGTGCACTGTGTGGTTTGCACACTGCCGAGGGCACGCCAGTGCACACTGGGACCACCACCGACATACTGAAAGGAGTGGGAAGAGGAAGGAGGCACTGGCATCCAGGGATCCACTTGGGGCCACAAACCAGGAAAACATGTAAAACAGGTTTAAACAATACCAGTGGCTGGCTTCACTCGGAGTCCAGGGCTACCCTAGTGAGAAGCAGCGATGAGAGACTTCTCTGGGCTCAACTGCAGGACTGGACGCACAGGAGTTTTCTGGAACCAATCACAGGGAAGGGGGCGGAGCTTTGCGGCCGGCCCGGTCCTCCGCCCCTGAGGCACACGCCCTGCACCCGGGCAGGGACTGGTGAGACCCAAAGAAAATTGGCGTTCTTTGAGGAATAACAAAGAAATGGGATGACTCTGGTGTCTCCGGTAGCTGGGATGCTGACGTGCAGATCGCATAGCCCAGGGGCCTGGATTCTGGACCTGGGCTTGGATGAAAAACCAAAAATTATGAAAGCCTAAATGAACAGAGATGTTTCTTCCCCTCTTCTCCCCTCCACTGCCCTCCCTTTCCCTGCCCTGTCCTCTTCTTCCTCTCATTCCTCCCTACCTCCTTCCTTTCCTCTGCCTTACTTTATCTCCTTTCCTTCCTTCCTCTCTTAAAAAAATAATTCAGAAAGAAAGGAAGGAAGGAACGCATGGATGTTCAGGAAAGCAATGAAATTCATTAGTTACTTGCTCAGACATTCCTCAGAAGTTTTATTAGGAGAAACAGATTTCCATGGTGTTCCACCTATATTGTACTAGATCTTTACGAAGCAAACAATTTTTAAATTAATTATCTTGATCACGTTTATTTTGGCTAGTCATACAATTCAGAGAAACTATTGTATTTTTCACAGTGTCTGCACATTTTACAATATAGTGTGGTCTCTTATTTAAGCAGTGCGAGATATGTTTTTTACCTCAGACTTTTTCTGAGAGAAGGAATATAGTATCCGAACAGAAACACAGATCTAAGGACCTGGTCAGCAACGTTGAAACCTTAGCTTTTTGAGTTAGTGGGTGATACTAAACAAGTCTTTCTCCAAGCTTTTATTTCACTTATGAAATAAAGATTATCAAAGTCCCTGCCATCCCTAAGATTCTATGTGTTAGAGCACACTTCTACTATATTACAGATTATAGAGCTGGTGAGGGTGGGAGGGTCCTTACATTGCTTCTTTTTCTAAATATTGAGTCCTATTTATAAGTTTTCTGATATTTTGTACAGAAGCAAGCTGTCAATTATAATGCTGCTTTGATAGGAAAACATAATCCATTTAACCATAAACCATGTCATATTATGGTTTCCAAGGGGGAATATTTAGACTAACAGAAGGATCCTGTTGTATACAATTTAAATGATCGCAGTCAATCCCTAGGATGGATGGATGGATGGACAGATGGATGGATGGATGGATGGATGGATGGATGGACGGGCAGACAGATGAACAGATAGATGGGCAGACAATTAGATAACTGAATTAATTGATGTTCTTGCTATTTAATATTAGGTACAATTCACAGGTGACACTGAGGAAATTAAGTGGCAGATGCATGTCTTTCAGCAATTAAGGGTGCTGGACATAGTCCCTATTCTAATAATAGGACCATGGAAGGGCATGCAGCCTGTATCCACAGTCTCAGCACACTGTATTCTCCAACTTCCCAGAGGTCTCACTGGCATTAGACTCTCCACTTTCTTTCTACTAACACCCCTGAGCAGTGTGCGGTCCTTGCTGAAGGAGGCCAGTGACCCCAATGGAGTCTGCAATAGTGAGGAAAATCTCTGGTGGTAGATACACTTCCCCAGTCCCTTTTCCTTATGGATTCAGGTTTTACAGATTTCTACCAAAGAGTCAGAATATGTTTTCTTCTTACACAATATCCCATATTAAAATTTTAAAAATAAACACATTCACAAGCACAAACACCACACACCTTGAGCCACTTCCAAAGTCAGTAAAAATTTTAGATGATTAAGACTGTAATGAATGATCGGTGTTTCCAAGAGGTATTTTAATCTAGAAGGACTTTTTGAAAGGAGCCTCCCATGTTGGCTGGTGTTTTCATTAAGTATTCCCGACTAGTCCACGAAGCCCAGCTGACAAAAGCAAACTCTAATATCCTGGCTCAGAAACTCCAGGCATGTGTTCCCGCACGTCCTCCTCCAGCGAAGCCCTCCACTGTCAACACTACCCCGTGTGATGGTTGCTTTTGTGGCCACTTCCTGCAGCTGCCATCTGGCTGATTAGAAGGGGGAAAGGCCTCTGGTGACAAGCCCTCAGGGCACGACTCCAACCCTTTGGAAATAGAAGGAAGTGCTTGGGACTCTAATTAGACACCAGGAACCACTAATAAATAGTTCAAGCAATCATAACAGAAGGGATGGGGCTGAAAGAAGTTGATCCTGTCACGCTCCATATTCCACACTCTGTTCATATTCTTTCATTTTAGAAGCATCTCCTCTATGCTATTGTGTTGTTTGAGTTACAAATCTGAGAGTCAGATCATGGCCCCATTATTAACAATCTACAAATTTCTGTCCTGCATCTGGCCTATGAGCTACTCAGTCATTCACTAGTGAATGTCTATTATGCACCAGATATAAAGTTAAATTCTGGAAATGCAAAACAAATCAAGTGCTTCAAACAGTGGATGCAATACTCCTTCTCCTTGTTGATGTGTTTCTTATTTTTTTCCATGTATTTATTTTTGAATTTTTGATCAATATACCAGGGTCAGAGCCCAGACTGGATTGGAATCCCAGCTCTAACTTTTATTAGTATGTGACTTGGACAAGATATTTAGTATCTCTGGGCTTCCATTTCCTTATCTGCAAAGTGGGGGAAATGATAACTTCTATTTTGTGGAGGTGCTTAGAAGATGTTAGATAAACAGGACCTGTTACCTATTACTAATGACCCATCATTTTCTCTAGTGTCATCAACAATGACATTGTCTTGTATTTCATTGCCATGAGAATCATACCTGAGATCACAAAGGCAACTTTGGAACTGTCATATAATGTCAGAAGTTAGCATGAAACACTCTAATTAAAGTTCTGATTACTAATTTCATTAATAGAGAAACTGAATATTTCTTTATAGATTTATTATCCCTGTGTCAGGGGAAGGTTTGCAGAGTCCTGAATGTGGGTGTTTCTGATACATTTAGGGATAATCAGGCAATTTATCTTTGTAATTTTTAGAGAGATGGAGTTTATATTTCCTTACAAAATAGAACGTTATCTGTCAATGTTCTAAGAGTGAAGCATATTCATTATAAAATACTTGGAAAATACAGCAAAGCAGAACAAAACAAACAAACAACAAAATCTCTCAAAATCCCTATGGAAATAAACACTAAGAACATTTTCATATACATCCTTCCATGCATTTTTATGAACACATATTTAATACAACAGTAAAGATAAGTTAATCATTGTTAAAAACTGAACATATGACAGACACTATTCCAAGAGTTGGCATGCACTGACTGACTTCATTTTCACAGTGACCTGTGAGATAGGCTACCAATCATACCTCATTTACAGCTGAGAAAATCAAGCCACAGTGATGTTAAGTAACTTAGTCTAAGTTTACTTTTTAAGCGGTGAAGCCAGAAAAAGGAGGCAGAGCCACAGCTGAAAGCCCAGCAGTCTGGTTTCTGAATTCATGAACTAAACCACTATACTACACTGCTATTCCAAACTACACAGGTTATTTTTTTACTTAAAAACATAAAGGAAAATTTTTTCCAGGCTTGGTGAACCCTGGTGGCCTAGTGATTTAAACCAGACACAGTCCACATATGTCCCAAGGTCCCCAGTTCAAGACCCGGGATCAGGGAAACAACCAAGGTACACAACTGAATAAAATAAATAAAGTGCTGTTCCCTCCTCTCCCTGCCTGCCTGTATCTGTTCACCTTCATTCCTGCCTACACCTTTCCTTTAAAAAAAAAAATTCTTTCCAGGCTCTTAATATAAACATATAATTCAATAATCCTAGTATAGTCCATATATACATATATACATATTTTATAAATTTTACTTTTAATAGTATCTCTTCTTTACAGCTTTATAAATAAATATATATATATATATAATATCTTTATTAACCAATCCTCTATTGCTGAGCATTTAGGCCATTTCCAATTTTTTACTATTATAACTTGATTATCACCTCTATAAACATAAATAGATCCATATCTATTTATTTTCTCCGAATAAATACTTCTTTGTAAAACCTCAGATCGAAGAGTAGTCACTGTAATGATTGATGCAAATTTACCCTCCAGGAGACTTACAGCCAGCAGGCTGTGAGGGTGTCTATTTTCCCCACACTTTTATCACCACTGATACAATTTTTGTTAAGCTGAAAAGTGAAAACATCATTACTTTCAAATCTTCTATTTCTCGGATTAAATATTTATTACCATATGTATTTGTTTTGAAAATTTCCTTTCCTGCCCTTTTTAATGGAGCTTTTGCATTGTTCTTACTGATTGTAATTTTTGTGTATTAATATTAACTTTTTGTCTAATACTAGGTTTTGAAATGTTTTCCTTAATGAGGTTGGTAGAGATTTTTTTGCCCAATAATAGCAGTTAAAAGTATAAATAGATCTCTCAACGCCAAGTTTTGTTTTCTTCTAGTTTTTCATTAAGTCACTCTTTAAAAATTAAGGTTTTCATACAACTATTACAGGTGTGGCTAAGAAAGGCTATTTCTATAAAGGTAAGAAAGCACGCCAGAAAAAATACTCCGTTGAAGACCCAGGTTTTTTACTAATTGTAAAGTCGGGGGAAAGCAAACTATGAGGCTGATAGAGAAACAATTTCACAGCTGGGGAGTCCGAAACTGAGTAATTGAGAGACTTGGCTCGAGTCTCCCAATTACTAATTGATGAATCTGAACCGCGACCACCTGGCTTCCACGCCTGCGCGCTGCACGGCTGCACTGCTCTGAAACACTAAGCCATCGCTTCCGTTCCCGCACCCGCAGGGTCTGACACTGGCCATTTATGGCTTTATCTTAATATCTCCACGAGGTGATCCTTACGCTGGTCTGAGAAGTTTTGGTTCACCTGTGGGTGGCAGCCCCTGGAAGTCGGAGTGTGTTCTGGTCGTCGGTAAGGTCATTTTTCTTAGGACTCTGATGAGCAGCGGGCTTTGGGGGTGGCTCCAGCCCTTGGCGCAGGGCCAGGCACCTAATTTACCCGACCCAGTGCAAAATGCAAATGCGAAGTCCCTTGATTAAAAGAAAACACAAATAGGAAAGGGGGCTTTCCCTTGATTCCAACATCTCTTTTGCCCTTTCGTGATGTTTCTTTTTTGCTATTAAATGCCACACTCTCAGGACTGCGGAGACACATAGAGGTAGGAGCAGACCCGCCGAAGCGCTCCGACCCTGCGCTGAGACTCGGCACACGGAGCATGCGCACGAAACCCGCTTTCCCGGGCGCGCAGGCCTCCGTCGGGGTGGGGGTGGGGAGAGTGGGGGAACCCGGCTTGTAGTGTTGGGGGCGGGGCCTGGTCAGGTTGAGATTCCAAGGCCTCAACCAATATCCAATGGAACTTCACTTAAAAGACATCCAAAGATACATCAGGATAGCAAAAAAAAAAAAGAAAAAAAGAAAAGAGAAAGAAAGAAAGAAAATTGGAAGTAGGGGGTCCCTTCTGGGTGGGGGACCCAGGGTGACTTCGTTCCCTTGAAGCCGGCTCTGCCCTGGCTTGTCTTTCTCTATAGGAGAGCTTCTTCCCTCCCGAACTCGGGTCTGCGCGCACTGAGTCACGCTATCTTACTTCCTCCTCTCTTCACCAGCCAGCTCGCCAGCACTAAGCTGGCAGAGATAAACTTAAACCGCCACAAAGAAAGGCAAGATGTCCTTCTGGGTGAGGTTGGTGAGAGAGTCAGAAGTGCATTCCACTTAATTACCAGGAGAAATTCTCTAGGACCTCTTTTGATACTATTCGGAGAACCAATTAGCCAGAACCTCTCATTTAGATGCAACTTGAAGATGCTAAAACAAATAACCAGGGTACTGTATTTTAACAGCTTAAACAGCTCTATTTGTTTAGTTTAAACAGATGAATAGCTTTCCAGAAATATACCGAAGAGCACTTGGGGCTTGATGAATGCATAACAATGACAGCTGCAAAGTCACAAAGGAAGTACCATTTAGGTGCCATTTGCTAATGAGCTATATTTGCTGAGAGAAAGAAAAAAAAGTTCTTGAAGTAATGTAAAGCCCAAGCCAAAATAGAAACCTTTTTCCTATCTACTTTATGAATTAACAGTTGGATTATTAGTTTGGTATATGGTCTAGTTGCCATCAGCCAGGAGTGGGTTATAGCCTTTGATAGGAAAGACTATCTCAGAGGAAATGTCAACTTCTCATTTAAATTGAAATTAGATTCACAGGGTACTTATATAATAGCATTTGCTTCTTCTTCCGTGTGTTAACGATGAGGTACATACATATGCCTAAGAATCATATTTTTCTACTTTCTAGGAGAATTTCTACAAACACAGGGGACATTTGCAATTCTGGTGAATACAGTTAAAAGCAGTACTAAAAATGTGAAAATCTTTTCAAATATTCTCTTCAGCTTTAAGGTGATGTATTCAAAATAACTGAACAGTTTCATGAACTTTGAATTCAAGCAAGGATTTTAAACATTAAGTTTGCTGTTGTATCTCTGTGGCTCAGATGACTAGGGTGGCCAAGGTGCAGGCCATGGATAAGCCTATGAGACCCTCTTTTCTTCGGTTTATTCAAAGATGGTTTTTAAAAGTTAATTGAATTGCTTTTTGCCCTAGAAAGCCTAATCTTAATATAGGTGATTTTTATTATTTTTTAATTGGTGCAACACTGGTTTTTAGCATTATGTAGGCTTCAGGTGTACAGCATTATAATTCGACATTTGTATATACTGCATTGTGGTCCCCTTTACCCAATTTACCCAGCCCCTCGGCCCCAGCCCCACTAGTAACCACATTCTGTTGTTAGAATCCAAGGGTTGGTTTGTTTTGTTTTCTTATTTTGATTCTCTAGCTTCCTCATATGAGTAAAATCATACAGTGTTTGTCTTTCTGTCTGACTTCACTTAGCACACCACCCTTCAAGTTTCACCCATGTCACAAAAACATATATAAAATGTCTGAGACGTAATCTAGTGATTCTATACTACATCTCCTTGGTGGACATCGGGTGGCTTCCATTTCTTGGCTATTGTGAATAGTGCTGCAATAAACATAGAGGTGCATATGTCTTTTCCAGTTAGTGCTATTATATTCTTTGAATAAATACCCAGAAGTGGAATAGCTGGATAGAATTTTCAATGACGTTGTTAACAGTGTAAGCCTAATGGTAAACATTTTCCTGAATTTAGAGAGGCTTGTCAATTCACAGCTGAAGAGTCTGATCAGAGAAATGGTCTGCTTCTTAGTAACTCACAACGCTTGTGCATTTCACACAATAAAATAAAGGTTATACACAAAGACTCCTAGCAGTTTTGAAAGTGGCAAGAGATTAAATACTCTGAAAGATAAATGAATTGCATTATTATTTCAGCTCTAAGGGCTTTATTTTCTTTTTAATTTGAGAAGAGTAAGCAACATCTGCTGCTAAAACTGTAATAATGACAGAAACCAGGGATACAGACTCAGCATGCCCAGTCTTTACCTGATGTCCTCTCTCCTTCCAAACTGTCCCTTTTCTGTCTTCTAATCTTGACCTGTATTCTAAACCTCTCATTCTGTTTTTGATCTTAATTCCTTTCATTACTGAAACCTTGAATAAAAAGCAGCCTTTCCAACACATGCAAGACAATCTTATGCTGGAGAGAGTGAATCCATGCCCCAAGCACGGAACAGAAGGACCAGCCTCAGGCAAATCATGAATGAACTCTTGTGTCATTTCAGTTCTCCCCTAAGTCCCTGCTAACTGGTGCTGGTGTCCTCCTCCCCACTGACCTCTCTACACCCTACCCCCACCTTTGTCCATCCCACCCTTCAACGTGTGCTTAGTAACTCATGCATCAATACCCAACATGCCCCATTCCAGTCAGCGTCAAAATGGAGTGGGGAGTATTAGGGGAATCAGTTCCCAGATCCTCAACATCTGTATGCGCTTTTTATTTTTATTTTTCCTTTTTTTTTTTTTTTTTTTTGAGGTAATCTTGATTTACAAAGTAATATGTTTAGATGTGAAGTTCAAGATCAAGTCACAAGTAGATTCAGTGAGATGCTTCCAGATAAATCTCGTTATGTCTTCCAATGGTGGAAAGAGACAAGGGAGCTCTCTGGAGTTTCTTTTATAAAGGCACTAATCCCATTCATAAAGATGTCACTCTCATGACCTAAATACCTCCCAAAGCTGCACCTAGTACTGTCATTTGTCGATTAGGTTTTTAACATATAAATTCGACATGGAGGCACAAGCATTCAGATAACAGCACTGCTCACTAGCAGGGTCTGAAGGCCTGGTTCTACCCACAAGCCTCCAGTGACCAGCACTGGGTGTGGATTACCCACCAGGCACAGTCCTGGATTCTAGTTTAAAGTCGAGAAGATGTATTTGATTTCTTCTCTTGGCTGCTTATTTTCTTGATTCATTTCTAGCCTCACAATGCCAACACTTGTTTCTGTTAACAGCAAACATACAGTCATGCACGGAGTCTCACCCAGAGTCCCAGAGATACGAAATGTTCACTCAACTCTGCCATCCGAGAAAATTTTATTCTCTCAAATATTTCCTCCTCAACAAATGTTTTGTAGAGACTAACATACGCCAAGCAAATGTGGGTGCAGAAGATACAGCAAGGGGAAAAAAAATGGAGAAAGAAATCTCTGCTGTAAAGATTTTTTTGACAGTGTCTCTCAATAAACTAAAACCCAAACCCTCAAGGTATAGGTAACTAAGGAGAGCCCAGCCTGTCTCTGGAACCCCCTGGTCCTTCTGTTCCTTATGCCTCAGTTACTTCTGCCACCCTTCACCCTGGCCCCAACAGTGAGTCGCACCCCCTCTACCTGTCTACGACACACTAACACTAGCAACTAGAGCCAGCTGCTGCCTGCTTTTGTAAACAACCTTTATTGGCGCTCAGTCACACTATGCATGCATGTGTTCTTTGTGATGACTTTCTTACAACAATAGCAGAGTTGGGCAGCTGTGACACGGACCACATGGCCCACAAAGCCTAACATATTTACTATCTGTTCCTGTGGGAAAAGTGACCCCATTCTTGGTCAGAGGTCTGACCCACGCCTGCAGCTTCCCTTAGGTCCTCTTAGTGCACCGGAAAAATTTTCAACTTTCAAAAAGATTCCACTCAATATTTTCAGAAAATAATTTTGAAATGAATGCAGAGAACACCGTGTCTGTTCTGACACTAGACGTGACATCTGACCCTGTCATAATTAACTTAAAATAGCATGTTCTTTTTGTCTCTAGTCTCTACCTTCTAATCCAGCCCCAAAGGCAAACCCAGAGCTGCAAAATGATGATCAGTTCAGCTCACAACCTGGCTCTCTGTGGAGCTAGGATTCTGCTTCGGGGAGCTGTCTACTGAATATAGTGAGACCCTCTGGTCAAAGTCCCAACAGATTCCCACTCCACATCCCTCCTGGGACTTTTCTCTCAACTTTCCAGAGATATCCAAATGCTACAAACTTTTCTTTAATGGCTGAGAAAACAGCATTGTCTTGACCACAAAGCCGTAGTGTGAAAGTCATGGTAAAGACAACATCCCAGTGAAAATGTCACCTTCATGGAGTAGCAGAAAGATGGCTCAATTTCTCAACTCCCAACTTAAGAAACCCTGGTTCCTAAAGAATATATAAATTGCCTGAGGAAGTCTGATTTACTGACAGACAATAATCTGAGACCAACATGAGAAGTCTACAAATAAATGTAGCTATCTGGTAGCTGCTGAAGACTGTGGAATCCAAATAGTTGGAGGGCGAGGGAGCAAAGTCCTCTTTGGGGTGGAATGTGGATGCATGTGAGTTGAGAAGGGAGATCTGCATTACTCAGAGGCCCTCTGTTACACTGGGCACATCCCATTTCTCCTCTACCTCCTTTCCTCTGGTGTAAATGACCTCAGCAGCAGCAGCCACAGCCCACTGGAAGGCTGGTTACAGCAACTGAGGCAGGAATTTAATGTCAAGAAAATTAGGTTTTTGACCATCACACTAAAACACCTTTTGCCCAAATAATCACCCTCTCGTTCCTATTTTATTAGCAAAACCTCAGTAAAAATGGAGGCGGTCTGTGACTAGGGAGTAGCTGCATGAGGATTTCTCTCACCATGGCAAAATGAAATTTTATAACTGAGGCTGCTGCTCTCAGATATTGATTTCCACAAAAGGTACAAAATTTCCTCGGTCTTGCATGCTTCTCTTCACTTACTCGATAATGATTTTCCTTCGTCACAGGGAACAAATATTCTTTTCCTTATAAACTCAGTGGATCTAGACTTTGATATAAAATAACAACCAAGAGACTTCTTAATAAAGATAAAATTTAATCACTTGCCTTTGGATTTTTATCTTCCATTCTATATTCATATTGTGAAGGAGAAGACAGATGAGGTCAAAAGACTACCATTACTTTACTTCAAAGGAACAAAAATCTTTGTTTCTGTAAGATTGTTGAGTCTGTTTAACATCAAATTCAATATAATGAGCACTCTGTTTTTGTTTAGCAATTTACATTTGAATTCCAAATATTTCACTTTGGTGCTTTTCCAAAGGAAGATCCAAACAAATTGTCTGTTTTTTTTTTTTTTTTTCCTTTTAAGTGTAATATTAAAATCTCATTCTATACCATTTCTCTAAGTGCCTTATTAAATAAATTTTTTCAGAAAAAGTCATCACCTTGGTTCTATCTGTGAAGATTTATTGGGGGAGCGGGGAAGTTGGAACAAAATGAAGGGGATGTTTTCATCACAGAAGAATTGTTCCAGGATGAAAAAGCTCACAGGAATAGGTAATGTGTTTCCGAAGAATTCAGAAGCAGAAGGCAGAGGCTGGGAGGAACCTGATCCTGTGGGTGTCAGACCCATAAGAAAGACTCCTCACACATGACATGTTTCAGATCATTTGACACGGTCATGCCAGCAACAGAAAGTTATATTGTTTTTAGTCTTCCAGGTAGCAGAGAAATGATAATGTGGGTGGATCAGGAGAAGGAAAAAAAAAAGAACTTCTTTCTTCATTTTTTATTTAAATTACTTTTGAGCTAGCTCTAGACTGTGGAGGAGTTGATAAGTCACCCTGTTCACACACGCTCACACCCCTACTCCTCCACAGCCACACCAAAGTTTCCCACAGACTTGCTCTAGTCAGCTCATCATTCACTTAAATGGCATCTATGAAGGGCTGTGCATACATGTTGGCATGACACTATGTCCTGGGAAAACAGGTGAAAAACACATTTCCTACTCCTAACAGAAAAATGAGAGAAATAGCCAGTCATCACACAGATCTGGAAGTCTACTGGTAGGTGCAGGATGCTATGAGCCAGGCACCTAGCCCAGCTGAAGATGGAGTGCAGAGGATGAGGGACGCCTTCCCAGAGGAGGTGACATATTTTGAAAGATGAACAGGAGTTGTTCAGGAAAGGGAAGGACTCCCTGGAAATTCCAGCTCCACAATCTCAGAACATAAGACATAGTATAGGAAAGTTAAGTTTGGAAAAGAAAGCAAGGGCAATCACAAAGCATCTTGCAGGATGTACTAAGAGCCTGATTCTCACTCTGAAGATGGAACGTGATGTGGATGAGTGAGCTGAGACACTGATGAGACGCTGGGTCCATTCGGAAAATTCATGGAGAAGCCATTTGGTCAGAACCACACAGCAAGTTTATTAAAAGCAGTAGCCACAAGTTTATGCTCCCTGCAGGCTAGGAAATTTACATTAAGGAATACACATGTGTGTACCACACGTGCTGCCCATATCTCTCACAGGTAAGATGGAGTCACACACACACACACACACACACACACACATACATGGGGTGGGGGCTTCTCCTTCTGTGGGTGTGTCCAGGCTACCTGGAGTGAAAAATGGTATGAGTATCTAGGGGTGTGTCCCAGACCCATGTTGCTGTCTTAGAAATCTCAGGTTTTGCCAGTTAATTTTCTACTCATACATCTGTGTACTTCCCTACAGATTTTAAACTATGTTGTCCCTGCATCAGGAAGTGATTACTAGGCCTTATAAGGAATCATCAAATTCACATTCACAGCATCAGTGTTGTACATAGGCTGTCACCTATTCTCTAAATGACACGAATCAAGAAAAAAAAACTAGGACAAAAGACAAGGCTGAAAAGTATGAGAACAAAGAAACCCGCATGCTTCCAGAATATTTATAAGAAATGGGTATATCTGCCTCTCCAACCTCATTGCTGACCCCTGTCCCCTTATCTGTTAAGTTACAGCTGCCGTGTCCATGTTGGTCTTTGAACAAGCTCTTTCCTGGTTCAGGACCTTCCATCACCCAATTAGCTGATTGGCCTTGGTCCTCACAGCTCCAAAGAGAAACGGGATCTCGATAAGCTCAGTGAGCTGAAGTATAAACCTCAGCAGATTATGAACCAGTTCAACCCCTCAGCCCTAATGAACCCCTCTAATTTCTCAACCAAAACACCTGAAACCAGCTAGCACCCTTCCACTGGGCTCCATGGCCAAGAGTACAGCATTGGTAAGGATATCAGGTACTCCTGGAACTGGAGGGTGTCTCAGCCCTGAAAACAATCGGGTATGGACCAAGAAGAAATGGCAAGACTTAGTAAGACACGTGGATCCTAATGAGCAACTAGATGAAGATGTGAAGGAGATAGTAGATAATGGTTTGCAGCAGATTGCTGGCAAGTTTTTCATGACTGTGGTGACGATAGCCTGCCAGCTTGCTCGGCATCTTAAGCCCAGTGCCCTGGAGATAAAAGGTGTCCAACTACTTCTAGATGGTTTGTGGGATATGTTGATCCCCAAATTTAGCTCTTTAAGTTCAGACTCAGAAATAGAGAGCCCCATAAAAGAGAAGGATGCAGAGGGAGCAATGAACAGTGAGCAGTGAGGTACGTTTAATCAAAGGAAACATCCCATTGGGCAATTGCAATAGACATCTAGACCTCAGGACACAGATGAGGTAGGTAGATATGTATGGGGTCAGCGCGGGTAGGCTAGTAAGGTGGAGATGAGATAGCCGAGGAGAGACACGGAGCCCTGGAGAACACCTGCATTTAAGGAACCTGAGAAAGAGACTGAGAAGGAAAGGATATATGTGATAGAGTGAGAAGCAGGAGAGTCATGTAATAGCCAAAGAAAGGAATGTATTTTAGAGCTGGAGTAATAAAATGACAAATGTCACAGAAAAGTAATCCTATTAAGGTAAAGAAAGGACTTCACTTGTGTAAGCATGCCGTCTTTGAGGATCTCGGGAAAGCAACTTTAATGGAATGATTGTGGTGGAGCCTAGAGCTCAAAGACTAAGACTAAATGGGAGATGGAAACACAGAAACAGCAGGGCAGGCTTGGATTTCAAGAGACTTAACATCAAAGGCAAGTAGGAAGAAGAGCAAATAAATAGAAGATCCAGGTCTGAGAAGGAGTGTGTGTGTGTGTGTGTGTGTGTGTTTGTGTGTACGCACACGTGTGTATGTGTATGAGAGAGAGAGAGAGAGAGAGAGAGAGAGAGAGGCAGGCTAATGGAGAAAGATGAAAAGGCAGGAATCTGAATTGTTTGAGAAATGTGTCATCTTCTACTTCCTGCCTAGTGAGAAATTTGGGACTAATTGAATCCAGTTGTCAAGTTTTAAGTAAAAAGAAAGAAAGAAAAATAGTCTGTGTGGTGCAGGAATCAATATTTATGGACCACTTACTATATGTCCGATATGTATTTTTCCTCTGTCATCATCCCAGCCATTCTACAACATGGACATTTTTATACATTTTACGTCTCCCATTGACTGACTGAAGAAACCAAGTCAGAAATGTTCACCGTTCCACTACTCACTTAAAGAGAGCTGGGATTTTGTTCCAGTTCTTTCTGAGTCAAAGCACTAAGATACTGGGAATTAAAGAATCAGCCATGCTCTGTAATTTCACCTGTAGGAGCCTGTTTCCTTCTACAAGTTCACAAGTACAACTTGCTTACTCTCTTTGGTGCCTGTTCAATCAAGACCCAATCGTTCCACTGAGGAAGCAAAGCACTTGGTAAACAAACCATGTGAAAATCCATCTACTTAACCTTCTTGTCACTTTAGCATCCCTCTCCACACCTGAGCACACAACTCTATTATTTAAAAAATCGAATTTAAGTATAGGAGGAATTCAGTTAGTTTTAACACCTCAAGGAGCTGGCTCAGCATGTTGATAGTCCATTACATTAAATACAAATGCCCTTCCTGATAGTTTCAGAAGAGATAGTCTGCTAAAAATCTTTCTTCCATCTTTATTATACCATATTTCTTTGTGTGTGTGTGTGTGTGTGTGTGTGTGTGTGTATAATTAAAGTTTTCATTGATATAGAGTATACATCCACTATAATGCATACACCCTAGGTATTTAGCTTGATGAATTTTCACTGGATAAACACATCCATTTAATCAGTGCCCAAATGGTTGGTTCTTTTTGAAAAGTATTTGTTCTTTGTTTCTACCGTTATAAAGCTTACTTGGTAATTCAACTCTCTACCTCACAGTGAATTTAGAAGGGCTAGCTAATTATAGCTTTAACTGTAAAACACTTTGACAAACTTGAAGCAGTTAGAGAGCTGCTTAAATTTATTAAAATGTCACATGGTTTCTACTTAAATTATTTCACCTGCGAGAATGTCAAACTATCCTCATTAGCAGATCACGAAAGAGAGGTATTTGAAATTCAATTTAATGTAGACTTGTGAATTTTTTAAACTATTGGTGGCTTGTTGCCTAAAATATTCCTGTTCAAGTTCTCTAAATCAGCCTCCCTTTCCCATAACTCTCTCTACATTGCATCCTGTAACAATGGTAAATTTTGTGTTTGAAAGGAACAGCAGTTCCCCAAAATGCCCATATCTCATGAGTTGGTCATATGGTGGGTCCATGATAAAGTCTGGATTTTCAGGCGCTGTTAATGATGTCTTATACAAAGCCACCTTCAGATTCTAATCTCCACACTAGGACCAACTTGTTCTGGGTCCTTTCTAATCCAGAGGGGGATGGTTTAAAACCATTTATGTGGACTCATATCACTGTAGGACTGAACAGAAAGATAATGGACCTCTTTCGAAGACTATTTCACTCCCTCAAGGGAAAGAAGGTGGAGAGAAGCTTCTAAGCAACAAGGACTCTGATGGCAAAATATAGAGAATCCCAGAATGAACAGAAAGAAGAGAGGTTGAATAAACTATGCACCATTTTGGTCCCCAAATATAAATAACACCCCAGCCATTGTGGTTATCCCACAATGATCTAAGCAGAATAATGATGCTTCTTCTGGTATGTGAAGAGTGGTCTCATTAATATTATTATGTTTATTCATGCTCTTCATGTCAAATCGTTCCATCATGACTAGGAATTGCTGGAAGGATTAATTCCAATGGTTATTTTGATAGGTTTAATCATTTTACATAAACTCATGGAAATTGCTTTTTCTTCCCAACTTGCTACCTGTTTGAAGGATCTGGCTCAGAATCTAGATTAGCACCCACATTAGACAGATAGCTCATAATCCCAAATTACATGCCTGTAGTATTTTAATCTTATAGATTTACCAAGGGAGTGAAATTTAGTCCAGTTTTGGTTGTTACTAACTTTATTCTATCTTGGAGCAAATATCAACAATTTTCAAATTAGGTCCATTTCAATGTGTTTGACTTTTTGCTCTAATATATTATTTTGTATTGTTAGGTCAATTGTCATATACATATGTCTATTGTCCCAAGGAGAATATTAGATTCTTGAAAGAGGAATAAGTCTTATACGTATTTGCATACCCAAATTAAACTACACGCTATAATGCATAAGAAATATTTTTTAATTGGATAGGTAATCAATGAAGAAAACACTATATGAATATTTTAATAATTTTTAAATTATTACTACACCTGCTTTGATATATCATAATAGTAGCATGAATTCAGTCCTTTAAAATTTAAGCTGCTATTGCAGAAAATGCACAAATCAATCATCCAAACAAACTTGAGTATTACTCAGAGAGAAAAGCATCTTTGCTTTAATCATTCCAGTAATAGCTTCAGTCATTAGCCAACTGAGAAAAAATAAGACTTCACCTCTAAGAGCAGCTAACAAAATCATCTCCAAAAAGGTGAAATGCTTCTCTACAAAATATTTTAGATTATATTCTTGTTTTTAGCTTTACCGATTTATATAGTCTCAGAAAAATAGCATTTTTACATATCCGAGAAAGTAGATTATTCTTTCCACAAAGTGCAATATTCAATGTAAACAAATCCATGAGAATGACATGAATAGAAGGAAATAAAAAAAGGTTCTTCAGGGAACAGGTAAATGAGCAATGTAGGGATTTCATTAACCTTCTCAGAGAAGAGTTTTTATAAATGCTGAATAGAGGTATTATTAAGTATTTAAGTATAAAATATGGATGTATCTGTTTTGTTAATGAAGATGTTTGTTTAACACAAGTATTCAGTGCCTCATTTAAATAATTATCTAATAGGGTACATTACAGTCCTATGTGGTGTATTCAGAGTATTCAATCAGAAGAAATTCTAGCCTACTTAGAAATGTTTGTTAATTAAAAGACTTGGAGATTTAAATGGAATACCTTAGCTTTGCGGAAAACCCTCAAAGTTAAACCAGTACAAATGACAATTCTATTGTATATCCAGACTAAACACATGCTCTGGCAGAAATTTGAATGCCCCTTCAGGTCCATAAAAGTAGTTCCATCAAATAAGAAATTTTAGAAATCCACCTTGACTACCCTTCCATAGCTGGACTCTTCTATATGTTCAGTTTTGTTTATCTCCCTAGGGACCTTTTCTATTACTAAACCTGAAAACAAAATAAAGATTTGTTTTGTCCCCAACTTCTCAGCTAACATAACAATGACTGGTCCAGATTTGAAGACATCATAATTTGAAAGTAAGAGATGGATAATCAACTTAATAACAAGAGAAGAAAAATGAACTGAATGTCTCCTGTAGAACTTGGTTTTAATAAAATTACAACTCAGGGTAAAGTCCTAGGACAGGTGTTGAAGAAGACTCCTCCAGGGTAGGTTTAAGGAAGTCAGACAGGATTTTCAGATATGGTAACTTCCTACTTAAAGAAACTATGTTTAGAATTCTTCTGTAATGCAAATTGTAGTTAGATTTTTGCATAATTAAGCTTAAAAAACAAGATGCATTTATCATTTTTAAGAAATCCTGAATCTCTTTGACATTTCTATTTTCAAAGAGGAAAACTGAGGCCACCCTGAGTAATAATGGGAACCTACTGCAAAGCATATATTCATGGCTTGCATTTCTTCATACTCTTCTTTAACTTCCTACTAATATCACTGGAGAAACTGGCAATTACATTTGCTACCTATTTCAGCAATTAATCGATTGATAGCTAAAGGGAAAGCCCTCCTTAAATTTTCTTAGCGAATCGTTAAACTTAAGAATCCTGCTGGACTTACCCTGGTGGCTCAGGTGCTAAGCTAGAAGCTGGAGTGTGAACCATGTAAAAGCCTTAGGACCTGGGTTCATGATCCAGAGGAACAATCAGAAGTAAATAAATACATGAATAAAAGTGTTTCCTCCTCCTCTTCCATCTAACCCAATGTTCCTTTCCCCATAGCATTGAGTCAATGAGTACATATTTTTCTCTTTCCATTGTGTTTGAAGTCTCTTGGGTATGACTTAGATTGTTTTCAAACTAGACATATACTTTAAAACACTGTTGCCTCTAAAAGGTGTCTTAGACATTTTGGGTGTACCACTTCACTCCCAACACCATAAAACTTTTCCCTTAAAATGCCTCCTTACTCAGCAATAAGAAAATGAATGACCTCATTAAAAATAAATGCACCAAAGAACTTAACAGATACTTCACCAATAAAGAGCTACAGATGGCAAACAGGTATATGAAAAAAATAATACCCCACATTGTACGTTATCAAGGAAATGAAAATTAAAGCAACAATTAAATAGTCCTATTCCAATGGTCAACATGTGGGATATTGACATCATCAGATGCTGGGAAGGCCATGGAGAAAAGGTAGCTTGGCAGTTTCTTGTAAAATTAAAATTAAATCTACTCTTACCATTTGATCCAGGAATTATGCTCCTGACTACCCAAAGAGGTTGAAAATGTGTCCGCACAGAAACCTGCATATGAATATTTTTAACTGCTTTATTCATAAATGCCCCAAATTAGAAGCAACCAAGATATCTTTCAATAGGTGAATGAATAACAAACTGGGATACCATCAGAAAATGCAATCAATCAGCACAAAAAAGAAAAGAACTGACACTCCCTGGTCGAATAGTAGTCTGGTCTGCCACCTCTGGTGGAGAGTGCAGTCCACATATATCCCAAAGACCTGGGTTTGCATCCTGGGGCTAGATGGAACAACCAATGTGAAAAAGTAAACTAAAATAAAGTGCTTCTTCCTTTCTCTTCCTGCCTGCCTGCCTACTTGTCTTCATTCCTGCCTGTACCTTGCCTTTAAAAAAGAACTATCGAGCTATGAGAAGACATGGAAACAAATACATTACAGTGTGAAAGAAGAACTTTTGAAAAGTCTACATATTATATGATCCTACATGGACGACATTCTGGAAAAGGAAAAACTTTGGAAACAGTAAAAAGCTCAGAGGGAGGGTTTTGGAGTAAGGGATAAGCAGGAACATTTGGGAGGACTTTTAGGGAAATGAAAATACTCTATATGATATTGTATTAGTGGATTGTTGTTACATGTTTGCCCCGTCATAGAATACACAACAGCAAGAATGAACCCTAACATAAACTTTGTGTCATTATAGATTAATTAACTAGAGCAAATGCACCACTCTGTTGGGAGATTTGAATCATGGAGGAGGCTATGCCTCTGTGGAAGTGAGGGTACATCCACAACCTCTGTACCTGCCTCTCCATTTCTCTGTGACCTTAAGACTGCTCTAAAAATGGCCTTTTTAAAAAAATCAGAGAATTCTTATTTTCTGCTCAGTCACCCTCTCCTATAGCTGCTTTTCACCTCACTCACTTGCTGTCTCTTTCTTCTTGGTATTATCCTTGGATGGTGTCTAGATTTGCTGACAACTCGTCACTAACTTAGTAGCTGCTAACTGTTCTGTTAAGACCCATATTTCACCATTTGGATGTGAGTGGTACCCAGGATATCTTCTGTTTGGGGGCCCCATTAGGGAGACTGCCGGCCTCCTGGGACTCAGTCTCATCAATTCCTACTTATTAGTTATTATTGATCACCACTCCCAGAAAAATGACAGAAACCCTGGAACAGATATTAACTCCATAATACAGAACAAATTTGTTCATCTGCCAAAAGCTATTTCAAACACTGCTCAAAAGATTAAAGAAAGGCCAGACCAACTTCACCCTTCATTTTTTCTCTGACCTATTTCTACCTTGCCTGTCTGTTAAAAACTGTTAACAATATTCCATATTATTTTTCAAGACAAGCATCCTAGGGGAAAAAAAAGCTTCTTTATGAACATTTTTATTGGATTGAGCCAGAGCAATCTCCTAAAACCTGAGTGCTTGGAGCCCCCAGGCACCAAGAGTGCCAGGCAAGAGCTCTTCTTGCTGAGCAGACCTCCAAACAGCCTGCACCAAGCCTTCCTGCTTCTGCCTTTCTGACTACGTAGTGATTCCTTATACAGTAGATTCAATTTATACCATTTTATTTTCCAAGAATGACTCAATTCAATTTATACCATTTTATTTTCCAAGAATGACTCAATGGGAAAATCAGACTCACCGATGGCACCATCTTAAAAGGAGCTTAGGGGTTTCCAATTGAATGAGAAAACTGAAGTTGTGCTTTGATTCCATGACTTTAATTTCTTTTGTTAGTCGGCAAATATTGAGTGCTAAACCAAGTTCCAAGCACTGTGGTGGGCAGTGAGAAATATGAGAACAGATTTGAGAGTAGAATGCCTGCCTCTGTACGGTGAACTGTCTGGTCTACCATCTCCTTTTCTGCTGTCATCTGTCCACATGGACGGTATTCGCTCACATTAACAAGAATGATATGTGCTCACAAAATCATCAAGTAAAGAGGTAGTGTCATCATATCATTATAGCAGTGCTCTAGGCTTAGGTAATATTAGGTGAAGTAAATTTCCCTTTATACCATTGCAATGACTGTAAGTGCCTATGGCCACTGACCAAGTCAGTAATAACATTTTTAAAATATATTGCAGATTTTGGAAGACAGCCACTAGGTGAAAAGCAAAATATAAAACTTTACCCTACGTGTCTACCCAGTTTATTTGAACATTGATATTATTCCTCAAAGAAAAATAGAGAACCAGCCGTCTGAACTGGGGTTGTTCATTATGGGCTGCTTTAAAGAGCAATTGGCCACAGCCATTATTGATGAGAAAGAATGATAGACCTCCAGAGAATTTGTCAATCAGTGTGAAAGCACTTCACACAGAACCAGGATTTTTGAATTTCCATCATGACCTTCACTAGCGCAGGATGCAGAGAGTTGTAACTGGTAGTGTTTTATTAAATCACAGTAGATCAGCATTCTAGACTCATCATAATTGTATGGAAAGTCAGCCCCAAGACTCATAGTTTCTCTCATTCATTAAGATATATTTAATACAAGGACACCCATGTGCATATAGGCTTCATAAAGTCAATAGTCAGGGGCCAAAAAAAGACAAGAAGTTTGATCCATTCTCCAGGTACCTACAAACTGGGTGCTGTACATTATCTTCCAAAAATATCAGGAAGATTGGGTCTTTTAATTTTATAACCAGGTGTTTTGGTATCAAATGATTACAATGACATTACTTCCATTATACGAAAGGAGAAACTTGATCCAAAGGCAAGAATTGATTTTTTTTTTTTTTTTTACTTTGGAACTTCACCATGCAAAGGGATAAAAATCAAATACATACCCTTTGATAATAAGTAATTGCTTTTTCTGTAGAATCCAGTCTATTTTATGGATTATTTTCACAATATATCATTGAAGTTAATGTATTGTCACCTTCTTGTAAGTTTTGAAGAATTACCAAATTAGTTTACAATAAAGAATGTATTTGAGGAAAATCATGGTTTCTTTTCTTTTGCTTTTACTTTCTAGAACCTTTGCAGGAGTGAAATAAAAGGAGTAAATGACAAATAGACATTACTCAACTAGGGAGAAATTCTCTTTACTCTTGAACAGAGTTGATATATTCAACTGACTCTACCATAAACCGTGAACTAATTCTTATTTGAGTTCTACTATAGAATAGTGTTCTCATTGAACTCTGTCGGTTGTTAATGAAATAAATGAATGAAAAGCTGAATAACAGCAGCTTATTGTATCTCTAAATTAGAAGCACATAGTGGGCACAGGAGTGTGGAGCCCGAGGGTGCTCCCGGTTACAGCTGAGTGGTGGTCAGAATGAAAGACAGTAGGAGTAGAAGAAAGGGAGCTGGAAGAAAACCTCAATTCCAATTTCTGGCTATTTAAAATAACTGTCTTTTCTTAATATGAGAAATGAGATTAGACCATTGGCTAAGCTGCTGAACTAAAGAGACCAGAGTACAAAAGTTCAACAAGCAAGTGTACTTCTCTCACATAGTAGGGCATAGGGGTAGCATAGTAATGGCAGAAAGCCTCCCCTTCAGGACTATTCAGAGCCCCAGTTTTCTTCCATGTGTGCTCTAATATCCTGAGTTTTGTCATAGCTGAGTCTGAAACATCCACAGTTGTGAGGCTGGAAAGAAAAGAAGGAAGAGGCAAGCAAGTCTCCACAATTTTTAAACAGCTTTGTTGAGATATAATTTACCCATTTAAAGTATACAATTCAATGGATTTTGGTACCTTATTCATTTTTTTAAATCGTGGATTAACTGTTTCCCCCATCCCCCAAATTCATGTATTGAGACCCTAATCGTAACAGTGTTTGGAGGTGGGACTTTGAGGAGGTGCCTGGATTAGGATGAGGTCCCGGGGGTGGAATGCAGGATGGGAATTGTACAAAAGGAGAAAGAGTTTCAAGGGTCCTCTTCTGACTTGTAAGGACATAGCAAGATGGTGGTATCCTCAAGCCCAACCATATGGGTGTCCTGGCCTCAGACTTCCAGCCTTCCAGAAATAAGTATTCTGTGACAGCAATCTGAACCAAGTAAGAAAAATTACAAAATTTGCCATTTTAACCATTTTTTAAAAATTTGCCCTCTTCGGTAACCATTTTTATGCATACAATTCAACATCACTAATTGCATAAGCTATGTTATGCAATCATCACGACCACCTATTTCTAAAACTTCAGCAAGCAAGTTTCTTTTAAAAAAGTGATGTGGGCATTGTCAGCACCCCTTCCATTCACTTGTGGCCTGCAGCTGGCTGCGGGACACCTGGGGTTCCAGGCCAAGCTAACACACAGGGGACTCCGTTCTAAAAGGGAGAAGAGAGAAAGAATGGCTGGGGAGAACTGCAGTGACCACCAAAGACATTTATCTAAAACAAGATCCTGGTCTTAGTCCATTCAGGCTGCAATCACATAATACCACAGACACAGCTACCACAGGTAACTTCAAACATAAACGAAAACGGGCATGCACTGGTGGAGCAGTGGTTGGCTCAATCGCCTCTGAAGGACACAGGCCACATACCCCTGGATTTGAGGCCCAGACCTGGGGAGGGAACAACTAAAATGGCAATAAAATAAAGTGCTTCTTCAAAAAGAGAAAAAAGAACGGAAATGCGTTTCTTACTGTTCTGGAGGCTGGATGCCCAAGATCATGGTCGGGTGTGAGCTTTCTTCCTGCTGCAGACTTGTTGTATCCTCAGCAGGCAGAAGGGGTTCAGGAGTTCTCTGAGGTCTCTTTTATGAGAGCAAGAATCCATTCATCAAGTCTCCACTCTCATGACCTACGCTCCTCCCACAGATTTCACCTCGCATCATCATGACTGACATTTGGGTTTCAACATCTGAACTTGGGGTACACAAGTTTTCAGGCCCTGGAAATCTTTTAGGGCACAATCACATCTGGTGAATTATTTTCTACAAATTTGATTTATTTATTCTTGAGACTTGGGGAGGGGATATTAAGCATTCACCAAACCTTTGTAGTTTTTATTAGTGGGTTGTCGTTATCATTTAATAGCAGCAAAAAAAAAAAAAAAACACCAACATTTATCAAGCACCCATGGAAAGGAAAATTCAGGTGTGGGGAGACTTTGGTGTTCTCATGATGGAATGTAATTATCTTGGCTTGTTCTGTTTTGCTTTGTTCTTTATTTCTACCACCTCCACCTACCCGCCCACCCTCCAAGCCCTGGGTCTTGAACGGGGTCCTTGGACTTTACCTGGTCTGCACTTTAGTCACCTCAACTGTCGGAGCCACCCAGGTACACTGAGAATGTAAGCATCTTTTTAAGTTATTTTTATTTAAAATTACAAGATTCCAAAGGGGAGATAATGTGTCTCCTTCTGAACCCTGCATCACAGCCACCTAATGTCATTCCACAGTGACGGTCATTAACACTAACTTCTAGTGAATTCTTTCAAAGGTATTCTAGGCATATGAAGAGGATACCATCCTTTTTTTGTGGATGCATGATAGCACACAATAATGCACTTTTTCTGTACTACAGATTTTTTCTTATTTTGAAAATTATATCCAGAATGCTGTCTTTCTTTTTAAATGGCTACAGATAGCCTTTTGTTTGGCTGTATCGCAAATTATTTAATCAGTCTCCCTTAGCTAGAAACATAGGCTTTTCATAATTTTTGGAATGGCAAATAGTGATTTAGTCCTTGTAAATAAATTGTTTTACCTATGTGCGATTACATTGAGGACAAATTCCCAGAATGAATTGGTGGAGGAAACAAAAGCTGTGTCTTAGTCAATTTGCTGCTATAATAGAACTGCAACAACTGGGTGGCGAAAACCACAGATATTTGTTTCCCAGTAGTTCTGAATGCTGAGAAATCCAAGACCAAGGCCTTCAGCAGTTCCAGTGTCTGCTGATTCCTGGTTGACAAATAACCAGCTTCTTTTTTTGTGTCCTCACAGGGCAGAGATCAGAGAGAGGACACACACTCACTGTCTCCTTTTATGAAGACACTGATCCCATTTATAAGGTGTCACACCTCCTAGAGGTCCCACCTTTTAATATCATCACATTGGAGGTCAGGAGCTCAACATATGAATTTACCCCTAAATTCAGATCACAGTCTAGATCAGGTGCATTGTTTATTATCTATTTTCCTTTTTACAGAGGAAGTCATACCCACATGCCCGCTCGTGAGCAACTAGAGAGTCAATTTCCCACATTTCTTATATTGAAATGTACTTTGATTTACTTTTGTGCTATTTAAGTGACATTAAGGATTTTTTCATATGTGTATAAGAGTCATTTGATATTTTTTTCCAAAAACTTTCTGTGCATATCTTTTGCACATTTTTTAGAATTTCTGGCTCATCTTTTAAACTTTGGTAAATTTATCCAATTTAGACTTTTAGATGAACTTCAGGAGATAAACCTCAGAGTCTGTATTTCCATTGTTAAAAATATTGATTAGTCTTTATTATCAAACTAGTTTTTATGGAAACAATCTTCATGTATATAAAATTAATAATTGAATGTACTGTAAAGAAACATTACAAAGAGGAAAGAAAATGTTCATAAATTGAGAAGTAATGTGTACTTAATTAATGTTTGTTGAATCAATGAACAAAGAATGAAAGGCTAGATGAAGACGTGTATAGCAATGAGAAAAAAGCCTTGCTTTTCAAGTATGTTTTCTTTTTGAAGCAAAATAATTTCTAAATTAAAATGTTATCCCTTGGAAAGCTTTTGGTTGAAAGAAAACAACCTTAGAATAGAAATTTATTCCTCAGATAACCAGAAGTGTGGAGGTAGGCAGTCCATGGGCAGCAGAAAGAAGGCATCAAGGAACAGGCTTTTGCCCTCTTATTTGCCATCAGCCTATTTGTCCTCATCCTGGGACTGTCCATTCAATGCAACCATGAAAATGGTTCCTGTAGTTTCAGACATGACATCCTAGCAACTGCATGGAAAAGTGGGACAAAGGGCACTGCTTCTGAAGAGACCGTTGCCATTATAAAGGCACCCAGGACCCTTTCCCTTGCGCACTTACTCATCTTATTCACTAGCTGGTCACCTCTACCTAAACTATTGACGAAGAAATATGGGTCCGCCATTATATATTAGGAAAATCATGATTAAGCCAATAGGAAGTTAGCCTTCCTTCCCTGAGCACACTGCTACATATGCCTGACAAATTCAGAGTTCTGTGTACATGAAGGAAATGGAGAGGTGGGAGGAATGGCAGATAGGCAGATAGCCAACTTTGCATTAGTTAGGAAAATTTTCCAGGAAAATTGCCCCTCCATATATATATGTGAATTTTGTGTAGTGGGACAGAAAAAGTGATGGCTTTTCCACATTCTAGTAAGTAGTAAAGGATAATATTAGAAAATGACTGCTCCTTTTTTTTAGAGAACGCCTTTATAGTCCATCCCGTCACTTCTTGAGAAAATTGAGAATACAAGGAACTGGGGAGCTTGAATCAAGTTAAGAGTGACTGGGGAAAGAGACTGTCCTGGGTCAGAGAGGAGCCTATCACATAGCATAGCAGAGCCCTGGGAGAGCCAGGAACATGCAGAGACTCAAGAATAGGGACTACTTTTACTGCCTGTCAAGTTTTCCTTTTCTACGCTGAGATGTTCTTATGAGAGGCAACTTCAAGTGTCCTGGATCCCAGTGTCAACCTTAAGAGGGAATGCAGGAACAAGTTAAGAAGAAAAGTCTATAAACGCAATTTCAGGAAAACAGGAAATGAATGGTCCAGAGCAGGTCCAGAGAGAAGGAGAGCACATTCGTGTTTGCCAGGGCTGGGGATAGAAGTCATGGGCAATGACTCAGACTAGGTACAGGATTTCTTTGGGGGAGAATGAAAACATTCTAGAACAACACAGGATGGTTTTGGTTGCACAAAACTGTAAATATATTAAATATCTTAAAGACTATTAGCTACTCACATGAGATCATTTGATATGTGTTTTCTTTGTATTTCAATAAAGTTGTTTTTTTCACGTGATCAGCACAAGAGCCAGGAGCAGGAAGTGATCAGCAACACGGAGATGCTTATGACTCCTCAGAAATACTAGTAAAGGTCTGAATCTCCAAGGAGGAAAGTAGTTATTTCATTTGAAAATTAAAGGAGAGATTGTCTCCAAAGCCTGGAGAGCTTTATTTTAATAAGTTGAGTCCTTTTCTCTACTCAGCCTTTATTGACACCTCACACATGGAGAGCTATTGATACAAACACACACATGTTGTTTCTATAAAGTTGTATCCTCTTCTTTTCTGCGGTCAGCAGAAAGGATGTATGGACAGGTCCTCATTGGATCTACTCACTATTACTCTCACCGTCTCCAGCACTGATGGCCAATTGAATGCATCTCACTGAAAAGCAGAATAGCACAGTAGTGAAACGTGTGGGTGCTAGAGCCAGACCACCTGGGCTTAAAACAGACCCCAGATATACAAGCTACCGACAATGAGAGGGCAAATCATGTAGCCTCTCCATACCTCAGTGTAATCCTTGCATGGTTGGGATAATAGTAATGCCAATTTATGGGAGCGCTATGAGAATGAAATTAATGTGCATGGGTGAGACACAACTGTGCCAAGCAGTAGCAAGCACTATAGTAACAGACATCAGGTATGATTGTTTATAAGTCTGTTATGCACAACCTTCTTCCCAAATCCAGAGAATTTGTGAAGCACAAGTATAGAAATCAACTAAACTGTAAACTACAGACAAAGAAAATAGGTAAAACTATGGTAATTTAAGACCATGGAGGAATGCATGCTCAATGGTAGTTTTCAAGAGAAAAAGAGGGTACATCTAACCTCGAGCTGGTGCAGGGGGTAACAGCTTGTATGCTTCAAAAAAATCAGTAATAAAAAGAGAACAAATCAAAAACCTTTCTTGATTCTTTTCTCCACCCTGTTGACTAAGAACCATGAAGTTATGTTTGCATCACTTGGACTCTTCAGGTTGCAAGTGTCAGAAATCCTGATTTTGAAGGACTTGAGGGAATAACAACAAAAAAAGACTTTGTTTTATATACTGATAATCTGCAGGATAAGTCAGAAGTGAAAGTCAGCTTAATAGGACCAGGTGAGGACACCAGGAAGGACTTTCTCTCTCTCTCTCTCTCTCTCTCTCTCTCTCTCTCTCTCTCTCTCTCTCTCTCTCTCTCTCTCTCTCACACACACACACACACACACACACACACACACACACACACACACTCCTTTCCTGGCCCACCTCTCCATGTCATTTCTTTTCCTTTATACCTTTTTCCTGGAGGAAAGATGGCAACCACATATCAACCCATCCACCATCCTTGTCAGTAAGTCACATAGTAGCTAGGGGATGAAGGCAATTGATGAGTCAGGTCACTAGTCATGGCAGGTCACTAGTCATGAAAGTTATGGTGTCACAACAGGTAGTTTTAACTTGGTAAAAAGAAAATCCAGAAGTAGGAAAGGTTTCCCTTATGCAGAAATCAATCATGCCGAGACAGAGAGGGAGCATTGATATTAATGGCAATACCACACCATGCCAATCTCAATATTCATTGACTCTTGCTCACGATGCACCTGGATACAAAAGCTGCCTACACTCGCCTGCACATATCACCATGCTGAGTACAGAAGCGGCCAGTATGCATCATGTGATTTCGGGGCAGAGGGCACAAGAAAGGAAACTCCCTTAGGAATGTGTTTTCCCTTCACTACAGAGCAGGCTTTTGAAAAATATTCAATCAGAGCCACTGGTTCTAACTTCAACCTGTGAAGAACCTGGACATTGTTACTCCCAGCCTCACAATGAGAAAAAAAGAGACAAACTGGAAGTCAATGACTTTTCTAACTGCTTCAGAGAATTGTCACAGGGCAAACTGCCTTCCCCTCCAAAAAAAAAATCTCAGCAACAGGCAAGTCTAGAAAGTTACTCAGAAACCTCCTTATTTGCACCAGAAACCTCTGGAGCTATATGTTAGCAGAAAACTTAAAAACAGTAATGTGTTTAAGTTTCCAGAGGCTTACTGTGGATTATCATGAGATGAGGAACTCCTAGGGGCAGTCTTAGGCGGGCGTGTGCATTTTCATGTGTTTGACTTCAAAGAAACCTTGGGACTCTGTCAGGGAGAGGGAAGCAATAATCATCGTGAAAGATGTCTCAATGATTCTCCAGATCAAAGGAAAAGGAAAGAAAATCTTCAATCAGTTAAGGACTTTAAGTTTCACTGACCTTGTCTTCGTGCTGTAGTGCTATTAATCCTGCACACCGATTGGCCTTCTGACAAGTGACTACTTCAGAGGACAACTAGTCCTGTAGAAGTTTAGGCCACAGCTGCAGCTCTGCTTAACAGTCTACAGCCTTTCTCCGCACAGCTCCGGGAGCTCATTTGCCCCAATATTTCTGATTGATCTATGCCTCAATGAACAGCAGAGGACTAGGTACCTTTTCAGGGAGGGGGCCAGCTTTGAGAAAGTCTGACATCATGTTGTGTTCCACAGACAGATTCCAGCTGAGAAGAGGCAGCAAAGTGTGAGACAGGGCCTCTGTCCTGAAAAAGTGAATGCAAGAACAGATTGTCATGGCAGGAACCAGACACCCAGGTGGACACAAGCTGAGGACAGAATCTCAGAAACATGGGCAAATCAGAGGTGTTGGAAATGAGTCACAAAAACTGTATCAAGCAAGGCACGGTGGTGCCTTCCCTCCCACTAAGTTCTCGCCGGGCATTTCAAAAACCTTGTTCCTGCCCATCTCAAGTCTCACCAGAGCCAGAGGTCAGGGTGGACCTGCGTTTATAAATGGACTCAGTGCTACTGATAATGGAGGAAGGATTTGGAAGCCAAACCTGTCACATGTGCATGCCTTCTGTGGCTGAGCTCTAGGCACTAACTCACAGCCTGCTCTGTGACTTACTTTTTGATCCAGATATAGACTCCAAATCATTAGATGCAACAGAGCTTCCGCCTTTGACTTTACTGGGTTTTCTTGTTTATCAAAAGATAAACAAGAAGCTCCTTTCCAACACAGGTGGCTGTGACAGTTACTTTTATGTGACGACTGGGCTTGGCGGTGGTACTCAGCCGTTTGGTCAGACAGTCTAGGTGTAACAGTGAAGATATTTTTTAGATGTGGTTAATATTTATAATCATAGACTTTGAGTAAAGGTGGACCTTACCAATCAGTTAAAGGTCTTAAGAAAAAGACAGACTTGCAGAAGGAAAAATGATTCTATCTCAGAGCCTGCAAGATAAAAACCTGGCTGTACTGTCCCACTTGCCAGACTGTCCTACTCATTTCAGACTTGCCCAATCCCACAAATGCCAATTTCTTAAAATCTGTGGGCGTCTCTTATATCTATCTATCCATCTCTGTATCTATCATCAACATCATCTATCTATACACACACGTAATCTATCTCTCCATCTAGCTGTCTGTCTGTAAGTATGTATATACAGATGTACTCTGAGCTCAGCAGTATATTCTAATAACTAGTTACATTGCATTCTTGCCAGCATTACAATTTTTCTTTACTGATTTATGGAGTAAAAAAAAAGTTTGAATTTCCTTAATTCCAGATAGGTTAGACTGTGTGTGTGTGTGTGTGTGTGTGTGTGTGTGTGTGTGTGTGTGTGTGTTGTATATTCAAATCCTGGGCCATTTATCATTTTTGTTTCTTTCCTGTACAACTTGGGTTATACACACACACATATCCATATGTCTTCTGGGTTCTGTTTGTATGGAAAAAGCTGTTATAAAACATCTTCAGGTGTTTGTTGACAGAAAAGAGTTAATCTTTTTGCAATAAATGAAAAATCACAGTTTTAACCAAAGGGAATTTTTTCAATGAAAAGCAACCATTCTATCTATTTAGTTGACAGTGATATTAACAAAAAATATATAGACTTCATTTACTTTAGTTTTCATTAATAGCCTCACAGAGTTGCCACAGGGCATTGCTTTCTGGCATGTTGACATTAAAATTAATGCTTATTTTTTAAATTATGAAAACCCTAGCTAACCACATCTAAGATCTGTCATGGGAGGGTTCCTGCATCTTAAAGGGTTTGTAGCAGTACCTGTGGAAATGATCACTTGCCCGTGGAAACGATCACTTGCCTGTGAAAAGCAGTAGACCAGGACCAATCACAAGCCGCCACTGTGACACTTCCTTCCTTGTGCAGCCAAACTAATGGAGCTGAAACTCCACATTTGTTTCTGCTTTTTGTTTTGTTTTGCTTTTTAAAAATAAAGAAAATACAGGATGCTACCATCCAAGAGACTCAGGGACATGCTAGCCAGTAGTCAGAGTGTTTTCACTCTTCTCCTGGAGGACAGGGAGACTCCCCATCTGTGTGTCTAGGATGACATCCCAAACTCCGGTGAATGGCATTCATACCACATCGTGACAACATATTTTACTTGATAAAAGTTTCCTGCAATGGAAAATGAGTGTTGCTTTCAACTAAACTGCCGTATTAATTTAGAAAGTTCCCCATTGGGCAGGCCCTCGATCCCAGATACTGGATACCACATGTGGAAAGCAAACAAGCTAACAGCAACCTCAGAACATAAAGATGTCTAACACATATTTCTAGCAGGCATCTTTTAGCAGATAGACTCATACTTTATTTTGACAAATTGAATATAGAAAAATATCCTTATGTGATTATAGCCATCACTCTCTTTGTAACATGGTTTGGGAGCTGCAGTGTGACCTAGAAGGGACTGCTTGACAGGATGGTCTCGCTTCTGTTTGGGCCTCAGTTAATTCTGAAATATATTCAGCCACTACATTTTCTTGAAGAATATTAAATACAGTAAAAGTGGTTTTCAAAGAGTCTATGACATCCAATAATACATATTATAAAGCAATGAACCAAAATAACTTTTAAAATATTTTATGACAAAAGGCCAACTTTAAACTTTATGATGAAAACTATGCTTCAAAAGAGCTTCAACACATCCTATCAATATATAATAGAACAGAGCACTTATTTAAAAAAAAACAAGTGAAGAAAATAAGAGTAAATATATGTTTAAAATTATTATAAATAGTAAACATCAATTCAGAGTATATATATTTATGTCACTTCAGCATATGTCATATATACATAAATATGTAGATAGATACTGTCATTTCAATAATATACTCTGCCCAGCAGGCCTTAAAAACTGCGGTCCTGTCATTATCACGTGCCCCTCTATGTAATTTGAGCTGTGTAAGTGCTGTCATTTACATACACCATCTCTGGAGGGCGGTTGAGGGACTCCTGGTACATGCAGACATTTGGTTGTGGTAATAAGGACAAAAAAAACGAAATACATAAATGTGCCAGGCGTCTGCAGTTGAAATCGCTGCCATGCTTTGTGAAGCGCTTTCATAGTCTTTGGTCTCTGTGAACTCACGTTAGATTAATTCACACAGGCGCTAATTTTGTTGCTGCCAGTCCCTTTGAGCTTCTTTCTTTGCTTCCCTTCTCTACTCCTAAAATAATAAAATTGGGCGGCTCTGCAATAAAATGCTGTTTCTAACATATAAAATAAGTATCTGTACATATATACATACAGGTTTCTCCTTTCACGGACTAGGTAACTCCTCATTTTCAATCAAATAATCCTTCTTCATGTACTTAGTTCCCCTAACTAATCTCCACACTTCAAGGTAAGCATCCTTCAATGACCTCTTGCTCATTTCTTCTGAAGTCTGTGAGCTACCGGCAGCCACCGGCAGGACTCCCCTCGGGATGCCGCTCGCCTCAGGACTGCTCTGCTGAGTGGAGCCACCTGCTGCCTCCCCACCTTCTGACCCGCCATTTCCACCCTCCGCTGGCAGCTCCTCCATGACAAAAGGTAGCTGATCTCCACTTGGCAGCGCCTCCTCTCCCCCGGGCTGTGTCTCCAGGTCCTCATAGTTGCTTTGTTTTCTGGTCTCTAAGAATTTGGCCACACAGTAAATGATGGAGCCCAGAGTGTTCACCACGACGCCGGCAATGAACAGAGAGGTGGGCTCCACGTCGCTGAAGGCCACCATGCCTACAGTGATGGTAGCGATGCTCTTCACCACGCCCACGAAGCTGGTGGTCACAGCCGAATTGATGTAGGTGCAGTGTAGCGTGGTGAAGTTCATGGCGCAGCCGATCAGGATGCAGGCCACGAAGATGCACACCATGGCCGGATCCTTCCAGCCGGGGAATGCCCAGGCGTGGAGAGCGTCGGTGCTGGCGAAGGAGCAGACGATCAGCAGCGGGGTGGCGGAGACGGCGATGACGTACTGCGCGGTGAGCGGCCCGTGCTCGGTGTCCGCGCTCGCCTTCTGGATGAGCACCAGGTAGGCGGCGTGCACCAGCACCGCCAGCACGCCGGTCACGTACCCTATGGGGTCTCCAGTCAGATCTCCAGCTCCTGAAGCACTCGAGGAGGCCGCCGAGCCAGGGCAGGAAGGAAAAAGAGAAGACACCGGATTGAGTGGGCGGGTATCCACTAGGCAACGCGTCGAGTCGGAAATTAGCGTTCGCCCCCAGCTCTGCCCCAGCGTTTAAGATGGGAGAGCCAAGAGCGAGGCAAGAGAAGAGGTGCCTCCCCTGCCACATCCCGGGGGCCACCCATTCTGCCTCCGTCGGTAGAGAGCGAAGGTGCCTTCGGGGGTAGGAACGGTGGCCTCCCCAGCCCGCGCAGAGGTCAAGCAGGCACTTGGCACCACTGCGCCCCTCCTTGGAGCTCCTGAAGGGTGTGCCCCTGGCTTCTAACCCAGGGCAGGCGGGGCTTACGCGAATAAAGCCTCCCGCTCGGCCCGCGAATGAAGGTTTCCAGCTCCCACCGACTGCCGTCTCCCTAAGTCAGCCAAACCCGAGCCGCACGTGGGTCTTTTTCGGGCCCCTTCGCTGCGTTCCGGCAGCTCCCAGAGCAGCGCCAGAGACCTCAAATTAGCCCCGGCGGCCACGGTTTGTTCCCATTGTCCCGTCTAAGACCGCCCCCCTCCCCGCAGCCCAAGGAAGTTCACGGGCCCCCTCTTTCCGGCTAGGTCGACGGTTGGAGGACTCCAGTGCCCTGGCTCTGGTGGCTCTCCTACTTCTCCCGGAGGAAGGAAGGGGCGAAGCAGGGAGACACCGAGAGGGAAGGGCGATACGCGGGGAGGCTGGGGGCCAGGTCAAGAGAGGGGGCTCTGAAGGGGGAGGCCGGAGTGCCAGGGAGGGCTGCAGGGGACCTCAGAAGTCAAGTTTCCGAGCCGAACAGCAGCGGTCAAAGCTTCCGTCTCTCTCTGCCTCAGTCTCCCCATCTGGAAGTGAGGGCTTTCCACTAAGTGATCCCCTTGGTCACTACCAAGGGTGGGCTAGGCTGGGGTCCCGCTCACCTGCCAGGGCGGCGCCGCAGGTGGTGATGAGCACGGCAGCTAGCACCCCCGGAGAGGGCGCGCCGTTCTTGAGCACCAGGACGCCGATGAGCATGGTGACCAGGGGCAGGCAGCGCTTGAAGACCACGTACATGGGCAGGCTGAGGCCGCGCAGGGACCAGAGCGTGAGGCTGGACTGCAGCGTGGAGAGCACTGCGACCCCGGCGAAAGAGCGCGCCAGACTCAGGCCGAAGGGGGGCACGGCGATGAGCCCCAGGCGCCGCAGCATCTCCAGGCTCAGCGCCGCGGTGGAGCTGGTCAGGCACTGCACCAGGGTCAGGAAGGAGAACTGGTAGCGGCTGATGAGGAACTTGAGTAGGATATTGAGGGAGCCCGAGAAGACGCCGTGTGCGATGGCCACCGAGATGCCCAGTACGCGGCCCCGGCACAGCCGCCGCATCGC